>OZ023270.1:35945107-36082607 GCA_964006375.1 Tillus elongatus
TTTTAACATATAAATGATAATAATTAAATATAACAAAACCCAATATACATACATACATTTGTTATACATAACAGCATAAACATTTACAGAGGATAATATAACAATATATATATATATATATATATATATATATATATATATATATATATATATATATATATATATATAGTATATATATATATATATATATATATATATATATATATATATATATATATATATATATATATATATATATTGTAGGGCGCGAGGGTTTCTAGCCAATGTAATTATTGACAAAAACATGCATATTTTAACCCGTTAAATGGACACCTTTTAATTAATAAATATTCAGCTGCAGTGCAATCTATTTCGGCCTGGATTGTTGTGAAATAACCCCCGGTATATAGTCAAGCACAGCTATCAAATTTTAGACATATTTCCGGTTCCCTCAAACAAATACTGTTTCTTGTTTTCCGCATTTTCTAATTCTCATAATTGAAAAGGAAAGCAAGCTGACGTAGATATTGTTTACATTTATTTTAGTCGCTTTAATTATGTTTAATCTCGCAACGACGAGATATTCTGATATGCAGTAATAATAGTGTCGAAAATTCCATTTCTAACAGATCATTCTTAAAGCTCCAGCACAGACGAAGATCTGAGTTGTCGCTGGAGTCTGTAGTGAGGGAGTATGTGGCCGAGAACCGCCTGTCCACGCAGGAAATAAATAGTCGGGTGCGTAAGCATCTTGAAAAGATGACAGAACAAAGAAAGAAACAACAGAAGAAACCGACACTAGCCTTCAAAGTTGGGGATTTGGTATTACTTAAATTAAACACACCCTCGTGTGCCGCCACTGGCCAGACACACAAGTTCAACCTGCTATATGAGGGGTCGTTTCGCGTAACTAAGATAACTCATCCGAATGCATATGAGATAAGCAGCCCGACCGATGCAACAACGCCAAGGGGTTGTTTTAACACCAGTAATCTGGTGAGATATTATACTAAGCGAAATCCGAATAAGAAAGGGCGTGCACTCATGTGTCACACAGTCTGAGACAAGCGAGATGACGAGCAGTTTAGTGGAGCGTTTTAGAAGACTATTCGGCGACGATAGTGAAACGAAAAGTTTGGCTGGTGAAATGGAGGCTGCCGCAATAAGTATCGCGAAGATGACGATCGCCACGGAGAGTACCGCCACAGAGGAGGAAGTCGGTGATACGTTGACATTGACCGATCAACCCCTGGAGAGCGCCATCCAAGATGCGGTCGAGGTTAACATCGCGAATAACGGAGAAGCCAGTGACAGGATGGAGACTGCCGCAGCAAAGAAGGAAGTCGGGGACCCTCTGACGCTGAGCGATCGCCCCCTTAAGGACGCTGTCCAGGACGCATTTAAGGGTTTGTTCGAGAAGGCATTTCTCGGGTGCGCCCAGATTGAAGAAGCAAAGAATGCCCCGAAAACAAAACAACCAGGCAGAAAGGCGCGTGGACGAGGTAGCTTAAAAAGAAGAGCGGATAAGAGAAGAGCGCTGTTTGCAGTGCCGTACTAGGGCTGGGGGCAGGCGAACTGAGTGAACAGCCGTTGCGTGTGCGTGTGTCACCAAGTCACCGTGAGGTAAACACATTGTCCCTGTGCCTCCGCAATTCCTCCCGACTACTTCTACAGTTCAAGGCGGATGACAGCAGCCTAATTATCATACCTCAAGTCAACTGATCATATTACATGTACCTGTGGACAGAATCGTTGATATTGGGGTCGTCGAGGCTTCAGTAATGGAGCGAAACATTTGTAATACGGGGGTAAGCGGTGGAACAAAAGGGTGAGTCAAATGATCTGACTTTTAACATCATGTAGGTGCCAAGTTTGACATTCCTGCCGTAAAGTTTCCGTGACTTTTATTTTTATGTTGGTTGTAGTTAAGTTAATATTAATCTAAGGTACTCAGGACAATTTAAGATCACTTATTTTATTAACATTATGTTAGAATAATCAGGGAAACTAAGAATCATTTATAAACATTAATTTGGGGCACACAGTTTAGAGTAGAGAAATAACAATGTTAATATTGTATAGGGTCACTAAAGGCGACTAAGTGTGATGTGCAGCGGGTTGATAATTAACTGGGTGTATTCAGGTCGATTGTTGTTTTTACTCAGATCGCGCTCCCCACAGGACAGAAAATGCATTAAAGTAATGTTTTGGAATCTGCCTGACAGCAGGAAACCTGCGGCATGCGTGCGATTTTATCTGTTTCACTTAAACGGAGCGTTAAGCTTGGGGAGTGGCACGCGTCTTTCTTAGTTATGGCCATTCAATGTTTTATCCCTTGCGTCCAAGCTCGGGCTAACGTTATCCCGTAACACGGATGCATTGTCCCAGAATCTTCCGTGCTAGCGGCGGCAGTTATTGAACACCAAGCATAGCGACACTTGCTCTCGCACCACCTGTTAGGAGTGTAGGTGCCCGATTGTAACTGCAGCTTACACCAGCCATAGGCGTAGGCGTGGGCGGCTTATTCTATAGCAATAATAGGGCAAGGGGTTTTAAAGTTTATTGTTGCTGTGCTACTCAGCCACGCTCCAATAAACATTCGGCGGCCATGTAGGGCGCGGGTTTCTAGCCAATGTAATTATTGACAAACACATGCATATTTTAACCCGTTAAATGGACACCTTTTAATTAATAAATATTCAGCTGCAGTGCAATCTATTTCGGCCTGGATTGTTGTGTAATAACCCCCGGTACATAGTCAAGCACAGCTATCAAATTTTAGACATATTTCCGGTTCCCTCAAACAAATACTGTTTCTTGTTTTCCGCATTTTCTAATTCTCATAATTGAAAAGGAAAGCAAGCTGACGTAGATATTGTTTACATTTATTTTAGTCGCTTTAATTATGTTTAATCTCGCAACGACGAGATATTCTGATATGCAGTAATAATAGTGTCGAAAATTCCATTTCTAACAGATCATTCTTAAAGCTCCAGCATAGTCAACTCAGATAACAAACTAATAAGAAACAAAATAAGAAGTGACGAGGATGTTTCTCACGCTACGTTGTGACAGGTCAGGGGTTAGATCACAACATCGGGATTATTAATTGCTATATGCGTGATTGTTGAAGTACCGAAGTCAAGAATTAAGAGTGCAATTGCCATAAATTATAAAAGCTAGGGAAGTGTTCTGTTTACCAACTCGTGGGAAACAATTTAGGTCTTGATGCACCCTTGTTAATATAGATATCCAGACATTGGAATGCATGCACTTACTCGCTTTAAGAAAAATACAAGCATACGTACATACGACGCCTCGATTTGTATCGATCTTACCGACATCAATACAGCAGGCCTATGGTCAAAGGAAGCCCATCACAGACACACACAATTCTAATTATAAGGTCAAGGTCAAAGATGTTGTTATCTGAATATGATGAAATTTGCACTGACTCTAGCAAAGTTCGATATGGGCTTGCTACCTTCTTGGGCAGGGCGTCGGGCTGTCTAGTATATTCACTTATTTATGTTTACAAATTCCGTATTTTCAAGATATACAAAAATCCCGTGTGCAAATTTGATACGAGGCGACCGTTTAATATTTTCGACACTTTAAAATTAATAATCAGAGGACCGTGTGGTATAGGGAATAAACACAAATTTGCTTAGAGAATGTCGAGACAGACGGTGACGTCCCTGTGTTTAATTAAAAGAGATATACCGTAGCTGCTTTTGCATTCGGATAAAGCTAAGGAATAAAAAGGGCACAGAATGTACATTAGGCATGTAGAAAGAAACTGTTTGAATAATGTAATTTAATGCTGTTTTAATAACAAGTCTAATAAAGTATGTTATGCACTAGATTGCAGGCTCTGCTATTATTATGTGATAGGTATATCCTAACATAAAAGTATGTTAATTTAAGTGTGACATTTTGAGAACATGGCAACAATCACGAATAAGTATGCTAACCAAAATAATTATAACATGTAGAGTAACGAGAAGTCTTATTACAATTTAAATTAAATTAAATACGCTGTGAAAGCCTCACGTGCAGAGAGTCGCGAGTTATGGTTGCACCACCCGGTATACTACACACACCAAGGCTCCTGTCAGCACATATGGGTACGTTGCGCTACACCGGCTTTTCCGTCGACTCAGCGTCTGGCTGAAGTGCAGCGACATTACAGATGGGAAATTGATCATCAATTAATAGTCTATAAATATATGTCGAACATTAACATTCAACAGTTAGTCTTTGCCATCCAGCCTTAATGGTATTAGATTACTCATATGTATTTTATTTTTATATTAATTAAATTTTAATATATATATATATATATATATATATATATATATATATATATATATATATATATATATATATATATATCGTTGTACTGTAACTTCAAGTAAATAAATTTAACTTTATGAAGTTCAATTGAAGTACAACTCTAAGTGGCGCAGTCGGTAGTATTAGTTTAGTGCCCTTTTAACAAAATCGCAAAAGTCCGCACTTCGATTTTTATCGTTAAAAACTCAGAACCAGCTTCAAAGTCAACGAAGAACAGCATCGTCCAACTTGATAAAAATAATTTAAGTAACTTTCAATTAAAAAACAGTGAGTGCGCGAGCGATCATAAGAGAAAATAAGGTTTGATACGGAACTTCTGCCTACGAAGTTGTCTGCCTTATTCGCTGTATCTTATGATGCTGAACCAAAGAAGAACAGAAATAGTCTTCATCTTCACATTGGCGTAAGTGCTTTCATTGTTCCTTTGAATTTCCTTGTCCTACCTTAATCTAAAATCGATTAAAGTTAGAAGCAAATATTACGGGAAATATTAATTAAAATTTTACCCAAATTTAAATTATTGATTAATAAATTGATGTCAGACTCTGAAACAGAGACAGTTGACAATTTTAATAATAAAGTAAAAATAAATTTAGCACCTCCTAAACTTATAGTAACAGAGGAAAATACAATAAGCTCAAATAACAATCAAATTATGGCAAATCAATTACAAAATTATCACATTAATGCTATTCCCGCATACGATGGGGACCAGCATACTTTAGCTTTATTTATTTCAGCGTGTGAAAATTTTCTCACTTCATTTGTTGATAGAACAAATGATGACAATCCAAATAACCAATGGATGCTTAGAATAGTAATAAGTAAATTAGAAGGTAGAGCTAGAACATTGATAGGTAGTAGGGAAGATGCCACAAATTGGCCTCGTATTAAACAATTATTGCAACAATACTTCGGCGACCAGAGAGACGAAGACTGTTTAGTTAGGGACCTCCTGCTCTTAAAGCCAGACCCTAGAGAAACCCCATACCAATTCGGTATGAGAATACAAGACTCCCGTAGTCTTTTAGCTTCAAAAGTAAGACTAACAACTGCAAACGAAGCATTTCGTTTAATTAAAAATGAATTTTACGATAAAGTGGCACTGAAAACATATTTACATGGTTTGAGTGGTCAACTAGGGTTAGCAGTTAGGCTACAAAACCCAACTAACCTAGAACACGCTATGTCGCTTGTTCTGGAAGAAGAGAATTTTCAATATGGAGAAAAACAAATGAAATATCTCCACAATCAATCCACAAATTTTATAAACTCAAATGTACCAAATAAACAACCTCAATACATACAGAATCGGCAAAATAATAGAAATAACGTTCCGCATTTTACGCACCCCCGACAATTCCATAACCAACCCACATACAGAAAGCCCTTAAATTTACGTAATCCGTCCCCCACAACAACTGACACAAAACGTATTCAGACCAAATCCAAATTTCAGACCAAACTATAGGCCAACACCTATGGAGGTATCTGCAAAAAAATTCCTCGATACATACACGTCCCAATCCAAATTTTAGACAACATTTCTAGCCCGAACCTATGGAGACGTCATCTAGAAGTTTCAATACTCATCCGAGAGGTCCTGTAACTTCAAGTAAATAAATTTAACTTTATGAAGTTCAATTGAAGTACAACTCTTAAGTCGCGCTGTGACCACGTTCATTGTGTATCAAGGGGGGAGCGTTGTTTATATCCAAACGATAAGCAGTAAGGTCGATTATGATACAGACATTAGATATGCCGTAGACCATAACAACAGCATGTGTATTACAAATCATACGTGAGTAGGGGGGCAGGATTTGATATATAACCAGGTACGATTCAAGGAATATTCAGATGGAGTTCCAGTCTTGGAACTAGTCTCACCTCCGAACTTAGGTCCTCCTTGCTTCAGGGAAAGCCGGTGTGCGGAAACAGCGCCTGAGAAGGCGTCGTCGAAGCATCACAAGCAAGTACTTGTCGCATTCAGGTCTCCTTTGCTTCGAGGAAAGCCGGTGTGCGGAAACAGCGCCTGAGAAGGCGTCGTCGAAGCATCACAAGCAAGTACTTGTCGCATTCACGTCTCCTTGCTTCAGGGAAAGTCGGTGTGCGGAAACAGCGCCTGGAAAGGCGTCGTCGAAGCATCACCAGCTAGTACTTGTCGCATTCACGTCCCCTTTGCTTCGAGGAAAGTCGGTGTGCGGAAACAGCGCCTGGAAAGGCGTCGTCGAAGCATCACAAGCAAGTACTTGTCGCATTCACGTCCCCTTTGCTTCGAGGAAAGTCGGTGTGCGGAAACAGCGCCTGGAAAGGCGTCGTCGAAGCATCACAAGCAAGTACTTGTCGCATTTACGTCCCCTTTGCTTCGAGGAAAGTCAGTGTGCGGAAACAGCGCCTGGAAAGGCGTCGTCGAAGCATCACCAGCTAGTACTTGTCGCATTCACGTCCCCTTTGCTTCGACGAAAGTCGGTGTGCGGAAACAGCGCCTGGAAAGGCGTCGTCGAAGCATCACCAGCTAGTACTTGTCGCATTCACGTCCCCTTTGCTTCGAGGAAAGTCGGTGTGCGGAAACAGCGCCTGGAAAGGCGTCGTCGAAGCATCACAAGCAAGTACTTGTCGCATTTACGTCCCCTTTGCTTCGAGGAAAGTCAGTGTGCGGAAACAGCGCCTGGAAAGGCGTCGTCGAAGCATCACCAGCTAGTACTTGTCGCATTCACGTCCCCTTTGCTTCGACGAAAGTCGGTGTGCGGAAACAGCGCCTGGAAAGGCGTCGTCGAAGCATCACCAGCTAGTACTTGTCGCATTCACGTCCCCTTTGCTTCGAGGAAAGTCGGTGTGCGGAAACAGCGCCTGGAAAGGCGTCGTCGAAGCATCACAAGCAAGTACTTGTCGCATTTACGTCCCCTTTGCTTCGAGGAAAGTCAGTGTGCGGAAACAGCGCCTGGAAAGGCGTCGTCGAAGCATCACCAGCTAGTACTTGTCGCATTCACGTCCCCTTTGCTTCGACGAAAGTCGGTGTGCGGAAACAGCGCCTGGAAAGGCGTCGTCGAAGCATCACCAGCTAGTACTTGTCGCATTCACGTCCCCTTTGCTTCGAGGAAAGTCGGTGTGCGGAAACAGCGCTTGGAAAGGCGTCGTCGAAGCATCACAAGCAAGTACGTGTCGCATTTACGTCCGATTTGCTTCGAGGAGAGTCGGTGTGCGGAAACAGCGCCTGGAAAGGCGTCGTCGAAGTATCACCAGCTAGTACTTGTCGCATTCACGTCCCCTTTGCTTCGAGGAAAGTCGGTGTGCGGAAACAGCGCCTGGAAAGGCGTCGTCAAAGTATCACCAGCTAATACTTGTCGCATCCGCGTCTCCTTTGCTTCGAGGAAGTCGGTGTGCGGGAGTTGCGTCTGAAAGGCGTCTCACAGACAACTATTCGTGGCACTTTATGACTGTACGTCCCCCTTAGCAAGTCAGAAGAGTCGCGTCGAGCACCAGTGTCAGAGACACTGCTCGGAAAGGAGGTTTTCCCGGGAAACTTTCACAAGTCAGATCGTTCCGTGTTTTGTGAGGACCTAACCCGCGACTTCTTCACGTATACTGACCTTTAAACAACCTCCTACGAGAGTAACTTCAAGCGTATCTCCCTGCCAGAAAATCCAACGATGTGGAAACCCTTCCCGCAAACAGACAAAACCCAGGAAACGAACAGTGGTCCCCGCTTGGAGACGATGGAGCGCCCTGATGGAACGAGAAGCAGTGACACCAATGGTGAGTGTAAACTGGCATTTGACCTATGTTACCCCTATCGAGAGATTGTATGATTCAAATAAAGTTTGCATACCTCAGCATTATTACCCCGAAACAAAATAATTATAGAGGGCATGTGTAGGGTTTGTTGCCATGTCTCCACTCAATATATTTCAGAATGCTCTGCTATCCTTAAGATTAGGGGTGTACGGCGGCCGTCCGCCTGATGCCGTAGCCTAGATATTGTCTAAATGCGATGTCGGCGGCGGCAAATGTAGGAACTTTATTCGTGATAAGTCTTTGTGTATGTCAGGCTCATGCATTCATGATATGTAACTGTAAATATGTTAATGTTAAAATATAGGTATTTGTGTGGCCCTATTTAGTAATATTGTCAAGAAATTCCTTAGATAAATTAAGAAGTAACAAGTAAAATAATGTCTGCCGATCTCTCATAATTTTCATTAGTTTTAAGATTTTATTGAGATGTTTTCTTGATATCTGTGTGTCCCTTGTTTTGTTTATTTGTGTCAGGCCCTGTGGCATCAAGGCTAGCTGAATTTGAAATAGCGAGTAACAGAAAGAACATAATTTTCACTCGTAAAACCTGAATACACGTACTATCCGATAATGGATATATTTCACACTTTGAAGTAGGGCAGAGTGAGGTTAGGAATAGGTATTGAAGTTGAATCTTGAACTTGAAACCTAAATTTAAAACCATTAGTTTTCTAAATACTTAAACTTGAAACCTGAATTTAAAAACCTTAAGCACTTTTCTGACACTTAAACTTGAAACCTGAATTCAAAAACCTTAACCTTTATGGAAACTTGAATTTGAAACCTGAATTTAAAAACCATAACCTTTGTTGAAACTTGAACTTGAAACCTGAATTTGAAAACCACAATCTTTATTGAAACTTGAACTTGAAACCTGAATCTAAAGCCTTTATTTAAATCTGAATTGAGAAACTATAGCCTTCATTGAACTCAAAGCTATGACCTTTATTACCGTTCGACTTGACGGATGTGGCATGCATCTTGTAGTTTAGTAAAGTCCGTAAATAGGCCTACATGGCAATGAATTTGCTTCCCCATATGCGTGACATGTTTTGTACTATACCTATCTCGTATTTTCGCCTTGATTGGGCATCCAGGTGAAGTGTCACTCCATGAAATGCCAACTTTCCGACAAGACCTGGTATACAGGCCGGCTATGAAAGCCCGCGATTTATAACTTCAGCATGATTGTAGTGATATGGCAATCTGGAGGCCCGATAATCAGTCAAATCCACGCGCATGCGCTTTTCCGCATACAGGGAAGTAACCGGAATGTTAGGGTTGGCATAACAAATGAAGTCGACCTCCCTGATGATATAAGTTGTAGGGAAAACCTTCCCATTACGTCCAATAAGGTGTTTTAGCTCTTAGCACAAACAGAACCGAGCGACGCCTAGGTGAATTTTCTGTCTCTTGAAATGCCAACCATCCGTTCAAAGACCCCTAGGGCACGAGCAAGAAGCTCACGTGATAAACCTATTAGCATGATAGAAAAGGAAAAGGCAACCTAGGTGCGCAATACCCAAACGCGTAGGAATATTATTAGTACCAGTGACGTAAAGGGAAGAGTGAAATGTATCGGCTAGATTGACGTCAGATTCTATTGTGCTGTACGTATTGGCTCCACAAAAATCACAAAACGAAAAAAAAATGCAATCAAAACACAAATTATCAAACTGAAATCCGTACGCCACTGGAGCATCAATACGAGGCACCTTAGGTCTGCATGCGCATCTCCGATCATTCAGCTTCGAGTGTAGCGGACAGGTCGACAACATGACACATCTGTCAGGAACGGGGTCTAGGTTAAAAATCAGCTGGCCGGATATGGCAAATTGTTTAGGGCTTGCATTATATTTAATAAATGAGGTTGAACAAACAATCTCTTTTTATTTCTCTCACAATTCTCCGATTCTTGGCTATTAGAACCCTTATCTATTTCTATTATCTACTTATATACTTAGTGTGCTATTCTTGATACATTATGGAATACACACGCCACTGAGTTGGATGACACTGTAAACTTTCATAGGATATAATTCTAATGCGAAGAAAATACTTAACCATCCTATTAGTTGATTTAATTTTTTTTATTTTAAAAAATTCATTAATAGAGAGGTATAGATGGTGAGACTTTGCAAAAATGTTATCTAATGAGCGCGAACTAGGACCCCTAGAACCCATATCCGGGGTCAGTTTCAATTATTATATGCTTATATATATATATATATATATATATATATATATATATATATATATATATATATATATATATATATATATATATATATATATATATATATATATATATATATATATATATATATATATATATATATATATAGATAGCAAATGATAGGAAAGATTACGAAATTTTAATGGGAAAACGGGAAATTTATACATCCTAGTATATATAAAATAAATGTATACACCCCAATGTAGCAACGAAAGAGTGAAGCATGAGATGTCAACGCCCGACATGAATGTCAGTGACCCATGTAGCAACCCTCGATGTTAAGTTTCATTCGAGTAATAAAAAAAAAATATATTCTAGAAATATCCGTAAAGAAACCAAGAACAATGCTTAAGTTTTTGTAGGGAGAATTAGATTATAGCTAATAAATGCAATTCTGTTGATTTATTGTGTGTAAAAATAGGTATGACCAAGCTACCTAAAGGCTCGATGTATTAAAAGAGCAGAGGATTTTTGTAAAAACAAAACTTTATGTAGTATTAAGGTATATGTGCGCGCAAGAAAAAAACGTGAAAAGACACTAAAGGTTTGACCGAAAGCTCAAACACAGGTGGTTTAATGAACAATAGCGTTTTTTCACCTGTAAGAAAGTTAAATAAAAGCAACAGTCCGGGAGTGTCCCGGGCCTTTTCATCAAGTGAATTCATCGGCATCATTTCACCAGATCATGTGATCATCGTCATCATTATGTAAGTTGACATAAGAGATTCCAGAATGCATCGAAGGGAGATTATAAAAAAACCTCCAGAGTGCTACGAATATGGAATATATCAACATTAAATCCATTAATAATCAATAAATGGGCAATAAAATATGGCATGGACAAATTAGAAAAATAATAATAATTAATAATGAACAGTAATAATGGAAAAACAATATATAATCCAATGGAAAATGTTTCAGTAAGTGTTTTCTTTTCCTAAATTGATCAGTGCCGTTTGATCTTCACCATTTTAACAGCACCAATTAAAGGTTGAGTGCAAATAAATTTCAATAAGCAAAAATTTGCTTGGAATGAACAGAAAGAGACTGTGATCTCTGTAGAATTGTCGATGTATATTGCTTATGTTATAACAATGTTTAACCGGTAATTGTGTAATTATTTATAATGTTACCTGAATGTTTGAATAGGATTTTTCAATTTATGTTTTTGTAATGAATGCTTTAAATGTTTCTGTTTGTATTTAATGTGTGTCACCTAGACACCGTAAAATTTGTGTAATGAATTAAATGGAATGTATAACAGATTGTAATTAACCAGAAGTATTGTTTTTCGTTAACAATTAATCAGTAAAATTGTTGTATAGCCATCTGTGCAAAGCGAAATTAATTTTTGATCAAGTAAAAATCAATAAATGAATTTAAATAGCACATATTAATGAATTTTAATTAGTAGAAGCTAGCTGTAATTATAATGAACCCAACCTGATTAAGATATATGTTCTCAGCTCTAAAATAAATATTTGCAGGTATACTAAAATAAATACCATAGCAAATTTGGCTCCCAACAGCGGTGCATTAAAAAAAAATTTTGTGCCAAAAATAAATTTAATTTCATAGAAAAATTTTAATAAAATAAACATTTGTTCGCAATATAGCACATGATTGGCACAAATACAGGGTTTCTGTTAAATTTTAATAAAATATTAATTGCGTTAAAATAAAGCAAATTTTCATAAAAAGGTAATAGTATTTTAACACAAGGGATTTAGGAGTAAATCAATTTTAAATAAATTAGCACGCCTCATTTAAATACAGTAAAGTTAAAATAAATCAGTTCAACCAATTTAATGAAAATTAGCAAAAATTCTAATACCGTATGATATTTTAATATGAAACAGTATATTGCACATATAACCAATTGTTTTGTGAAAAATAAATATAGGTGGTGTATTTGAAAGGGTTAATTAATGAAAGCTTTCTTCGCATTTCTTCCCCGTTATATTTAAATAATAAAGTAATGATAATACAGGACTGTAAGTTAAATATTCTGTATAATATAACATTGCAGCAAAATTATTAATTAAAGGGTCAAAGCTTAGAAAGGGGGACAATTAGTTTTTAAATTCACAAGTAAATTAAATAAATCAAGCTTGAACATGTCCGGGGAAAAACAGTTAGAAAGTGATAAACCAATTGGGCCAGAATCTGAAGAACCTATAATCAGCGTACCTGAAGATCCGGAGAAAATGGCAAAGCCAGAACCACAAAAACCTAAACAGTTCACGGAATGAAGGGGACGTAAAGCGAGTTCGGAAGAAGGGACCATATCACAGGAAGAAGAAGAAACCGAATATCAAGGCGATGAAACCTTTATAATAGGAAAAGAAAAGGGGCAGAATAGCGCCGTCAAAGAAAGTCCTCTGGAGCAAACAGTAAAAGGACAGGAGGAAGAATCAAAAATGGATAAGTTATTCGCCGTCTTGTTCAAGAAAATGGAAGAAGACAAAAAGGAAAACCAACAAAATAGTTCCGAATTGAGAAAAGACATAAATAATAAATTCGAAGAAAACAACAACAAATTGGAAGAACACAAAAACGAAATTAAACAAGATATTGTCAAGTTGGAAAAACAACAAAAAGAATATATTAAACATACAGATGAAAATTTTAGGAGATTGTATGAAAATATACAACAAAACAAAACGGAGATTTTAACAGAAGTAAACAAAAAAAAAAGAGCTATGGAAACCAATTTCCTCATAAAAATACACCAGCTGGACGATGAAGTAAAAACCACACAAAAAACATGCCAAGTAAGCCACAAGACGATCAAGACGGAGCTGGACGCGGGAGTTCAGGCATGCCATGACCAAGTATGGGAAGAAACCGCAATGAGGAGGTACGACATTAAAAAGGTCGAAACGTTAGTAAAGTCGGTGGACCGAAATGTGGTCAGGGTAGAACAGGAAACCGCTGAACAATTAATAAAAATAAAGGAGGAAATCCAAAATTAAACTAAACAGCATATTTCCAAAGCAATCGTCATGCCAAGCTATAGTATGGACCACATGCAAATGGGGAATGACCCGAGTATGAGATTCACCGGGAACGTTGGCAAATTACATCCCAAAGTGTTCTTGCAAATGATCAAGGACAAACTGCATTTGATCCATAGTGTGAGCGACATGAAAAATATAATAAAGGGCCGACTAACGGGAAACCCGCTGTTGTGGTTTTCCACCAAAGAAAGCGAAATGTCGGAATTCGCGATTTTTGAACGAAAATGTTTACAATTTTACTGGGGTGAACATAGTCAAGGTTTGTTCAGAGAGAGGTTGTATTTCGGTAAATTAGATAGTAATCCGGGCGACGACTATAGTCACTACTGCCTAAATTTATACAACATAGCACAATACCTAGATCCGAAAATGAGAGAGGAAGAAATATCATGTGTATAGCTAGGCATTTTGAGGCGCAAATTGCCGAAAATATCGCCATACAAAATATCCAAACCATGGACCAGTTGATCAACTATCTGGCTAGGATCCAACAAAGTACGAGAAATAAGAATTATCGCACAGGAAATAATCCGAATTATCAGCCGAACCGCTCAAATACGAATGACAATCGGAACAGGTCTGGTGGCAATAACAATGGCGGAGCAAATCGGCAGAGCAATAATAATAATTATTATAACAACAATAATAATAATAGAAGATTCACGAACAATAATCCTGAAAGAGAACAGGACACAGGTCAGCAAAGGAGAACGGAAAATCCTGATGGACGACGTAACGAAAATAATAGGAGAAATTATCGAGTCCGAGTGGACAGTGAAGAGGCTAGGCAGCGAAACGATCGCCAAGGAGATCAGGATAGATTGCCCAGTATCCCGGAAGACCCGATGGAAAACGGTATATCCGAATTAACGAAGCATAATAGTTCTCTAATTAATAATGCACAAGTGAACGGTCAGGCAAGGTTAATTAGTAATACCCAGGTCGACGACATGGGCAGCTACGAACATGTTCCAAATTATATGGAAAGTCGTAGAAATTTTTAAAACAACCCACGCATGAAAATCACAAAAATAAGCCCTATATAAAAATATGCAAACGTCGTGTATGAACATCCAATGGAATATATAAAATTAAACGAAATGCAAAATGAAAATGTGGGAGAGGATGAAGAATAATAGTAATCAAGCAAATATTATTTTAGATAGTGCATCAGAAGTATACCTTATTAACTATGACTACCTAGTGAGAAATAAATTAAATAAAAGTATTATAAAAGTTCCTAAAATTACGATGTTAGGCGTAAACAATAAAAAATTAACGGAAATAAATGAAATGATAGTTTTGAATGTGAATATTAAGAAAGAAATAAATATAGATTTGCAACTTTTTATTGTCAAAGGTATGGAAATGGACATTTTATGTGGAGCAGACATGCTAAATAAGCATAAGTTTGTGTTAGATTATAAAGAAAAAATAATTGAAGTGAGTGACATTAAAATAAAAATGTATTAACAAGAGAAAAATGAAATTGCCAGTAAGCAAATATTCAATAATAAATATGAATATAATGATTATGAACCGTTTAAAAAACGAGATGATAAGAGTGTGTATGAAGAAATAAATGTAAGAGAGAATGAGATAGCAGAAATGAAATATCCACCAGAATATAAATTGGCAATAAAAGAGTTACTAGAAAAACATAAACAATTGATAAAGGATGAAACTAGATTTGCAGATAAATATACGCATAAATTTGAAGTGCAAGATATACAGAATTTTAAAGCAAAAAACTATCCAATTCCATTTAAATACCGTGAACAAATAGCCACAGAAATAAATGAAATGCTCAGATTAGGAATCATAGAACATAGTAATACGAGATACATAAATCCGGTAGTAGTAGTTAAGAAAAAAGCGGGGAACTTAGAATATGTCTAGATGCGAGAAATGTAAACAAATACTCCGTCCCACAGTACGAAAGCCCATTGGCAATTGATGCGATTTTTGGCAATATAACCCCAGCATCAATATTTACGAAAATAGATTTAAAACATAGCTTTTGGCTCATTCCGTTAGAAGAACACTGTAGGAAATATACAGGTTTTTCAATTAATGGTGTTATATGCCAGTTTTAAGTAGTTCCTTTTGGAATTCAGTCTGCATGTAGTGGGCTCGTTAGGGCAGTACATAAAATATTAGATAGGTATGAGAATTTTACGGTACATTATATAGAGGACATATTAATTTTTTCCAAAACAAAGGAAGAACATTATACGCACATCAAAACCATTTTAAATGAATTAGACAGGGCCGGACTGAAAATTAATGTAAATAAATGCCAGTTTTATCAGAAGGAGGTAAAATTTTTAGGGTATGTTTTGAACAAAGAAGGGTTTATGATGGATGAAGAGAGGGTTGAAGTTATTAAAAATTTTAAAAGGCCCCATGATTTAAAAACATTGCGGAGTTTCTTGGGAATGATAAATTATTTTAAAAGGTTATTACCAGACATTTCTGAAAAAAAACAAGAATACTCACGGAATTGTTAAAGAAAAATCAGACGTGGAAATGGGATGAAGGAAAAGAAGAAAGTTTTGTAGCTACAAAGGAAGAATTCCAACAAAATTTAAAGGTATTTTATCCGGATTATCAATCGAAATTTATTTTACAAACCGACGGTTCAATGTATAGGTATGCAGGGGTTCTTTTGCAGGAAAGGTACGACACCAGAGTTCCCATATGCTTTATTTCTAGGATGACAGAGGCACACGAGAGAAAATACAGTGTGAGTGAAATGGAGCTGGCCTCCATAATATTTTGTATTAAAAAGCTACGTTTCTATTTACTAGGGGGCAAATTTCTTATTGAAACTGATCACTCAGCTCTCACCTCAATATTAGATAATAAATTTGCGAATCAAAGGGTACATAGATGGGCGATATTATTACAGGAATATGATTATGAAATTAAACATATTCCAGGGAAATTAAATGTAGTAGCCGATGCACTTACTAGAGAAGAAGGCAAAGGAAAAGATACGAGGAAAATCAAAATAGGGGTAAATGTATTGAGGGAAAGCAGTGGAGAATTTTTACAACAGGAGATCATATCAGATCAAATAAAACTAACATCCAGAGAAAAAAGAGGAACTTGGGTCGAAAATAAAATTATAATAAAGAAAATAAATGAATACGAGCTGTACTGCATAACTAATGAATTGGCAGCAAAAATTTTAGCAAATTTGCATATAGAACACGGGCATATAGGATCAAGGAAACTATGGTTGCTTTTCAGGGAAAATTTTATTAGCAAATCAGATACGAAAGTAGCGAAAAAAATAACCAGGGTGCCATGAGTGTCAGCTATTGAAAAACAAAAATATAGTTAATAAAAATACCGTAAAAAGCATCGTGGCCAACGAGACCTTGGAAATAATAGCCATAGATTTTTTGAGCAATTTACTAAAGGGAAAACACGGGTATAAACATATATTAGTAGATGTGTTCTCTAAATTTGTAAAATTATACCCATGCAAGAAAACTAATGCCAAAGAAACAATGAAATCATTAGATAAATATGTAGAAGAAGTAGGGAAATTTAAAGAATGCATATTGGACAATGCGACTTACTTCCGGAGCGAGAATTTTCTAAAGTACGCCAGACAAAAGCATATAAAATTGAATTTTACCAGCATTCGACATCCAGCAGCAAATCCATCGGAAAGATACATTGCCGAAGTCATTGAGTTTCTAAGACTATAATGTAAAGATGATCATCGAAATTGGGTAGATCACTTAACAAAAATAGAGGATTATCTAAACAATAATCCCAATACGAATACCGAGCAATGCCCAATATTCATCCTGAAAGGAACTAGACCACCTCGAAAATGGATAACTGAAGAAAAACATGCATTTGATCAGATTAAAGAAGATCTGAGAAGAAAAATCCGAAGAAAAGCAGAAAAATATAAAAGAAGATAACAACATAGAATTAGAAAAAGGGTGAGATTTAAAAGGGGTGATTTAGTAGTCCTGAAATCATTTAAAAAGGTAGAAGGGGGAAAGGAGATATGTCCCAAACTTTTATTTAGAAATGAAGGCCCATATATTGTGAATAATGAGTTGCCACAAAACAGTTACCAATTAAAAGAAATAGGTAATGATAAGATAAGGGGCATTTTTAATATAGAACACGTGTATAAATACCACTAGCTAAATTATAACCCTGAGTATAGAAAATAAAACAAGTAGGCATTTAAATAATGACCCAAAGAAATACGAATCAGAAAAGCGAAATTTCATAAGAAAATTTAAGTGATAATAAATAAGGAGCAATGCTCGAATTAGATGCAGTTATTGGATAAGTCAATTAATATAATCATAATTCAAAGGTAGAAAGGGGAAAATAAGTTAAAATAAAATAGAAATTTATTATTATTATTATTGAGTAATAGGAAACATGGAATAAGTAGACAAGAAAAATATGTAAAAGGTCTAAAAGACAGAAACCGGTTAAGTACCGAGAAATAATTATAATTAGCAAAAAGATAGAATATATAAGGGTCGGATTCATAGGAAAGAATTTGTATAGATGGTGTAGCGATAAGATTGAAATATGAAAAATGTGAAGTAAAATGATTAACGATACAAAGATATCGGTCATTTAAAATGAAGTATAATATATGGGCGATCCCAAGGAGGTCGGTCCCGAATTATTGAAGTATATATGTGAATGGAATATTGAAAGTATATAGAATAAATAATGAAAGTATAATATGATGCAAGTAATAATTAAATATGTATAGGGGGTATGTGAAAAGTCAGAAGTAGGGAGACCGTATATGTTATGTAGAAAAGATAAATTATTAGAAGTTGATAAATAAGAGAAGTATTACATAGTCCTATTCCATGGTAGTATAAAGATATGATAATTTAGCATGATGAAATAAGATTGAAAGGAAAGATACCCCATAAAAATATGACAAATAAAAATACCAATAACTGTCATTTATTGAAATAAATTCTGAGGGAAGTTTGAATAAGTCGAAATAACCAGGGGATGGCATAAATTTAGATCTTATAGAACAATCAATTGATTTTCCAAAAGAAAGAAATATATAAAAACAATTGGTGTGCCATAAAAGGCGGTGTTGAATAAAATAAAATGTTTTAATTATTGACATTGACATACAAGTCGATTATGAATTAAATTTAAGAGTTTTAATATTAGAATGCCATGAAAGGCGATTTTAAATTATATAAAGTGTTGTAATGATTGAAATGTCATTAAAGTCAATTTAGAATAAAATAAAATTTTGGAATGTCAAAAAAGGCGATTTTGAACAAAATATTTTAGTCAATAAATAAAGATGGTCTGACTAGCGAACAGTATCCAGACTCACTTTTAGAAAGGGGAAATTGCTATAGATAGCAAATGATAGGAAATATTACGAAATTTTAATGGGAAAACGGGAAATTTATACATCCTAGTATATATAAAATAAATGTATACACCCTAATGTACCAACGAAAGAGTGTAGCATGAGATGTCAACGCCCGACATGAATGTCAGTGACCCATGTAGCAACCCTCGATGTTAAGTTTCATTCGAGTAATAAAAAAAATTATATTCTAGAAATATCCGTAAAGAAACCAAGAACAATGCTTCAGTTTTTGTAGGGAGAATGAGATTGTAGCTAATAAATGCAATTCTGTTGATTTATTGTGTGTAAAAATAGGTATGACCAAGCTACCTAAAGGCTCGATGTATTAAAAGAGCAGAGAATTTTTGTAAAAACAAAACTTTATGTAGTATTAAGGTATATGTGCGCGCAAGAAAAAAACGTGAAAAGACACTAAAGGTTTGACCGAAAGCTCAAACACAGGTGGTTTGATGAACAATAGCGTTTTTTCACCTGTAATAAAGTTAATAAAAGCAACAGTCCGGGAGTGTCCGGGGCCTTTTCATCAAGTGAATTCATCGGCATCATTTCACCAGATCATGTGATCATCGTCATCATTATGTAAGTTGACATAAGAGATTCCAGAGTGCATCGAAGGGAGATTATACAAAAACCTCCAGAGTGCTACGAATATGGAATATATCAACATGTTAATAAATTAAATCCATTAATAATCAACAAATGGGCAGTAAAATATGGCATGGACAAATTAGAAAAATAATAATAATTAATAATGGACAGTAATAATGAAAAAACAATATATAATCCAATGGAAAATGTTTCAGTAAGTGTTTTCTTTTCCTAAATTGATCAGTGCGGTTTGAATTTCACCATTTTAACAGCAACAATTAAAGATTGAGTGCCAATAAATTCCAATAAGCAAAAATTTGCTTGACATGAACAGAAAGAGACTGTGATCTCTGTAGAATTGTCGATGTATATTGCTTATGTTATAACAATGTTTAACCGGCAATTGTGTAATTATTTATGTTACCTGAATGTTTGAATAGGATTTTTCAATTTATGTTTATGTAATGAATGCTTTAAATGTTTCTGTTTGAATTTAATGTGTGTCACCTAGACACCGTAAAATTTGTGTAATGAATTAAATGGAATGTATAACAGATTGTAATTAACCAGAAGTATTGTTTTTCGTTAATAATTAATCAGTAAAATTGTTGTATAGGCATCTGTGCAAAGCGAAATTAATTTCTGATCAAGTAAAAATCAATAAATGAATTTAAATAGCACATATTAATGAATTTTAATTAGTAGAAGCTAGCTGTAATTATAGTGAACCCAACCTGATGATTAAGATATATGTTCTCAGCTCTAAAATAAATATTTGCAGGTATACTAAAATAAATACCATAGCAAATTTGGCTCCCAACAGCGGTGCATTAAAAAAAAATTTTGTGCCAAAAATAAATTTAATTTCATAGAAAAATTTTAATAAAATAAGCATTTGTTCGCAATATAGCACATGATTGGCACAAATACCGGGTTTCTGTTAAATTTTAATAAAATATTAATTACGTTAAAATAAAGCAAATTTTCATAAAAACGTAATAGTATTTTAACACAAGGGATTTAGAAGTAAATCAATTTTAAATAAATTAGCACGCCTCATTTAAATACAGTAAAGTTAAAATAAATCAGTTCAACCAATTTAATGAAAATTAGCAAAAATTCTAATACCGTATGATATTTTAATATGAAACAGTAAATTGCACATATAACCAATTGTTTTGTGAAAAATAAATATAGGTGGTGTATTTGAAAGGGTTAATTAATGAAAGCTTTCTTCGCATTTTTTCCCCGTTATATTTAAATAATAAAGTAAGGATAATAGATATATATATATATATATATATATATATATATATATATATATATATATATATATATATATATATCCAACCGATAACTCAAAAAGTAATAAACCGCTTTCGATGAAACTAGGCAAGTGCTTTTCTTTTATCAATAGCTTAGATGATTTCGTTAGCCAAGGTTTTCTGGGAAATCTTTGAGTTTCCTTTCGAAAAAAATATTATCTCCGAAAATTACAAAGTTATTGAAATTCAATTTGGTGGATACGTTGCCTTGGCAAAGACTACATACCGAAATTCAACTTTCGAAGTCTATAGAAAATTGAGTTATTCAAATGTTAAGCCTTTAATGAAAATTCAGTGCGATAACCCACTTGCCGCGTCCCGAACTTTTTTCCCATTGACAACATAACTGTGCCTTAGAAGGGTAAATGGCTACAACGTTAACGAAGATAATATAAGAAATGTTTTGACGTTTATCCCGTGTATCACATCGTGTCGAGTAAGTTTATCGTACAGACATCATTTTAAACATCTGTAATGTTTCATTAGATTTTTGACTGTGAAATTTTGGATGAAATTGTTGATATAAGAAGTATGTATAAATTATGAATAAAGAAATGTAATAAACTATTAAATACACAAGCAGTTTGGAAGAAAATGAGAAAAGAGGGTTTTCAACGACTCTCCTCTGAAAACTTGAATGCTAGGAAACTTGTAAAGATGGCCATGGGCACTGTCCCTTTTGCCTGCTCACCAGATCGAAGAAGGTGTTTCTTTTTTACAAACAATAAACACCGAGGAAGGTTTGCAAATTGATGCATTTCTTACATACATCCGCAGGTACGTATTTGCTTATCTACTGGGATAATCATATTCTATATATCAAAATATAAATTGAGTTGAACGTCTTTTACTAGACTTTTACCTATTCAATGATTTCAAAAACGCGATTTGGGGCTTCTAGTTGAATATATTATATATCTTGTCAAACTTTTGTCAATTAAAGGTATCGCAGATTGTAAGATGTTCGGGCTTAATGAATCATCGATTTTTTAGAGATCTTATGTCATTTGTTGCTAATACTAAGAATACTTTTCGGAAATTAATAGTTACTTCGATTTTTACACCAGAAACGTTGAAATGTATATTTACTTTACGATAGACCATTTTAAAAGAGCACCTTTAAAATTATTAGAAAAGAGAAGATGCAACTCACTGTCAAGATAATGACTTTATTTCATTTTTTTTCTTAATCCACGTATTGGCTGACTAACGTAGGTGCTCAAGTTATATCGGTGGTTAACATGCCAAGGAGGACAAATAATAATATAGAGTCATTTCATAATAAATTGAAAATGAAAATTGGCACTATGCATCCAAATATTTATACGTTCTTTGGTAAGTCTTAAGCAGTAATATTGAGAGCAGACAAATCAGTAAGTGTATTAAACTTAAACGACCTTGCATTCTCGATTGGCACTTGGTTAATTTATAAAAGGTGACATACATACATACAACGTTCGTGGGGACGGTCGACTTAACCGCAACCGGAAATGTCTAAAACGGCGCACACCACAAGAAAGCGTATGTAACGTAGAGTAATAATCCGAACTTTTTTTACGGAAAATCCATAAGTAACAGATTAGTTGGGATATTAAGTTCTCAAAAACACACGATTTGCACGTTTCGAACTGTCAATTTTCAGCACCGTTGCCACATTTAATCCCAAGAGTGTTTTACCGCTTCAACGAAATATAAGATTTAAAATGCTTTTTACACACAATCCTGACAGCACCGCCTATCTGCATCAAATCTGTCAACGAAACAACAGTCATAACCTCAGGTGCAAAGATATACGTTTTTGTTGCAAATCGATACGTTTTAATTGCGTTTATCATTGAAAGGTTATTAAAAACGAAATATACTACATTATTTAACTTTATTACGGTATGTACAACTGTTTTCAGGCCCTATTCTATTATAATCACGTAAATATGTAGTTGCGGTTAGGCCGACCGTTCCCACGTTCGTTCGATCAATGCATGATTTATGATAAATTGATATGTAGTTATTTTGAGGACCAATAATATTAAAAATTACAATAAATGTATCGTGGCAATTTTACAATCACCACTGGAAACGGAAATGTCATTATTTGTTATTTCAATACCATCACTGCTCAACCGTTGCCGCAAAAGATCCCGGTTTGCAACGCTCAGCGGACCAGGCGAGGAGTATCTTTTCAATAGGAATGTTTCAGTAAATCGAAATCTTACGAGGACAGAATATTGTGTTTGAGTAAGTTAAATATGCGCACGGTCGGTACTTCAGATTTGGCGTAAAGCTATCGGTTCGGTCACCATGCGATGTTGGGCACGTTAATTAAGTTACAGCGTATTTACTATTACAGTTTGGTACAGATTTAAACTTTGCATCCGATTCTGTAATAAAATATAGAATATCCCATTTGAGAATTCAGATATATTGAACGCTTCTTAATATAAACTTTCAACTAAATTTCTGAACATCTATACCTCTATTTGTTCATGGTTTTGAAAATTTTCACCTTCATTGCCCCCCCCCCCTCCTCTCTCTATATATATATATATATATATATATATATATATATATATATATATATATATATATATATATATATATATATATATATATATATATATATATATATATATATATATATGAATCTGATAAAAGTGTAAGAAAATACCATTAATATATAGAATGTTCTATTTGAAAAAGTTGAGTTGAATAATGTCCAGTCAAAGCAGAACTCCCGTCTGAAAAGAAAATACATATTCTGTTATTGCCTGTATATTTTGAATTAGGAAACATTTTCTTATGAGGTTATTTCCGAATCTGCTGTTGTTTTTGTTGATGATAACAACTACACTATTTTCAGGTAAACTGACAGATGTTATAAAACAGAACCACACAACTCTGGACCAGCTGAGAAACAGCAGACAAGTAACTCGCCAAAAGAGTAAATACTCGATCGACAGGTAAAACATATATTATTGAAATTTAAGAATGTTGGGAAATATCTTTGCATTATGAATAAAATTTGACTTTGATTCCTTTTTTACTACGAATTCTAATTAGTCTACTGGATATATTATTTTTTGTTTATCATTGTAATTATAAGATGCCAATGTTAAGTATTTAAATAATATATAAGTATATGGCAAGGTTTAACAATTTTGGTTTGATACATGATTTACAGCATTATGCGTTATGTAACATTTCTGAGTATGCATAGTTGAGTTGGTAAGATTTATTAGGTGTATGATTGCTATTTGGAGTGCATTATTAGCTAATAAATTAATATATACAGCAATATTGACAAAAACAATATACTTATTTAAAATCATAATATGGTTAAATTATTTATTGATATTTCGCACGTACAGAGTGCCAACACAAAATTTTCTGCAGGGCCGTCTGAGGCTGCCAGAATGTTTAAATATTGTGGCACATATAAACGACAGTCTTGAATTGCAGCTAAGGAATTGGGCAAATAATATTGACCATAATGGTAACTGATTCTTGACCCACCTGCATGAATAATACATTCCACATATTTGGTTTACAGATGCTATGGCAAGCTCAGACGAAGAAGATGTGGTGGTACCTGTAACAAACGACTTGTCAGAAGTCAGCCCGAGAGTAGTGGTCACATCAGGGAGAGAAGAAGTAACAACCACAGCACCAGTTGCAGAAGCAGCAGCAGCAACAATAGCAACAACGATGACGACAACGGCACCGACTGAAAGTTCGGAATCCACAAACGCAGCAAAAATCGTCATTCGAATCCAAGGTGCGTCAAATTTAATGAAGATAGTAGAAATTGCTGTGTGCATAAGCATGGTAGCCATTGTGTTAGTTAATCTCATAAAACAACCTATTATCATCTTCATTTCCTCCCAATTCTATTCATTATCCACATGCAATGTATGAAAATACATTATTCGAACGTCTTATAAGTGAGGATTTTTCTCCAGTACTTAATAACTAAATTCCTTCAATTACATTATATTTGGGACGATCTTCCTTGATTATGTTTTTCAGGCGAAAACATGTCTTATCTAATTTTCATGAAAACATATGTGTTTCTGTTGCATCCTATACTATATTTCTGACAGGAAAGCCTTTTTTTTACCATGCGGACATCTGGCACTATGTACAGCGTGTAAGGAACAAGGAGACCTATTAGGACGTCTGGATGTTTGTTCAGTGTGTAGGACACAATCATTCTCTGTGTTACGTGATTATTACTAAAAGACCTTTTTTGACAAATATGTACCGGGTGGCCAATTAAGCGAGGTAAGCGGCTGTATCTCGGAAACCCTTTACCATAGAGCTTTGGAAAAAATATTTTTAGTAAACGTGGCCAAGGTAAATCGTTGGAAATTATTTCCAAGTTCGTCAGATGCCCGCTAGGATGCGTAACACCAGGAGGAAATGGAAAAAATAGAATATCTCAGTAATATGTTCAGATCAGCTTTGTTGAAAATACCTGCAAATAAATATCGTGTGTATCACGAACAATTTCTGTTTTGACTATTTTTCTCTAACTCTCCTGGTAAAGTGGTGGGGGTAAGGCAAACATTGATTAGGAAAAAATGCAATATCTCGAGATCGCCTCATTGGAAAATATGGAACTTAGTGTCATTTAAAATATTTTCTCTTGCTCTATCAACTGCATTGAAAGCCATGTCTTTGTTATTGTTACTGTAATCACTAGATGGTGCTTTTTAAGAATTTAACACATTTTATGATTTTTCTCAAGAAACAACAATACAATGATATAAATATTACTACACAGCTATAAATAGGACTAAAGGCCAAAGCAAGCGGTGGAAATCCCAAGTCTCTATCTTTTGTTTAACTGGAGATATTAATCAAAAACTTATAAAACTGGAATTTAAACAAAAACACTTTCAACGTTGACTAATTTAAAATTTTGAAAACAGAAATTTATTAGTTTGCAAATTTAGTTTTATAGTTTTTTTGTTAAAAATAAGACTTATTTGCGCATTCCTATCGCAACTATTCGTTCGGTCCAATAATTATACTCTAAAACTGGAATAGGTAGGCTTTGTAAAAAAGACAAAATTACAATACTTTAAAGAAACGTCAAATTAGTTACTCTGAATTCTTTGGTGTATAATTTAAATATTAAACATATTTTTTACAAATGTTGAAGCCGTTGATATGATTGGTGTTTACTTTGAGTGCTTTCAAAATGCGACAGTTGCTGAAAGAGTGCATGCAATGCGGTTTCGGAATCGCCACCATTACAATAGAAGAGTTTTTCCTCGCTTGGTGCAAAACTTGCCAGAACTGAAGGAAATATTATCAATGTCTTGGCATATATAGAATTTAATCCTCATGTTAACACAAGAACATTGCATCTTGACTTGGTTATTACCAAGTCAAGATGCAATGCAATTATATGAGTAATATTTTACTCAAAGTCTATTGACAACATTGTAATTATCACAACGTTTCAACTTTCAGCGTAGTAACACATAAGCTTTATGAATTGTTGACGTAACTGTCTTGCTTGAGTGAACACCTCTTGTGGTATAATGAACAGCTTCATGTTACTTAAATCCGATAACATAATCCGTCTATTATGTCAGCAGATAAACATATTTTTATTACAATGTCCTTTTGAATACAAAATGATAATTATTTTGATTTTTAGACTACACCCTTATATTGTTTTGAATCAAGCGCTGAATAAGCAGGATTATCATCGGAGGCTAAATCATTGCCATTGGCTTTTAGGCATGATCAATGAAAATCCTAATTTTTAACGCAAGTTCTTTGGACGGACGAGGCTACTTTTCATAGCGACGGTAATGTGAATTTGCATAATATGCATTATTGGTCTACCGAGAACCCCCACTGGATGCAAGAAGTTCAACATAGAGGACGTTCGAGTCTTAATGTATGGTGTGGCGTAATAGGAGGTACAATTATAGGAAACTTGTAAAGATGGCCATGGCACTGCCTTTTGCCTGCTCACCAGATCGAAGAAGGTGTTTCTTTTTTTACAAACAATAAACACCGAGGAAGGTTTGCAAACGGATGCATTTCTCACATACATCCGCAGGTACGTATTTGCTTATCTACTGGGATTATCATATTCTATATATCAAAATATAAATTGAGTTGAACGTCTTTTACTAGACTATTACCTATTCAATGATTTCAAAAACGCGACTTCGGGCTTCTAGTTGAATATATTATATATGAGGGGTATAGATGCAAAACGCGACATATCACAATAAATACAAAAATTAGATATTCACACCAATGGATTTGTCTAGTAGTCTGTCATCTTTTCAACACTCGTTTAAATTCAAAAGCTGACATATCTCTTATAAATTCCCGTTTTAAAACCATGGTAAGATGCAAAGTGCGACATGTGTTGCTAGCATTCAAATGCAAATAGCGACATATCCGACAATATCCGTATTAACCAATAGGAAAGCAGAATGGATGTCACGTGGTTTTCTTTGCATCATGGCGGATTGTTGTCTAATTTTACAAGAGAAATAGGCATTTCTGTTAAGTTAAACAAAGTTTTATAGTGTTTTAAGAGAAATAAATAAAAAATAAACATGGAACTCGAAACACCATGTAAAAAAATTGTTGAAGACACTAAAAATCGGTCGCGGAAAAGGCGTCATCAACCCGAAGAATGGAAAAGAGCTAAAGCAAAACAAGCAAGGTACACTGAAAAGTTCATTTTTATGTTATTAATAATTTTATTAACAGAACTATTTATTTTTAGGTACTTGCCTAAAAGTTTGCCAGTATTTCCTCAGTGTAGGCACAATGGAAAGCCATATCAGCCTTATCAGTGTACATCACATTTAAGTATGAATGACGTTAAACATTTTCACAAATTATTTTATGCCAATAGAAATAAAACCTCTCAAGATGCATTCATTCTTCAATTTTGCTCTGGGACAGCTCCTAAGAGAAGGAGGCTTTCAGAAAATAATGAAAACCGCACGCTATTAGTGTTACCTATTCGATTCCGACTGTAGATGGAATTAAAATCCCAGTTTGCAGAGAAGCATTTCTATGAGTGCTAAATTTGAAAAAAGATCGAGTTTTACGGATAGTAAAGAAATTTAAAAAAACTGGTGATCAGCCGAAGGAATGTCGGGGTGGAGATCGAATAAAAGGTAATAACGACGCGAAAAAAGAAGGTATCAAATCTTTTATTGAATCACTGAAATGCAGTGAAAGCCACTACTGTCGCAGCAATTCACCACATAGGGTTTATTTGCCGTGCGAGCTTAACATCAAGACACTCTGGATCATGTACAACGACCAAGCCCAAGACAATTTGAAGGTACGTCAGTGTTACTTCAGAAACTATTCTAATAGGCATTATAATGTGGGTTTTGGAACGCCTCAAACGGATTTATGTTCTACCTGTTTAAAATTTAAAGAAAAGATAAAAAACTGTATTGAACCAAAAGAAAAACAAGACTTAATAACATACCATAGAGTACATAAATTGCAAGCTAAAAGTTTTTATGACATGTTACAAAGAGATGACCCTCAAACTGCTATTTTCTCTTTTGATTGTGAGAAAAACATGCCTTTGCCTAAGTTACCGGACCAACAAGCATACTTTTCAATGCAGGTTAATTTTTATAACTTTTGTGTAGTTGCTGGAAATTCTAAAGAAAATCTTTCAAACAAAAATGTGTCCTGTTTTGTTTGGACTGAAGCTGAGAGACCTAAAAGCTCAAACGAAATCGCATCTGCAGTTTATCACACTTTAACACATTTTGAATTTTCCGAAGAAGTAACATCAGTACGTCTCTTCTGTGATGGGTGCGGGGGACAAAATAAGAATTCAACTTTAATGGCGATGCTTTCTTATTGGATGAAATCTTTGGCTTCATCTCAAATTAAGGAATGTGAGGTAGTTTTCCCTATTGTAGGTCACTCATACATACCACCTGATCGAGTTTTTGGTAACATAGAAAAAGAGATACGAAAAAAGACTGAAATTTTGTCACCCGAAGATTACATAAATATAATTAAGTCTCGAGCCAAAGTCTTAAAAGCAGGAAAGGACTTCAATGTTCTTGACTGGAAATCAGAGGCTAAGAAATTTCTAAAAAATACATCTAGTTGGCATTTTCAATTCAAGCCGTGCAAGAGGTTTATTTTTACAAAAAGTGGGTATAATAATAATATTTTAATTAGAGGAGAGGCTTTGTATAGGAGTGACCTGGGACAGGCTAAAGGGATTTTTAAAAGAGGAATGAATATTGAGCGGATGAAACCACAAAAACTAAATATAGGAGTACCACTTAAACCAGATAAAATCAAAAGCGTAGAAAGTTTATTAAGTAATCATTATGGAGAAGAATATAAAGAAATCCCGAATTTAAAATACTTTCTTCAACTTTTTGATCGAAATACTGATATTGTTGCTGATAGAAACGAAGAGTCATTAGAAATAGAAGATGAAGAGGAAGTTTATATTATTTAGGATTAGGTGCCTAAAATGCAATTTCATTATTGTAACAAATTAATGTTATACTAAATAAAATGATATTTTCATACCTACCTAGTAGTAGTAGTAGTAGTAGTAGTAGTAGTAGTGATCCCTTATTCAGATGCAAAAAGCGACAAATCCTATGTTTAGATGCAAAACACGACATATCCACTCATTTCCTTTAAATTTTAGTTTTGTGTGGTCAGTTCGATTCCAACTTTATAATTTTCCTAATTTAGACTAAAGTATGCAAATAAACGAAAGTTGAATGAAGTAAATATCTCCAAACATAAACATATAGCAATTTTTTGCGTTTTGCATCTATACCCCTCATATCTTGTCAGACTTTTGTCAATTAAATGTATCTCAGATTGTAAGATGTTCGGGCTTAATGAATCATCGATTTTTTCAGCGATTTTATGTCATTTGTTGCTAATACTAAGAATACTTTTCGAAAATCAATAATTACTTCGATTTTTACACAAAAAACGTTGAAATGTATATTTACTTTACGCTAGACCATTTTAAAAGAGCACCTTTAAAATTATTAGAAAAGAGAAGATGCCACTGTTTTTCCAAATTTGGAAATGGTTATATTATTACATGAGAAAAGTAATTTTTTTAAATAACAATGTTATTATTTATTTTGACAAACGGTATTGAAGGAAACCTAGAAAGTGAGTGTATTTAAAATATTTTTCTAAGTGAACACAGTCAGTATTGAAGACATGAGAAGGAATTTATTGTGTCAACGCAAATGTTAATATTTTAATGAAGTGCCACTAATGTCAAATGGAAAAATGTAAGCCTTATAATCTATTTGTTTGCCCATGCCTTGCAGTTCTCATGAATATCAGCTCATCAGCCTGTAGCGAAATAATTTAAATCCTTCATATATTTACAATGTAGGAAGCGCACAAAACTTTTTAAAGCAATTTCAACTGAACTACAGTGGAAGCCCTCTCAACTGACCTCTGTTGAACTGATCAGCGTTATCACATCATAGTATGTACATAATAGTCTAATTTCTCAGAAGAGAAGAAGACATACTTCTCAAAACGTCTAATTGTTGTATATATTGTGACAGAAATGTCAAAGTTTTCCGCTTCAGTCTTGTATGGTAATGTGGAAACTATAATTATGTACATAATCGAGAAGTGAAATAAGTACTGGCAACTTTGATTTCAAGTCTGATTTTAAACTCGGGAAGAGTCGTTTATGTAATATGTAACATTTAAAGATTTTTTTTTCTATTCTTAAAGTGAATAAAGAGCCGTTTTGACGATGGCCATTACATTGAATGCTATAGAAAGAACTGACCAATGTAAATCTGTTAGAAAAAAATCATCTGAGACGGAGGACCACTCAGCCTTGCTTAGTGATCTGAAATACTCCCTAAATAAGAAAAAAGTACCGGCTAATGACGTGGAAGAATGGTTGGAAGATGACCAGCTACTGAACAATGAAATTTTAACTGACGAAGAAATAATCATTGCCCCTTTGCACACAGAACAAGATGACAAAGAGAATCTGGAAGGGAATTCGATTTAATAGACCTTCCACTGTACCTAAATATAAAAACGGGCTTGATGTACTCGACTGAAAATCTCGAGTCATTGTATTTTGATTTAATTTACGGGATGAGCCACTATTTCTTCATCTATGTACAATTCTTACTGATATTCAAAATAGACCAACCATTACCCATCTCTTTATACAAATCATGCTGGAAGTGGCTTCTACCCACCAATCGTTATGACGTTGCCACTAAAATAATAACCAATAAATTCAACGGTGAAATGAATAATTCATCTGAAATCTGAGAAAAATTTAAGTATTACTTCATAATACCGACTGCACTTATATGTATATTATTATCGAGTCACGAGTCAGTTAAAATTGTTATCACCTGAAAGGTTGATAAATTTGTATTATGTATTATATACTAATAAATCTGATAAATAATTGGTCCAATAAATTATTTTGTTGTAACTTCATTAACTTAACAAGATAGTTCCCAAGTCACAAGTCCGTTTAAAGAAATGTCATCCCTTGCAACCTCACGACTGTCAACTGTCAAAAGTCAAAGCCATCTAGATATGCATACGACCTTGGCAGCCATGTGCAGATCTCTTCCGAGACACTCGTCATTTAATCCCAAGAGTGTTTTGCCGCTTTTACGAAATGTAAGATCTAAAATGCTTTTTACACACAATCCTGCTGACCTGCATCGCCTATCTGCATCAAATCTGTTAACAAAACAACAGTAAAACAACAGTCATAACCTCATGTGCAAAAATATACGTTTTTGTTGCAAATCGATACGTTTTAATTGCGTTTATCATTGAAAAGGTTATTAAAAACGAACTATACTACATTGTTTAACTTTATTAAGGTATGTACAGCTGTTTTATATTCTATTATAATCACGTAAATATGTAGTTGCGGTTAAGCCGACCGTTCCCACGTTCGTTCGATCAATGCATGATTTATGATAAATTGATATGTAGTTATTTTGAGGACCAATAATATCAAAAATTACAATAAATGTATCGTGGCAATTTTACAATCACCACTGGAAACGGAAATGTCATTATTTGTTATTTCAATGCCATCACCGCTCAACCGTTGCCGCAAAAGGTCCCGGTTTGCAACTCTCAGCGGACCAGGCGAGGAGTATCTTTTCAATAGGAATGTTTCAGTAAATGGATATCTTACGAGGACAGAATATTGTGTTTGAGTAAGTTAAATATGCGCACGGTCGGTACTTCAGATTTGGCGTAAAGCTATCGGTTCGGTCACCATGCGATGTTGGGCACGTTAATTAAGTTACAGCGTATTTACTATTACAGTTTGGTACAGATTTAAACTTTGCATCCGATTCTGTAATAAAATATAGAATATCCCATTTGAGAATTCAGATATACTGAACGCTTCTTAATATAAACTTTCAACTAAATTTCTGAACATCTATACCTCTATTTGTTCATGGTTTTGAAAATTTTCACCTTAATTACCCCCCCCCCCCCCCCTCTCTCTCTCTCTCTCTCTATATATATATATATATATATATATATATATATATATATATATATATATATATATATATATATATATATATATATATATATATATATATATATATAGATGAATCTGATAATAAAATGAATACTCGGAAACGGCTGAAAATAGGGACATGGATATGGACAAAGCTCATTAAAAGTGTAACAAAATACCATTAATATATAGAATGTTCTATTTGAAAAAGTTGAAGTTGAATAATGTCCAGTCAAAGCAGAACTCTCGCCTGAAAAGAAAATACATATTGTGTTATTGCCTGTATATTTTGAATTAGGAAACATTTTCTTATGAGGTTATTTCCGGATCTGTTCAAATACAGTCAACAGGGAATATTGCCTCTTGGCGTATCTGCTGTTGTTTTTGTTGATAACAACTACACTATTTTCAGGTAAACTGACAGATGTTATAAAACAGAACCATACAACTGTGGACCAGCTGAGAAACGGCAGACAAGTAACTCGCCAAAAGAGTAAATACTTGATCGACAGGTAAAACATATTTTATTGAAATTTAAGAATGTTCGGAAATATCTATGCATTATGAATAAAATTTGACTTTGATTCCTTTTCTACTACGCATTCTACTTAGTCTAGTGGATATAGTCTCATTTGTTTATCATTGTAATTATAAGATGCCGAGGTTAAGTATTTAAATAATATATAAGCATATGGCAAGGTTTAACAATTTTGGTTTGATACTTGATTTACAGCATTATGCGTTGTGTAACATTTCTGAGTATGCATAGTTGAGTTGGTAAGATTCATTAGGTGTATGATTGCTATTTGGAGTGCATTATTAGCTAAGAAATTAATATATACAGCAATATTGACAAAAACAATATACTTATTTAAAATCATAATATGGTTAAATTATTTATTGATTTTTCGCAGGTACAGAGTGCCAACACAAAATTTTCTGCAGGGTCGTCTGAGGCTGCCAGAATGTTTAAACATTGTGGCACATATAAACGACAGTCTTGAAGTGCAGCTAAGGAATTGGGCAAATAATATTGACCATAATGGTAACTGATTCTTGATCCACCTGCATGAATAATACATTCCACATATTTGGTTTGCAGATGCTATGGCAAGCTCAGACGAAGAAGATGTGGTGGTACCTGTAACAAACGACTTGTCAGAAGTCAGCCGGAGAGTAGTGGTCACATCAGGGAGAGAAGAAGTAACAACCACAGCACCAGTTGCAGAAGCAGCAGCAGCAACAATAGCAACAACGACGACGACAACGGCACCGACTGAAAGTTCGGAATCCACAAACGCAGCGGAAATTGTCGTTCGAATCCAAGGTGCGTCAAATTTAATGCAGATAGTAGAAATTGCTGTGTGCATAAGCGTGGTAGCCATTGTCTTCGTTAATCTCATAAAACAACCTACTATCATCTTCATTTCCTTCCAATTATATTCATGATTCACATGCAATGTATGAAAATACATTAATCAAACGTCCTATGGGAGAGGATTTTTCTCCAATACTTTATTCCTTCAATTAAATTATATTTGGGACGATCTTCCTGAGGAGTATCTTTTCATTAGGAATGTTTCAGTAAATCGATATCTTACGAGGACATAATAGTGTGTTTGAGTAAGTTAAATATGCGCACGGTCGGTACTTCAGATTTGACGTAAAGCTTTCGGTTCGGTCACCATGCGATGTTAAGTACGTTAATTAAGTTACAGCGTATTTACTATTACAGTTTGGTACAGATTTAAACTTTGCATCCAATTATGTAATAAAATATAGGATATTTGATTTGAGAATTTAGATATAACGAACGCTTCTTAATATAAGTTTTCAACTAAATTTCTGAACATCTATACCTCCATTTGTTATGGTTTAGAAAAATTTCACCTTCTCAATTATCTCTCTCTCTCTCTCTCTCTCTATATATATATATATATATATATATATATATATATATATATATATATATATATATATATATATATATATATATATATATATGAATCTGTTAAGAAAATAATAGAAATCATGAATACTAGGAAACGGCTGAAAATAGGGACATGGATATGGACAAAGCTCATTAAAAGTGTAAGACAATACCACTAATATATAGAATGTTCTATTTGAAAAAGTTGAGTTGAATAATGTCCAGTCAAAGTAGCACTCCTGTCTGAAAAGAAAATATATATTGCGTTATTGCCTGTATATTTTGAATTAGGAAACATTTTCTTATGAGGTTATTTCCGGATCTATTTAAATACAGTCAACAGGGAATATTGCCTCTTAGCGTGTCTGCTGTTGTTTTTGTTGATGATAACAACTACACTATTTTCAGGTAAACTGGCAGATGTTATAAAACAGAACCATACAACTTTGGACCAGCTGAGAAACGGCAGACAAGTAACTCGCCAAAAGAGTAAATACTTGATCGACAGGTAAAACATATTTTATTGAAATTTAAGAATGTTGGGAAATATCTTTTCATTATGAATAAAATTTGAGGGGGGTAGGTGTTAGGGGGATGTGCATTATGTAGGTTTTTGGATATGAGAAAAATGTTAGTTTTAAGTTTAGAGCCATATAGACTCATGTGGATAAATACTTAAATAATTCATAAATAGAAAAAACAAATAGTCGCAGAACAACTTTCTCAAAATATCTTATTATATCTTCCGATACCATAAATATTTAACTACCTGATATTTTTATAACTGAACTTTGTATTGAGAGACTTAATAAGTAATATATTTTTAGTTTGTTTTATACAGCCTCGGTGGTTCAAGGGTAAGAACGTGTGCCTCTTAACCGAAGGGTACTGGGTTCGATCCCAGGGTACTCCTTTCACTTTTTTAGTACAAACTGTAAGATTAACATCAACCGAGGTTCTGGCATTGTATTTGAGCAAGTTAAATGTCTGCACGTTCCGCCCTTCGGAGGGGGCGTAAAGCCGTCGGTCCCGTGTCCATGCGATGTTGATCACGTTAAATATCCCTACCCTCCTTACAGAAAGGCAGGGGTTCGGCAAAATTTCCAGGATAGTGAGGTGAAACTGCTCCCTGGCGTCGGTGATTGGCCATAGTCGCGGAAATAGGCCCACGTTAAAGAAACAAAACGCACGCACGCGCAGTTTGTTTTATTAACAACACTAATTGACATAAGTCACTTCAAATTGATAAGTGTTTAATATTTATTGGAACATGTATTTGGAATCAGAGTGGATATCTGAGTAAAACAGATTCATTTTTCTTTGGAAACATTTTTTTTTGTATTTTATCTCAATTTTTCATGAGGATTATACGAGAGGCTTAAGTACAAATGAGATTTATTATGAAAATCTCTCCCCAATATGATGAGGATATGATGTAATCGATGACCTAGATGATGACCAAATGTCATATCTATTTTTAATCTATGCTACAGATACAGACATTTTTGTATTATCAATGTACTACTTCTCTTATAGACATAGAAATATTGACATAGAAATATGGATGCAAAATAATAAGTCCGTACCACGTCATATGATAATTCAAACACTAGCCAATACCCATCAGAAGAATGCTAAAAACTTAGCTGGGATTTTATTAGCAGTATATTGCTTAAGTGAGTGCGATACGCTGAGGTACGAATTCCGAAACGGCAAAAGAAAAGCGCTAAAAATTGCAATTTCTAATTAAGCATGCTTGGGCCTGATTCATTTTGGATCTTTAAGTATTAATGGATGCCAAATATCGGACACCCTATGGACAAGTTGTAGAGCATATTTTTGAAATTTGTACGGCCGGACAAATTTTATGGAAGATATGGACGAATTACGAGCGCATATATTTCCAAATTGTAAAATTGATATTAGGTGAGTAACATTATTTCTATGGTTGTCTTTGTTATTCTATTTTTTTAAAGTACCTAAATATATTTAATTTGAAACCTCTTGATCATTAATGTTAGAGATTTGCCTCCAGCAGAAGATGCATTTCCATTGCACCTGAAAAGAGCGTTTTTGCAATGCGCGATCTATAAAAGCGCTATTGAAATTCAACCTCAAGTTCAAACACCTACGGATTTTGGCTACTACATCGAAAACAATGTTATTGTACCAAGGATGAGACTAAAAGAGGCAAAACCAAGCTTTTCACAAATTACAGCGATGGTAGATTAGTACATAATACATAACATGTCTCATCCCATTTTACAAATGTGTTAACTATCTCTTAAATATTGTTGCTCGCTTATACGAGTAGAAGCTAAATGTGGAAATAAAATGAGTATGTCTAAAATGCCTTTATCAAAACTTAAAACTTTATTTTTTATATATCTCTCGTTTATCAAAATTAAAATTTACTGAATAAACTCAAGGTAATTAAATACGTTAATTAGTACAATACAAATCCTGGCGCTCTCAAGCTATGCATGGCTTTACGGCTTGTGCAGTACGTAACACGGTCGGCATAGTTAATTCAATATTGCGGCACCGTGTAAAACCAGGCCAATTATTAAAAAAAATCCCGAAATAAAAAAGTTTATTTGGTTCTTTGGCCACAACTTCGTCCCTTGCTATATACATCTATCTCAAAAAACAAACAAGTTTTCTCGATCGAGTATTTGTTGCTGCGTGTTTAACAAATTTCCTGTCACCAACTTTTGGAAATTACCTCCCAACAAGACCGATGGCTCCACAGTTCTTAGCACACACATGCATATTTAAAAGCCGAATTCTAGACCATACATACAAGAAAAACACATTAAAGCATTCATCTCTTAAGGGTGGTGTGTACGTGTGTGGTCTATTTCCTAGGGTGGTCTATTTCTTAGGAAGGTGGTATGGTAGCGGGGAGAATGACTCTTGTTTTTGTCTCTAGACACATACGGTTGTTAGCGCAGAAGTAAAGTCCCTCTCAAACGTGAAACCATAATTTAGCGAACCCTCTACTCTATAAAAAAAACTCTTATTTTCTAAGTTAATTATTATTCTTGCACTCTCATCCCTCAATTAACAAAAATAATTTTAATCAAGTAAGTTCGTTTCACGCTAGCGCTGTGGAAGTAACAAACAGACAGTGTGTAACCTGTATAGTGTATAGTTTTTGTGTGATATTGTACTTTGCAATCGTCATTCATTTGTCAAGTGTTATTGTTTCCTGATATTGTTATTCGTTAATAAGACGCATATAACAGGTGGTCCTTCATTTAATAATACTCCATCCACACCAGTGTTAAAGAACATATTCGAAGATATTTATTTAGCGTGGTGAAGCTTGGGTTCTTTCTAAAGTCCACTGCCGTCTTACAACCCCAAGTTTCATCATTTGGTCGTCTTCGAGCCCGATCCAGCCCCAGCAGCATCATCATCCCCATAGACGTATCACGTATTACAGTGGTGATTTATCCACACCGGCGGCACTAGCAACCAACTGCAGTGCCCACATCATCGCCAACCAGCCAGGGCTCGTAGCGTTGCTGGTTCTCGCATTCCTACTCCACTACCAGAGGCAACGTCGTCTTTATCGAGTGACTTCCTACCTCCACTAGCTCCAGGTCTCCACGTATTCTCTGTGTTATTATTATTGTTACTGCAAACAGTCAGTATAGAATATTAGTTGAAATTTAAGTGCAACTCCTTTTGAGATATTAAGGAATATATTAAAGTAAATTAAAAACAATATAAACTCTCAGAAATTCTCTATCACTTACGTATTGTAGCTGTTATTTTCAAGTTTGCCTAATTATAAAGACAAAAATGGAATTTGATAGATTAAAATGCTCACGTTCCAATGCCAGCGGAAAAATTCCTCGTATTCATAATTGGGTAGAAACCCATAACAGTACAGAAAACAATGCAAATCAATTTGTATGTAGACAAGATTGCCTTAAAAAGGCTTTTGACGATTTTAATATTGCTCAGGATGAGATAGAATATTGTTTGTTCCAGTCTGAAGATATAGTAGATGAAGAAAATAGAGATAAAGTCGAGAAAAAAATTATGATACATTATCTGAGATTCAAGTCAGTATAGAAAAATTAGAACACTCTAAAACCCCCTTGCAAATAAACTCTGTTGAAAATTCTCAAGCATCTCATGTCTCAGGAATTAATTACCCAGCATACAAATTCCGTCATTCAGTGGCAATAGTGAAGAATGGAAGTCCTTTTACGATCTATTTGATTCACTCATTATTGAAACCCCTAATTTAAAATCAGAAGTAGAAAACATATTTTATCTCAAAGCCTACTTAAGAGGCGAAGCTCTCAAAATTATTGATTCAATAAAAGCCACTAACAAAAGTTTTAGCACTGCATTATCTATTTTAAAGAGAAGATATGAAAATAAAAATAAAATTGTAAACGTCTATTTTCACGATGTTCTAAATTTATCTTCTTTGGCGAAATGTAATCCACAAGGCTGAGGGAATTTTCTACAAATTGCAGAAAAAGTTGGGGGTGCATACAAAATTTAAAATTATACGACAGAATGATCTTAGAATCCTAAACAACCTTTCTCTTTCAGCAGAAACTAGACTATAGCTATAAACGAGCGCTTGAAGAAGAACGAGACAGAAATGCTTTACTAAAGGTAAACGAATTTTTCGATTTTCTTCATCAAAGGTGTGTCATATCAGAAAACATCTCAAGTATTGACTCACGCCCTGACAAAATATCTTTTAAGGTAACATTTCACTTAAATAACCTATCACTCTTACAGTCAGAAAGTTAGCTGCTTGTATTGCAACACCGACTCTCACAAAATTTACACATGTGAGAAATTTATCGGACTTGCTCCTAATGATAGAATTAAGTTCGTCAAACCTTTGCTTTAATTGCTTAGGCAATTGCACACCATTCAAATTTGTTCTTTTATCGTCACTTGCACCCACTGTCACAGGAAGCACCACTCGATGCTCCATGTTCAGAATTTCCTTTCCGCTCACATACATTGTAATTATAATGCCCCTCAAGGAATTTCGTATACGTCAAATGCTAAATTTCATACAGGTCCTGACTCTCGTACATTTTCCCCGAACAATCATCTTTACAACACAAATACTTGCTTATCCCGAAAAAGCAATACCCATCATAACAACACTCAAAATTCTAACACTGATAGCTCCACTCAGGACATGCAGCAACCACTTCTAGATGCGTCAACTCTATCTACCCTCTCAACAAAAACTCACACGTTTTACTTGCTATACTCTATAGTCACCAAAATGAACCCGTTCAGGTAAGGTTATTACTAGATCCTGGAAGGCAGTTTTCCTTTAGTACTAGAAATTTAGTTGAAAGACTAAATTATAAACCCTATTATAATACACTCAATATCTCTTTCCTTTCTCAAAACACAATACGCCCCAATGAGATGGTAGACATTTCCATACGTTCCAATATGGATCCGTCTAAGAAATTTAAAGTTTCGTGTGCAGTCTTAAAGCAGATCACTAATAAACTCCGTCAGACACAAACTCGAGGACACAGATTGAAGATCGCTGATCACACTTGTCTCTGTTTGGCCGATCGTGACTGCCGCACTCCCTCAGAAATATACATTTTACTAGGAGCAGATGTTATTTGCAACCTTTTATCTCGCGGTATTGTAGAACTCGGTGCAGGTCTTCCCACATTCTGGAATACACACCTTGGTTGGGTAATTCTTGGCAACGTTCCCCACTATTGTCTCGCTAATTACAATCGATATGTCTCCCACTCCCACCAAGCTCACTCTGACCATGTTTACTCTCATATGTGTAGAGCTGAGGCCAACGACAACAAGACTTCAGAAAATATTCTAACAAAGTTCTGGGATGCTGAAGAACTACCACGTAAACCTGAGCTCGCTCCAGAGGAAAAATTGGCAGAGCACATCTTCACATCCATCACTAATATTCTCGACGATGGTCATTACCAAATAGATATTACCAAAAGCTCCACAGAACACCACAAACTTGGTGAGTCTTTATAGCAATCGTTCAAAAAAGGTTTTTCTCTCGAAAAAGGGTTATCAAAAATCCCTCTCTTTCTGTCAAATACAAAGAGTTCATAGATGAGTATGTCATCCTTAGACATGCCAAATATGTTCCCCTCTTGCCCTTCAACCATTTACACCAAAATAAGTACTTCATCCCTCACTTGTGTGTTATAAAAGAAAGCGTTACCAGCAAACTCCGCGTTGTGTTTGACGCCTCATACATGACTTCCTCAGGATTGTCCCTGAACGATGCCACGCTGAAAGGGTTTCTGGTTCAACCAAATTTGTTTGACATACTTGACATTGAGAAAATGTACAGGCAAGTTAAAGTCAATCCAGAACATACTTTCTTGCAAAATATTCTCTGGCGCGATTTTCCAAGCGACTCTCTATAGTGCATTGAACATCAAACGGTCACTTACGGCACAAATTTTGCCCCATATGTAGCCACTCGCGTATTAAATTACATTGCTTCTCGGTATTCACAGTTTCCTTTGGCATCTAATGCCCTCCTAAGACAGACGTACGTTGACGATATATTGCCTGGTTGTAATACTTACGAAGATCTACTAAAATTACATCCTGAACTCAACACCCTTTTGAATAAGTATGTGTTTCAAATGGTGTTCAAACTCTGCAGAATTTTGAACAAAATTTCTCACTACCAACCTACTAAATACGATATGAATCTAGATAATTCACCCTGGAAGATTTTGGAACTAAAACGGAATCCTTTGGCAGACAGTTTTCAGATTTTTATACCCCATCTTTTTGACGATGCCCCAGTGTGCAAGCTCGCTATCAGAGGCTGTTATCAAGAACTAATACGTCATTGTCGACTACGTCACAGTAAGGAAATTGAGACTGAATTGTTGGAATTCAGTTCTCTCAATGATTTTCTCCAATGAAATGGTAGGAAAGATTATATATATATATATATATATATATATATATATATATATATATATATATATATATATATATATATATATATATATATAACGTTTGTCGTCGGTCGGGAATCTATAAGTAGATAAGCTATGAGACTTCTGAGCTACAAAAAAACCACCCATTTCAAAATGCACATTTTAGAAAAGCACCCCCTTAGTACCGCCACTTTGGGGGCGTGGCCACGCCCATTTAAATAAAATTGACTAATCAGATACCGTTTTGGAGGTAATAGCGGCCAAATCAAAATGATAAATTCAGCAAAAAATATAGTTCCAGGCGATTTTCAGAATTATAGTTTGGTGTATGATGGTGTGGGCATCAAGTTTCTTGAGCATCGGAGGCAAATTTAAAAGTGTTCACTGTTTTTTGTTCATGTGAAGAAGTTGTAATGTAATATGAACATCGCTAGTTTGTGTCATAGTGTATGTAATACGTTTTTTGTAAGTACTATATATTTTAAAAAATTGTAGTATGCAATAAGTTTTTGTAAGCACTGTATATTTTTTAAATTGTAGCATGCAACTAAGAATATCTTATTCGCATTTGTATTAATGATTTTGATTTTAACACGTGTAATTTAATTCTCACAGGAATTGAGCAATTACATGACCAAATTTTTGTAGGATTTTTAATCAATATCAAACGTTTTTCAATAGAGTTACACCTATCTACTTATGATAACGGTGACTTATTACAAATAGAGTTTTTTATAAATCACCAAATAAGACGTGTATTCAATTTTTATATTAATGAAAGTGTTACAACTCTAGTAAGAGACTACAAATATTTCAAATGTTGGTTTAATAAAAACACAAATAAATTTGTTTGATGTTAATGATGGCCAAATATGTGACTTGAATAATATTGAGGAATAGTATTCATCGCTACTACCTTTAACATCTACCTATCTCAAAAAAAATTAAGTGTCGCTTTATCACAATATTTCGTTTCTTCATATTTATGTGAAGACTCAAAATCTTTAAATAACATTTTTCACCACGTTTTTCTACATTTTTTTGTTAGTGAACCTGAACGTGGTAGAATCCTTCGAGAATTTAACGAACTAGGTAACACTAACGAAAAAAACTCTTACCTTAGTGGTCTCATCACTGTTCTTCCTGTCATGCGTAGGCGTCCACGCAAAATGAAGCAGAATCAAGACTTAATAGTGCGTCCTTTAGCTATCCTGTTCGACTGGTTAAGAATCGAATTACTTGTGATGTTCCAGTTTGCATTAAAGCTTTTTTGTATTTACATGGAATCACAGGTGGTCGAGTAAGATATGTAAGAGAATATTTGCTTTTAACTGGGAAAGCACCCGTCAAACTTGCGTGGAAAATACAACACACGACCTCACAAACTTTCAGAAGATACAAAACAGAAGATTATTGAGTTCATTGTCAGACTCCAAAAAAATTTACCTAAGCGAAGATCTAAATATCGTCAAATTACACATAATGTATTCCGAAGGCAACACTACGATTCGCAATTCTACAGTCTAAAGAGAAATTACCGCAAACGTGCCGCAAAATCGCTGACTATGGAAAGTATCACCATGGATTACCAAAAAAAAATTACCATGCCCAAACATTCCTACCAATGATGTATACTATAAACGTCAATTAAACTTCATCAGTTTCAACGTTCATATTTCGTCAAATTCGAGATCTGTATTTTACACCTACGATGAATATTTTTATAACATCTTCTCCATGGAAGTAAAAGAACTGACAATTTTTTGCGATGCCTGCGCAGGGCAAAATAAAAACTTTACTGTTATTCGATTCCTGCATTACTTAGTTACCAAAAAAAAAAAAAAAAACCGTTTCGATACTGTGAAAGTAATATTCCCGATCAGGGGGCATTCATACCTCGAGTGCGATCGAGACATGAGTCTTGTAAACCAAAAAGCATACACTGAGGTACCAGATGACTGGAGAGACGAATTAAGAAATTGGCGTGTGAAACCTACACCATTTGAAGTCATTGATTGTGGCAAAAATTTTGATTTTCAAAATTGGAGTACTTTTTTATCACCGCTTTATTCAACCAAGTGCCCCTTCCCGACCCGGCCCATCAGGATGCTGAAGTTTCGTAATGAGAATCCCCGCTTAATTTTCCACAAATCCACTTATATGGGCCTATATAATAGTTCTAAATTCGACCAGAAACCACTTAAGAAAAGCCTAAGAAAGAAGCAGGGAGAACATCAGAAAGGATAAGAGCAAACCTTGAGAAAACTTTACCAGGGCCCAATCCCAGTTAAAATGCTGAATTGGAAGAATTTGCAAGATCTAACCGCATTCCTTGAGAGAGCAGAAGCCAGGGTGTTTTATCAACAATTAACATTTGCCGAACAACCGGAAGAGAGCGATAACGAATTTGTGGATGACCCACCAATAGACGGCTGATTCAGAGGAAATGTGGCACGAGTCCAGGGTTAAACATTCATATTTTTTTTGTTACGTCACTAGTTTTCAATAAATGTTTATTTAGTCATTATATTTTTGACAATAAACACATTGTTTACAAAAAATACTGTTTGAGACTTTTTAGTGAATTTTTATTTAAAAAAAAATTAGAGGTATCGATGCTAAGACGTTGCAAAATTTTCTTCAAATGAGCGCGAACTAGGACCCCTAGAATCCATATCCGGGGTCAGTTTCAATTTATATATATATATATATATATATATATATATATATATATATATATATATATATATATATATATATATATATATATATATATATATATATATATATATATATATATATATATATATATATATATATATATATATATATATATATATACAGTGTGGAACAGCCAAATGGAATAAATTCGATAACGGATAAATGAGGGCGTGTTGGGAAAAACGCTTGGACACGTCGATTTGTATTTTTAACTGCGCATCTTTTTCAAGAAAAAAAATTATATAGGGTGCGTCATGTGACAGTGGCCAATACCAACTTTCTTATTTTAAATACAAGCCCCTGTATATTATAAATTTTTTGGATTCTTCAGAAAATTCTAGACATAATTCATGTACAATGTTCTATACCTATCTTCAACTGTTTCGGAAATATTAAGTATTTTCAGATTTATTACAAAAATTAACATTAAAAATAGAAAATTATTTTATTTCACAAATTCGCTACATTGCGTTCAATACTTATTTCCCATTCAGCTCTTGATAATGAGAAAGTAAACAAAAACCATTCCTGCGTTTCTTTTTACTGATATGAAATGAAACAAAAACAAAAACAGTTTTCTTTCTGTTCGTATAAAACTCGTAGCCTTAGCAACTTGTTGTCTGCCTGCATGACAGTAGTGATTAGTGTCAGTGCTATTGTCGTTTGAATTTCGTTAACTGTACGTAATAATATCAGAAAAATGGTTCATTTAACAGAAATGCACAAAATAACCATTCTACAAATGATTGGTTATGGAGATAACACACGGACACAGATGGAAGTGTCTCGCTTATTTCACGAAAAATTTCCAAATTTGCCGCCTGTATCCCAAGGAACAATTAGCAAAATAGAAAAGCGGTTTCGCGAGCTTGGTCATGTGAGACAGATAAAAAAAGTAGCTGCCAATGCAGTAAGTGATGATACGAAATTGGATATTACGCTTGAGTTTCAAGAAAACCCACATACTTCTGGTCGACAAGCAGCCCAACTATTCAACGTTAGCCACACAGCAATTTTTCGAACATTAAAGGAAAGTAAAATGCATCCCTATAAAATGATACCAACTCAGGAGCTCATGGAGGACGATTTCGATAGGAGAACGTATTTTTGTGAACAAATGATGGCAATGTTAGATAACAATGTGATCCAATTAGAAGATGTTTTGTTTTCTGATGAGAGCACATTTACACTTCACGGTCATGTTAATCGTCAAAATTGCCGCTATTGGTCTAATGAGAATCCTCATTGGATGAGAGAGGAACATACGCAATATCCTGAAAAAGTTAATGTTTGGGCAGGAATTGTTGGAAATCATATCGTAGGTCCCTTTTTCATTGATGGCAACTTGAATGGGGATAAATATTTAGAACTGCTCCAAAATAATGTCGTGCCAACTTTGACAAACTTATATCCAGATCCAGCAAACCCACAAGTTCCTGCCAATAAAATATGGTTTCAGCAAGATGGAGCACCGCCCCATTACCAAATCAATGTCCGGCAGTACCTGAACCAAATTTTTCCAAATCGGTGGATAGGGAGGCGCGGATCGACAGAATGGCCAGCACGATCTCCTGATCTGTCGCTATTAGACTACTTTTTGTGGGGATATGTCAAAAGTATTGTATACAAAACTAAGCCCCTCAACTTAGATGACTTAAAAAGACGAATCACGCTTGCGATTAGATCAGTCACGCCTGAGATGTTGAGTAATGTTAGAAGACATTTCTATACCAGATTAGCATGTTGCCAAGATGTTCGTGGCGAGCAATTTGAACATTTACTACATTGACATTAATTTTTTTTTGTTTTTTTAAATTATTAAGAAATAATCAGTATTTCTTATTAGAATTTGTGAAATAAAATAATTTTCTATTTTTAATGTTAATTTTTGTAATAAATCTGAAAATACTTAATATTTCCGAAACAGTTGAAGATAGGTATAGGACATTGTACATGAATTATGTCTAGAATTTTCTGAAGAATCCAAAAAATTAATAATATACAGGGGCTTGTATTTAAAATAAGAAAGTTGGTATTGGCCACTGTCACATGACGCACCCTAAATAATTTTTTTTTCTTGAAAAAGATGCGCAGTTAAAAATACAAATCGACGTGTCCAAGCGTTTTTCCGTTATCGAATTTATTCCATTTGGCTGTTCCACACTGTATATATATATATATATATATATATATATATATATATATATATATATATATATATATATATATATATATATATATATATATATATATATATATATATATATATAGATATGTATGTATGTATATGTATCCGTCCGATAACTCAAAAAATTATTAACCGATTTCGATGAAACTCGGCAAGCGCCTTTCTTTTATTAATGGCTTGGATGAGTTCGTTAGCCAGAAAAATCGGCCAAGGCTTTACGGGAAAATTTTGAGTTTTCTTTGGAAAAAATTTTTTTCTCCGAAAATTACAAAGCTGTTTTAATGAAATTTAACAGATATGTTGCCTTGGGAGAGAACTTACTACGTACCAAAATTCAACTTTCTAAGTTTATAGAAAATTGAGTTACTCAAATTTGAAGCATTTAATAAAAATTCACAACCATAACGCACTTGCTGCGTCCCGAACTTTTTTTTAATTAAACTTTTTTCTCTAACGAGTCACAGAACTTATATTTTCGATTTTCTCTAAATCTGTTCAGGTGGACTATAGCCGTTCTTCCCCTGTACCCTTCATCTATTTTATGTGGTTGTGCGTGCAACACTAAATTCTTCCAGTTGTCTTGCATTCGTGCAACTTTCCCACAAATTATCGACAATTTTCAAAGCATTTATATCCAAGTCATGTGTTCCATGGGTATAATAATTGACCAAGATGACCCACTGTCTCCCCAAAGAGTTAAATCAATACATATTGGATATTTGGACATGTTAAAACACAAACGAGTTTCATTAGCATCACAGGTCACTGGACCGCTGAAAAGTAGGATAAACAAAACGTTTTGTATTGCGGTAAATTTGCAGGAAGGCATACAATATAACATGTGAAATAATGAACATTTTTATTTTGTTTAATTTCTACCCAAAATATCAATTTGTGATTTCATATTAATTCTTTAACAATTTCAAATGTAAGCAAAATTTATTTCTAACTTCATAAATGATTGAATTTTAGATATAGTATGATGATATATCCAGTTTTCGTAAATTATACTTGCGAGGTCATTGAAAAAACAAGAATCATTAGGATTTGTATGTATGTATATACAAATAATATGAAATGGCTTCGGAAGATGCATCTACTCTTCCATTCACCACAAACTTTTATAAATTCAGTGTTGCAGTAACTATGGAACCGTTACAAAAAAGTGACTAGAATGGCAAAGACATACTTTACAAATAATTTTACCTTTCATATACCTTCACTTTGTTTTCCATTTTGTATTCACTTTCTCTTATTTTTTCTCTGCTTGTCTTTGTTTTTCTCTAATTTTTTTTCTTCCCCCCTTTTTTATATTGACACATGTATATGCCAATATACGTTTTCAGTTTTTTTCTTTTTTCTTAGTAAACTATTGAGGATTAAAACGAGGATACTTTGTTGCCTAGCGACCCGCCAAAGCTCACAAAACAGACTTTGCCCACGGAAAAGAAGGATAGACAAAAGAAATTGTTTACAACTGTAACTAAAAACCAATTAATATTTAAATTAACTACAACTTACGTACTAAATCTAAAAAGAAAAAAATAATAACAAAACAATAATAATAAAAGATAGAAAGTATATAATTTGACAGAATTTGATAAGGTGATTTGTGCTTAATTTAAGAATCTAATCAGCAATATGTAGATGTCAGCAATATGTAGATGTTTATACATTTAAAACTCAGCAAGTGAGTTATGTTGAAGGGACAAGATATATTTATTAATTCTAAGGATCTGAAAAACTTTCTTCTTGTTTCTCTATAAAGTGGACAAGCCAGCAGTGTGTGATTTAAATCCGTCTCGGTTTCTCCATCAGATTCACATTGCATTGTTACGGACACCAATTCGACTAAGATTTAATGGACACCTTCCATGATTAAATTTGAGCCTAACTATGGTACTTGTTTGCTTCCTGGTAAGTGGCCCATACTTCGATAATTGTGTTGGTAATTCTGGGTAGAGCAAGGTGTAGAGTTGCTAGACATTGTAACGTACTCTTTCCATTCTTTTGACTAGATAAAGGTAATGTCTCTAGAGATGTCAGCTCTTATGTCTGTAAGATTTAATCTATTTTCCTGGACTCCTGAATCGATTGCCTCTCTAGCGAGTCCATCGACGATTGTATTTTTGGAGATACCTATGTGACCTTTAACCCATACAAAGATCACTTTACCAATCGTTGTTATCTTGTTAACGTGTTCACCAATAACCATTAGGATTTAGAGGTGTTGTTTTGAATTGATTCAGAAGTTATATTTAACTGATCGTCTTAAAAAATTCGTTTGTGCAAAAAGGAGTCTCTGTCAATAAAAAAACAGAAACTGGAGTTCCGCTAGGAAGAATACTGGGTCTACTTTCATTTGTGGTATATTCGGAGTTTCTTCAATAAGCCAGTGCTCTGAAAAACATACTGGGTATATCTGAATAGGTGCACAGATGTAGACTTATTCCCTGACTTCACAAGTTGCTTTGTCCTCCCATTTGTGGTATATTCAGAGTTTCTTCACTAAGCTAGTGCTATCAAAAACACACTGGGTATATCTGAATAAGTACACAAATGTAGACTTATTCCCCGGCTTCACAAGTTGTTTTGTCCTCTGCAATCGGTTGCCTGTTATGGCATCGCCAGGCAGAGAAGAGGTCTCCATATATGTATTTAGTATGGAACGGTTTCACCAAGTAAATGCAAAAAGAATTGATACTATATCTGGTTTCAGAGAATCCAACATATTAATTCGGTTTTTTAATTTTTTTTAAATAATTAATGGTCGATTCACTTGTATATTAATTAATATTCAAAAATATCAGATGCCGTCTGTAAAGTCCATTGCAATGTTTAAAGTTTTCATATATGAATTACTGAAGTGAAAGGTACTTCTAACTAGCCTTGGCTCTGAGTTTTCATACTACATTAAAAAACAACTCACCATAACAGCAAGTGTGATCAAGTTACTTGTAACCACCTGAAAACTTTCTCATTAATATTTTCAATGAAAGTAGCCAGCTTAGTAAGTCCGTTCTAATTTAGACACCAAGACCAGTCTACTCTATACACAATTATTGTTGTCAAATTGATCATACAGAACCAGCAAAACAATTGAGTTGCTAAATTTGAGGTATACCTTATTATCCTATTATACATGTTCTCAATGCTTTTAGACTTGAACCCATTTCACCCAACATGTAGTGGCCACTATATAAGATCAGTTTTGAAACAATTATTGACCAAAAGAGAAACATCTTGCAGCAAAATGCCCCGATTGTGGAATCCTGCTATAGCAACATATGCAAGTGAATTTCCTTGCACCAGGGCCCACCGCCTTTAAATCATCATGAAATGTAGAGCCTGGCTTATCAACAATCTGAACTACAAATCGACTATTGAAGCCATCGCTCATACATGTATTTTCCATAACGGTATGTCAAGAACAATAACCGTTGTCATGCCAGTCTACTCTTTGTGGAATAAGCTCAGTAACATTGATATATTTACCCTTATTTACATTAACTTTGATACCCTTATTTACGTTAGCTTTCTCACCTTTTCCAGTGCTGTTTGTTACGTAGTTCTTAATTTACTCTTTGCAGCTCCTCGGGGCAATTTTTGTCATCATCTTCAAGTATCCTAACTGGATCTACCATACTTTGACCTAATTTGTACTAAAACACTTATTTATGAAATTTAAAATATTTGAAAACTAAGTTCAATAGTCAATTCTTCTAAAACATGTGTTTGAAAACTTAATTTAAGTTATGCATCTGCAATTGTAACTTCAACCTCTACACCAGGTTCGATGTTGATTGAAATTATTTGCTTTACAATCTCTGATGGGGAGTGCAACTCAATAATCCTCTTGTGAATTCTCACCTGGAAACGATCCCATCTTTGACGACAAGGTATTTTCCTTGTTGTAATACGTAAAACTTCCGGTATACGAATAGGCCCCTTTACTCTCATTTGCTTCTTTCTGGCTACACCAGTGAGATGTGAGCACACCTTTTCTACTGCACGGAATTTTCGGGAACTCAAGGTAAATCTAATATGATGTACTGGTGCTAAGTCTTGACCAGGCTTTTCGGGATTTACTTCTTTTGTTGTAGCCTGCAACATCAAAATAAATTTTAATATTTTTTACTGCATACAAGTTACGTTATATGGTCAATTAGCCATTACAGTCCCTCAACAACAACTTAGCCACAGCCCAGGGAATCTGCAATGGCCAATTAGGATCTAGCAAGAGAAAGATTCTCACACTACAGAAGAGAACATGCTCCTTCTCGACTATATCTTCCGAGCGACATCAATATTACCCCGATGCATAATGTTTTTAAAGAGAAATTCATCTTCTTACGATTTAGACAGAACAGAAGTAAACCAAAAGATAATATTGCTTTTACAAAACTGGCTAACAAAGCTTGCAAAAAATGCGAAGTATATTTGACATTGTCCATTGGCAGTTCTAGGGCATGAAGGGATAGCAGGAAGAAAGCGGGAACGGATCATTAGTGCCTTTCATAGGTTAAGTACAAATAGAGATATAAACCAAATTTTAATGTGGACATTATAACGTCTTTAATATTTTTTATCAACAGTGAGGAAATTGGTACAGAAAAAACACATATCAAATACTGCGAGCGCAGACACAGTTACATGTCAGCAGATAGTTTTCACCAACAGGTGGAATTAAGTCTCATAAAACAAAAAAAAAACAAAAACTTACGATTTCAGCGATTTTTCCGAAGCAGTACAAAGCTCAAATAAAGGTCAGTTAGCAGTTAAATGTCTTAACATTAATGAAATAGCGGATTGGAAAAACGGTTTTTTGGTTACAAAGATAAATAGATTAAATCCTAGGCCATATTTACGAGATGTTTTCGAAATGATATTCACCAAACGGAAACTTGTATTCAAATACAGGGCTTTTGAAAATAGTACCTTTACTGAAGTTGACATGCTGCAAGAAAGGTTTAGAAAGAATCCTAAACTTATGCGACCAGTTTGGCAATACGCCGCGCCGCGGTCGTGTGGAATAAGTTCCGAGAAAAAAAGAGTCGCTAATAAAAAATTTTGGTTCACTAATGCCAGACACCACGTTATCTTTTTGACTAGATATTCCTATTTGCTAAAACTTATAAATAGCAATTAAGTGGTAGGTTGCTCTTAAATTAAAAACTTTCATTTGTACTTTTAAATGTTGTTTAACCCGCAGTCGCTGACCATGTGAAATAAAATCTCACATTTTTTTTGTTCAGTTTAAGACTTCAAACAAATAGGTAAAACTGCACGCAAAAATATTGTAACAAATGCACTTAGGAAACTATTTTTTCCTGACGAGATAGTTTAACATATTACAAACTGTACTAATAGACAATTGGAAAAAATGAGGCCATTTTATAAAAGTTAAAAACACTGCATGGCGACTGATTTTACAGAAATAATTGCATTTTTAGGACTGCTGTATTTGGCAGGAGTAAAAAGAGCACAGCACTTGAACACTGCAGAACTATGGAGCACAGATGGGACGGCTCCAGAATATTTTGCAGCAACAATGCCAAAGTACTGTTTTCATTTACTCATGAGAACCATTACATTCGATGATATAGAAACTCGCACAGAAAGAGCAAAAATAGACAATTTAACCCTAGTACGATATGTATTAGACTCATTTACGAACAAATGTCTGGAGCAATTATCGCGTAGATTACTATCGATGATATGTTGGATACTTTTACGGGTAGATGCAAGTTTCGGCAGTGCATTGCCCATCAACCTGCCAGGTATGGCATCAAGATTTATGCGGCTGTCGATTATAGAATATTCTACATCCACAATATTGAAATATATGCAGGCAAGCAGCCAGATGGCCCTTATAAAGATAACAATGATGCGCCAAGTCTTGTACTACGCCTCATAAGACATATCAGTGGTACAGGCAGAAACGTGACTACGAACAATTATTTCTCATCGATGTCATTGGCCAGCACATTACTCCGTAATCACCAACTGACACTGTTGGCACTCTCCGAAAAATAAAATGGAAATACCTTCCATATTTTTGGACACGAAAATACGCCCCCTACACAACAGTATATTTGAATGGGGGGGTTACTCAAATCAGTGCATGATAACTTCAAATACTCCAAAAAAAAATGATGTTTTATTGCTCTTAACATTTCATGGTAGTGACGAAATTGACAGGGAGAGTGAAGATATGAAAAAATCATCAGTCATTACTTTCCATAATATAACAGAAGTAGGTGTCGACGTTGTGGACCGGATGAAATCCGACTATTCTGTCACAAGAATGAGCAACAGATGGCCGTTTTCAGTGTTTTGCAGCTTGCTGAACATTGCAGGAGTGAATTCTCAAATAATTTACTATAGTAATACAGATAACAAGCTTTCTAGAAGAGATTACCTGACAAACTTAGCAAAGGTCCTCACGGAGGCTCATCTTATAAGAAGGTCAAGTATTACAAGTGGAATTTATCAATTCCACTTCGCCAAAAAATAGCCAACTGTTTAGGCCCCAAAGCGTCTGCAGCCGCACCTACACCAGAACCAGCTGAGCAAAGAAAACCGAAGTGCTTCCTTTGTCCAAAGAGAAGAAGTAGATATACTCAACATAGCTGTGATAGGTGTTCAAAACGGATATGTAAAGAGCACACACCAAAAACTACGCTGTTGTGTACTGAATGCTTTACAGAAGATGAATAATTTCTATTTTTCTCCCGCCTAATTTTGCCCTTTTTCATGTTTTTATTTTCTATCATCAAATGATAATAAATAGCATTTTTGAAAAATACAACTTATTTTCCTTGCCAATTAAGCAAGAAGAATCCAAAAAAACGACCACATAGTAATTTGATATATAATCTCACAGGTCAGCGATCACAGAATTTGAAGCGAGGTCAGCGATCGCGGGTTTGCCACGTCGTTCGTGACAAGTAATTATTAACACTTGGGTTCAAATATATATTTATGAACTTAATTAACAAATAACAAATACCAAACAGTTTCGCAATAGACAACGCAAATAATTCTATGGTTGCTAGACAACTAACCGACTGCGGTCTAGCCAATCCTACTATTATTTCTATTGCTTACGTCGTTACCGTTATGCCTGATGTCAACAGATTAGATAAAAATGAAAATAGAAGGTTATGCTGTATACCTGAATTTAATATATTATGAAAATCAATTATAAAGAATATCGATAACCACCAAGATATATAATAAGCAATCACTGGATGTATATAACTGAGTATATTTTATACTATAATGAAAATTGAGGTAAGTAATTTTAGTGCACTAATTGCATAATGTTGAGCTAACTAACAGCATAAAAAAGTGTACCTACAAACGATCATTAGCAAGTGTAGATTTTCTACATAAAACTACATCAGTTGAAAACTATTACAGGTTGGTTTGTAGTCAATATCGATATGGTTGCAAAGAAATTACTGATGTTAAGCTGTATTTACCAAATTTCACTCCACACAAATAGTAAAAGACAGTTTAATAAAGATTCCGTTATATGTGCCACTTATCTGGTTACTGTGACGTCGCCAGGATGTTCTGCGGAGCTGAGGGGTGTCTACAAGCCTTCCTGGTTAAAGATTGACTAAACTAGTGCCAGGCTGCAGTCGGTTGCAGATATTAGAGATAACTGTGGAAACTACAAATTATATGTTTCCCCTGCATAACTACCAATATTATGAAGACTGCTGGTATGAGGGCCTGTCATAGAATGCCCTTTAAGACAGGTATAAGTGACTGACAGTGGATACCTGCCTAGAGCTACGGGACATATAAGAAAGTTCCAAGAACCCTGCAATCGGACAAAATATCTCCTTCACCTCTAATATAAACTAATAAGTGTTTTGCTTACCCTTGATTTTTGAGGGTTTCTACAATGTAAACAATGTTGTAGCAGTTTTATCCCTTTCGGAAAAAAGTTACCTAATAACAGGACTTTCTGTGCAAGTGAGTATTTGATCCGTAACCTACGAAAAGCACTAACAGCTAACAAAATACTTCACTTGCTTCTGCTAACAACACATTTTACCCATTAATAGAATAACCAGTAATATTTAAATTCCTTTTTCAGATAAGGAAATGATATTGAGATGATAAGCAATGGGAAATTTTACACCTTTTAGATTATTTTAGAATTTATCTTATTTTCATAAAAGGAAAAGAGACATTGATGGGGGGAGAGAAGAGATATTTGTAATAATAATAACAATAATAATAATAACAATAATAATAATATTGTAAATATCATAAGCAGTAAAGAAAAATTATTATAATGGGTTTTTAAGACTGTGACAGGTTAATAAATGAGATTCAAAGTTTTGAATGCTTTTGTTGTAGTAGGGTTGGCTCCTTTCGTAAAAACGCAAAGATTCGAAATATTAAAACATTCGATGAATTTGAAGCTTTTTTGCTTTTGTTTCAGAAGCTCCAAAACGCAGCAAAATTTTAGAGCAGATCTGTAAAGAAGGTGATAAGAAATATAATCTGGAGAACAGTGATAAAATTGTGGAGAGAACTTTGAATAAACCAGAATAAAAACCACTTACACACCATATCCTGTTTGCTTTGGTCACCATTCAATAAAAAAACCATGTGAGGTTATACCATAATGACAAAAAGGAAACCACTAAATGTGTTGTAGGCACAAGTAACGTACTGAATTTAACTGTTCATCCAAAAGCGTTTAAAGTTTTACAAGAAATATTACTTCCAACTCCGAGAAGTTTGGAAGTTGGCCTGTACACATGACACATTAGCAGGGTGTACCAATATGCTCGTTAACAAATATTATAAGGTTAACATAGTTTTTTTTTAGATTGAGAGGTAAATTATTCTTCGCCTTCAAAACATGTTGTCCTAAAAAAGAAGTCAAGGAAATGATTCATTCCTCAAAGTATGACACCGTAGTAAAAACAATTAACGCAGGACTTCAAAAAGGTAGAAAATATAAAACTCCAAGTAAAGCATTAAATGTTTGCTCTTTGTTGGCTAAAATAGGTCATTTTTCGCAGTGTATTGCAATCGAGGAACGGGACCCGAAAAGTAAACAACAATATAAAGATTTTCTTTATTTACTACAGATCAGACAAAATAGTGACATTTCGAAAGTGGCGTCTGAAAGCAGAGCAGCAATACAACGTTCCAAATATGAAGAACTACCACACACAGAACACATCAAGAGCCTTATAGAAACGCTGGATATAGAAAATCACAAAGTATTTGACACTTTGAGTACCCATGGCTTTAACAAAAATGTGTGGCTGAAACTAACGCAGAATGTATTGGTTAGGTTAGCGTCATGATTTTTAATCGAAAAAGACCAGGTGATGTGGAGAGAACAGAGCTCTTTGAATACAACAATATGATGATATTCACAAATACCAATTACAAAATCTGAATAACTTTGCCACCTTTGCGCCTAAAATTATAATTCTCAGCAGACATTTTGTTATTGTTAGTAGGTGTAGATGATTCATTCTACGACCACCAGACACCTCCACCACCGTTTGTGACGTCACCCACCACTGTTTTCGTGACATCACTCACCTCCGCCACGGTTTTTGTGACGTCATCCACTAGCTCCGTGAGAAACATTCAATAACCATCAGAGGTAAAAATGGTATTGGTGTTTCATTACCCGCATAGTTGTGATGGGCGATATTTCGTAACCGGTGATTTCTAAATAACCGATATTACCAGCGACTGTTATTTTAAAGTAACCGGTTTGAATGAACTACGTACATTTGGCCGATTCACATTTCAGCGTTAATCGTTCGGTAAACGGTGAGGGCGAGCAAAGGCTGAGTATGCGTAGTATGTTATGTCTTATGCCGCCCGCGGGCGGCGGTGTTCAGTGTTTCACACTTTTACTTTTTACACGAATGTTCCTCTACTTTATTATATTTTATTCATACATTCCTCTACTTATTACCATCTAAGTATTATTATATAGATATGTATATACAATGGTATACGTACCTTACACATTTTTGTCTTATATTATTTTTTTATGTGCAGAAAAATGTCTATCTATTTGTTATTATAAAATATAGATGTAAAACAAATGTTTTTTAAACGGTTACGGCCATTTGCTATAGTTTACTGATTCAAGTATAGCCTGGGGACATAATTTGAAAATATGTGACAAAATATATACTTCCAAACAATAAAACGTAACATTTAGTTATTCATTATTACTCGGCATTATTATTATTAGTATTAGAATATTTCAAGTTATTCGTCTAGGAATGAAATCTAAAAAAGGGGTTGATTTTCACCGTTAAAAATAACCGTGAATTCTCAGTCGCCGGTATATTACTACCGGTGATTGTAAAGTCACCGGTAAACTCATCTCTACCGCATAGTAGATATGGCTTTAATGAACAGCTTTATTTTACAGAATTCCGTAGAAATATTGCTGTTCAATACCTAAAACGACGCCATGGTCGCCGGTTACAAAAAGGTAGGCCAATAAACCTACGGTTCTTGACGAGGTTTGGTTCGATGGCAGCATTATGTTATGGATAAAAGACAAGGAAAGCCGCGTACTTTTTGTAAGAAATGTGGTGCAACACTGTGCAATGTCAATTACTTTTTTTATGTTAACGTCCTTATAATATTTTTTATATTTTTAGTTTCATACTGTAAACTCTTTTAGTGAAATTTATTAGTTAATTTTTATTTTAAAAAATTAACTAATAGAGGTATCGATGATGCGACTTTGCAAACCATTTTTGAAATGAGCGCGAACTAGGACCCCTAGAACCCATATCTGGGAGTTTTAATTTTTATATGTTCACACACACGCACACGCACGCACGCGCGCGCATGCACACACACACACACACACACACACACACACACACACACATATATATATATATATATATATATATATATATATATATATATATATATATATATATATATATATATATATATATATATATATATATATATATATATATATATATATCATTAGATGTTCTCTGGTATCTGGGGGAAAGGGGAGGGCGTTTAATTCATTACGTAAAAAAAAGAAAAAAGAAAACCCTACGGCAGGTAGTCTGAGAACTACTTCCGTTTCGCTAAAATTGTCAGTCACCGGTTATCTCAACACCTTCGTTAGCAGAATTTCACGTTTACCACATTTCGCAAGTGCAATACTGAAAAATAAATAGAAATGACTAGCATTCTTTTTGTTCATGTTTCGTATTATGAAATCACCATTCTAGTACGACAGAAATTTGAGAGGCTTCGCTCGGATAGCTCTAGACAGTTCGATAACATAATAAACTGACAGACAGGTTCACACGCTCCTGTGTCAAGGGTCGAAATGTATCTCCGCAGACATGGAGCCTGGTACGCAATCAGTCAACCTCTTCAGGAGATGTAGAGGGCGTTTTCGAGTGCTTAAAAGCTTTTTGTCATAAAGATAATTCAGAAAAAAATCATCGTATCGTGAGAGTGTGATCTGACCTGAGCATTCTTGAAGAAAAATAAACAAAGCAATCAGAAAATGAAGTGTAATACGCATTTGTTATGTAAGAAGTCTGCAATCCTTGTGCAGAATGGCACTGTGCCGATTTGATGATTTTACTGTTGTGGGAATATCGCTGAAAAGAGACACCGAATTGTTTCCAGTAACTGCGCGCTTACGAATAAAGAAATAAATTTAAAAAAAAAGGAAACGTTTGCTCTCTTAATTTTGACCCATAAAGCAATTAATTGGAACATTTACTATTGTTTTTGAGACCATTATATGTCATGCAGCAAAGTGAAACAACGATATGTACATTTGCAATGTGCAAATGAAGTTTAACTGATTTAAGCATATGTTTTACCTGTCGGGGAAATGTTTCTGTACAGGAATGACAGCGTGTCGACATTTGATAATTATAGGTACTTTCTGAATAAATCGGCATGCTCTTTGCACTTTGTGCACATGAATATCTTGTTGCTGATTAAATTGTACGTAGACATAAGACCTTGTGAAAGAATTTTGTGAATATCCAGCTACCCAAATAACAACAATACTGTGCGCAGGCAAATTTTAAACCGTCAGATATTAAATGCATTGTTACAGCATATTCATGGCAGACAGTTACATTATTCTAGTGATGTATAAAAGGTGCACGGAATATTTAGTGTACAGTTTAGCAGGAATTGCCATAGCAAAATAATTCAGGGCTGTTTGTAAATTTAGATATAATATTTTCTATGGTGTCGCATACCCTGTGCAAATAAGTACATTGTTGTATTGTTAAATTAAATATAGCTACTATTATATAACCCACATATATCTGTATGAATGTAATTTTATATCAATTCCGCTAGGAATGGAAGGGTAATTAACAAAGCAGCCATGCGCAGGTACACTTACAGAATAATTGTCGTTAATAAAATAATTAATTATTTAAATTAAGATTTAATTTAAAGAAGAACGTGTTACAATGTATTAGAGCATCCATACGTTTGTTATGAGATACATTTAACGTAGGGAACGATTAGGTTGATAATTGTGTGTAAACAAGTGATATCTTTTGAACTATAACAATTATGTCTGGTGTTCATAGTTTCCACGAATACATCGAGAAGATTAAGATAAAAGAACGTGCATTTGTACTGAAAAATCAGACTGGATCTGAACTTCCAGAGCGGTCTCACCTGCGATTGTTCCCGGAACAGATTGTAAATCTCCAAAGATATAACCACGCCAAAGTCAATCCGTGCGTGGGTCTAGTAGGTTGCTCTCGGGTGTACATACATTTTCGCTCATTTTTTAAGTCCATCGTGACGCTCCCGGGCCAGACGGTAGGTCTCCAGCATATATACTCACGTCATGGTCAATCCGTGCGGGGAGTCTGCTATCTGGGAGGTTGCTTTTCGGGTGTACACCCACTTTAACCCACAAATATATTCCGGGTGAAGATAGTCATTTTGATTACAATACTCGATTGCCGTATATGTAGGTCCTCTATCAGTTTCAATTGCTGATCTGAAATAACTTTGATAAATATACTGTTTATAGGGTTTGCTGTTGTAGCTTTACTCCAGAGTGGCCGCTCTACCTCTGTGTGATCTTTCTCTACGGAACGCGCTGCCTACAACATAGTTATCTACTTTTATTGCAAGTTCCAAATGTATAGGAGCCTTCAAGTTGTTCTCCTTTTTAACGTTGGCGCTGATATCAGTCCTTCTCAATTCCCCAATCGACGCTGCTGCCAATGGTGTCGATGTAGTTCTCTTTCTCCGATATCTACTTTAGGGCGATATTTCGATATTTAATCGGAACGAGGTTGAAGTTGGTACTGCTGGACGGTTGGTATCGTGCCGAACCTGCAGAGATTCAAATTAATAAAGTCGCGTGGTAAAGTGATTGAAATTTATAAAGTTCTCTGTATAGTGAATTGCCTTTTTAGTTATCTTACTTGAAGTTGTTATCAATCAAGGTCTAATTGCGTATTAGCTAAATTTTATTTTTATACTGCATTCTTCGCAGTTCTAAGCGAATCAAAGTATTTAGGCCAGTTGTATATTTATGTTATAAAACGTTTCGTTTCTTTTTTAACAGGCCTTTCCCGGCATACCTCAACGGGTTGGATTTATTTAATAAACTAAGGATCGACTATTGGGCTCAATACTATTTTCAACGTATGTCATATTCGATATTCCGGAGTGAAGACTTATTTGGGTTGCTTGGTCCGATTTTAAATAATAAAGACACGTCGCAGAAAAGGTATCATGGTTCCAGAAGCCTTTTTTTGTTTGGTGTTAAGAATCAATGTAGCCGTCAAAGTTTGATCCATCGTAAAAAACCGACAATCTAAGGTAACACTTTTCTGATATTATTGTACATGCCAGGAGAGAGAGAGAGAGAGAGAGAGAGAGAGAGAGAGAGATCTTCGAAGATTTATCTACAATTTCGTGGTTTAAGGACTTGCCAAATAAGTGAACTTATTTAAGATTCTATTTTTTTTTTTCTTGTTGAAAGTAGACATAATGCTTTGGTGTATTTGATGCTTATTTTGTAAAAAGATTTTCAATTTGACAACAAATAAATTTGAGCATGGGTTCTCACATTTGTATTAGTCATAGTTTAAAATAAATAAATTATCACCTTAAACTTTTCGTAGGTTTTTCCTAATTAAATTAAATTATAGGGGCATCTCTGACAAATTTTTCTTTCCTTTCTTGTAGATATATATTTTAAATTTATACCGATAATAAAAATCAGTTCCCTCACTTGACCAAAAAATAATAATAATAAAATTAGCGTAGCAGATTGTAGAGGTCCAATAGGATCAGAAGACCTTTGCAACATCCGGAAAATGGCGGAGAAATCGACAGACGGTGAGTGTACCCTTGTGAATAATTTGTGTTGCCAAATGTACAATTTCTGCCCACCGCGGCGAGGCTTAGAGTACCTGAATAGAACTCTTTAGTAAGACACAATAGTATCAATATGTATAATGTAACGTGTTGCCCCCATATTTTTTCTTGCTCAATATATAATGTAATAGTAGAGCAATAAATAGTCGCAAAGGGCGGCTTGTCATTTTAGTAAGGGATAGATGGACAAATCGAGAGGTGTAATTTTAGACTTGATTATTGTTGTAGTGTAAGGTAGACGTGCATCTCCTCTAGTTAGGCATTTATTGTATTATCTGCAAGTTAGTGTTTAACTGGGTTAACCCATTCAGCCATAATGTCCCTCCTGAGGGACACGATATTTGCACATAGAGATATAGATGTAACTTTGTCCCGCATAAGGAACGCATTAGTGTATATACATTAGGGTGGAGTGAAAAACTTCTTTTTAAAATTTGGTTTTTCCTGTATAGCCATTCGATGCCTTGGTGGTACATAGGAAAGTACCAAAAATATTATCAAATTCTAACTTCATCTTCAGAACCTAAAGTTGTAAAGTCAGAACCTAAAGTTTTATTTTTAAAAAGTGATTTTTTTGCGAGATATTATTTGAAGTAGACACAGTAGACAGGCATCTCCTACCTCCGTTTGTTCATTTTAACGTCGCCAACACATTTATTTGCACTACACACACGTCACACATCACACTTATATCTCCCCCCTCCTCCCAACCGAACTTTTAACCGTGTTATGCCGCCACGGATACAGTACAATTAGTCTGAATAAGTCAGTCGCGCGGACAACAGGTTGAAATAATCGCGGAAACTTCGATTTTAATCGGTCAGTAAAATGCCTAAAACAAGAAAGGATTTGTCGTGTCCTATCTTTGGTGGCGCAGAAAAACTAAAAGACAATATGTTACCTACATATTCAGATATAATAAAGTATTATTTGTGGATAAGATATGACTTGAAGTGGAAAATGAATGGGAAAGATCCTTCTGTGAAAGACGTGTGTGAAATAATTACAACTGATTTAAGAAAGCTATGGAATAAAGCCTCTATTCCTATTATATCTCAACAACAAATTCTAAGCAGAATAATACAATATTATCAGAAATACAAGAAAATGAAGAAATGCCGAGTAGCTAAAAATAAAAATGAATTTTACGAAGATGCAACGAGAAATCTCTTTGATATTGCTGTGTGTAAATGCATTCGTGCCGATTTCTGTAAATGTTGAACAAAAATCCCTAAGAGAGAGCTGGAATTCTTGCAAGATCAAAGGGAAAGCCGTAAAATGTATATTGGTTCAATAGTTATAGAAACAACCAAAGTTTTGGAGCGCAGGCAATTGAGACTGGAAAAGAAAAATAAACAGTCAATTAAGCGAACTTTAAGTCCCTCACCAGATACGGTATTGACTGCAGAGTCAGAGACCTCCGAAGGTAGTGGAAGCTTGTCAGACAGCAAAGAAAAATCAAGAGCTTTTAGAACCGGTTCCGGGCAGAGACAGACCTATAGATTTTTTCAGCATTATAATTGACAACACTTTTTTTATCGCAGATTGTAGACCAGACAAATGATTTGGCTATTCAAGTTTTTCTTAGCAATGAAACATATGCAAAGTCAAGTATCACAAATTGGAAGCAGCTGAATGTTCCAGAATTAAAATTTTTTATAGGTCTGCTCTTTCATACAGGTACTATTCAACTTACACGAGTAAATGACTACTGGAAAACGGACCTGCTCTTCAATATACCAATTTTTCGTAAACATATGTCAAAAACTAGATTTCTTCTCATCTTGAGGTGTCTACACTTTACATCTACCAACACTAGAGCTAATGATCGTTTAGGCAAAATAAGATCTGTGGTCGACTTTTTCAACGCGAAGATGAACAGCCTCTATTACCCGGGAAAAGAATTATCGTTAGACGAATCTATGGTGCTGTGGCGGGGGCGTTTACAGTTCAAACAATACATACAAAATAAACGCCACAAGTACGGAATAAAGCTTTATATGCTTACGGAACCTGATGGATTGGTGCTGAAATTCCGCGTGTATGAAGGTTCATCAGATGAATATAGCGGGGCTGGACATACAACCAAAGTAGTTCTGCACTTACTTGAAGAAAAGTTAGGTCAAGGACACGCGGTATACCTTGACAACTTCTACAACAGTGTTGACTTAGCTACAAGGCTGCTGGAAAATGACACCTATTGTACTGGAACCCTAAGAAGTGACCGTAAACACAACCCACAATAAGTCATGAAGGCGAAATTAAAACGAGGAGAAAACGAATCTAGGTTCTCCAATGGAATTCATATTGGAAAATGGAAGGACAAACGCGACTTCACTTACATAAGCACTGAATTTAGGAATGAAACTGGCATTTTCAAGAATAAAAGGGGAAAAGAAACTGTAAAACCTAAAGCCATTCTAAAGTATAACAACTATGTCAGGAATTGATCGCCAGGATCAAATGTTGTCGTACTATCCTTGCAATAGAAAAACGATAAGGTGGTACAAGAAATTTTTTATTCATGTTCTACAAATGAGTTTGACAAATGCATACTATCTACATGGAAAGTACTCTGGTGGTCGCCATCTTCGTTTTTATGACTTTCGACTGGAGGTAATCAGAGATCTGGTAGACCCAAATGATGATGTACTCGTCCGTCCTCCTAATCAAAAAAAAATAAATAAATAAATAAATCGAACGCTAGACATTGCCTTTCAAAAATTGAAAAAACCACAAATGAAATAAAGAAAGGGCGGTCTGAAACTAAAAGAGTGTCTAGAAAGGAATGCAAAAGCTGCAGGCAAAACAAAATAAGGAAACAAACAACGTTTGAATGCAAACAGTGTCCTGGGATTCCTGGTTTTTGTGTAAAGTGCTTTGAAGACTTTCATAAATAAATGTAGTTGTTGTTAGTCTGGTATTTATTATATTTTTTGATTTGTTTATGTTGTTTTGAATTTCTTGGTTATTTACTGTAAACCATTTTTTTTTCTTTTGTATACCCAAGATCTGGTTACCAGTTTAGTTTTTGGGTGATATTCCTTACATTTTTTTTTGCTTTGAGAAAATGTATTTATGTTGTTTTGATTTTTTATGATTATTTACCCCTAAAGCAAATATGTTTTATTATGTATACCTTTATCATATTACCAGTTTAGTTCTGTTCCTAATATAACAATAAAAGTTGTTTAGATAATTACGGTGTGTTTTATTCGATTTATTGCTAAAATGTATAGCGACTCCAATCGGAGTGTTCGGCATCCAGTGAACATATGAATGGCTGACGCCGACCACTCCGATTAGAGTGGTTTTTTTCCCGCTAATTTGAGACAAAAAAAAACATGAAAAAATTAATAAAACTATAATTTACATGATTTATGACATAAATAAAGGCAACAAAACAAATAAAACTTAACGGCATCTGAGAGTGCCTCAAAAATATGGTCGGCAGTCAACCTGTTAAACGGTTCCTGCGAAAATAAATGTTTTAAAAGCGTTCGTGAGATAATCTGCAAATTTATCTCTTTATTTGTTAGGTACAATACTTAAAACAGTGTATGCCTCCATAACTTGTGCGTATTAGAAATTCACATTTCAATAAACAATATTATTCATATATAGTTTCTGAAATTGTCACGAAATTATAATAATGTGGTTCTCTCTCTGCAGGAAACGAGAAACTTCTCGATATTTTCTTTGATTTCGATTCCATTTCCATCTTGCAATTTTCAGATTAATCAAAAATCATATACATTATAAACAACAAATAATCAAATAATACGGTATCATAATATTTATGTAAGTCGCAATAACGTCAAAAATCGTCGAATAGTTTAATAATAATGTAAGAACCATAGACAAATTTATCTATGGCGATTCCACTCGCATATGCGCAAAACAAGGATTATCGTGTGTGATATATCCGCAAGTGAGGGTATGTGTGCTATCATGCGATTCGCCAGAGATAAGTTATTTGGCAGATTAATAACCCGCCATAATGGAAAAGTCTGTAGCAAAATAAATTAAATAAGAGTTGACATAAAAATATGAGTGGTATGGAAATTTATTGGTTCAGTGTGAACATCAGAAAACAGACAGCAGTTGCAGGAAATGCCACCTGAAATGTACGGATTGTGAGTAATTTATAACTAATTAATATTAAAGTTACAGTTAATTTAGCGTTTACCCACAAGTTTTTATTTACTGTCTCCCCGTACATGCCTTAACTGCGACTCATGCGAGTTTCCATCCAGTTCAAGGTTATAATGTGATGTAGCCATAACCATAAGGTTAGGCCAGGTCAGGTCACCGAGATCAATCTGCCAGGAGTGGTTTACGGCGTTTATGAAAATGAAGCAAACAATTTCCTTACGAACAGCAGAAGCAACTTCCATATCAAGATCTGTCGCTTTTAACACGTTAAGCGCCACCATGTGATCAGAATTTTCGGTCCCACGGACCAACTTTTCCCACCACACATATTGTATGCAACAAATTTGAAATTCGCGCCGACCTTTTGCGACGTCATTTACAGAATAACAATAATAAAATAAATGAGATATCGTTGAATGATATCAATACATTTACTTACTTTGATATGACAGATGACAGTTTTTAGACAGTGGCGTCACGGTACAAATACATAGGTGACGTCACGGCACAAAAATCTTACTGCGGTGAGACACTGGTGTATTTTTACTTAAAGACCCCACATATGAACGCCAAGTTTCACGAACCCTCCACCTCATGGTTATGGAACACCCGCACCCCTTGTAGCTGAAACAGTAAACTTAGCTTATGAATATGTCCTAAATCACAAAAAAGAATCTGAAGAAATTTTTTGTGGACACAAGTTAACAAATTCAGCTATAGAAGACATGTCAAATCATCCAACAAGAGAAATAACAGGAATATACCACCCCAAAACTGTCGAACTATACACTCAGAGATTCCTAACAAGATTTCAAGCTGACATAACCACGGCAACTAAAGAAGCCATTCAATGGCCCACTACCTCAAATGCAGATGTATCAAGTAAAGGACGCCAAACCTGGGATCCGGAACTGATGAAAAGCAAAACATGTGCAAAAGCATATTATTCCCTTGCATTACTAACAAAAAGAAACATAAACAAGACCCCAGCGACCCTATTAGAGTGTATCTATATATTGGTATGAAATGTACCAATGCAACACGCTACTGATCAAAGAAAAAAAAATCAAGACAACTACAAACACCAAGCATGTCAAGAGCACGAATACACAAGCGTACATTAAGAAAAAACACGCATTTACAACAATGAAGAAAACAAACGGTAAGGGAGAAGTTACAAAATGGCTAAACGATTATTCAACAAGCCTTTGCAGCTACATAAAACATGCAGAAAGAGGAAAAACAAAGAGACGTGCAACCGCATCCGGAACAATGCCTTTAAGGCTCCACCCAAAGATTGCAGTGGAATTTCATCTAAGACTATCCAAAAGGACACCTGGATCAACAATATCAATAGGCGGAGAAGAAAATAAAAAGAAGACTGCAAATGAACTAGACCAATCCACTATAGAATCACTATAGAATTTGCAGTAGCTCAACCAGTTTCAATGCAGGCCACAGAAGATGCTACCAAATGGAACGAATGTCCAAACCCCATGTTGTTTGCCATAGTTCACAAAATATTCTCTGATGACAACCACAGGAAAAAGCTCAACCTACCTTAAATAATAGAAAAAGAAAAGGCGTTAGGAAGGATAATGACAATGACTTTCTTTTATATGCCAACAAAAAGAATACACTAAGGCATCGGATACGCTCTGCAAAATGAACACTCTTATACTAGATTGTCTTGACAAGAAACACAATCAGCAGTGGTTTAACAAGATAAAAGACTATATAGAAGACGGAGATTATGCAAGAGCGTCGCCAGGATTCTCAATGGGAACGTTTAAGGCAGCATCAACCACAAATAGGGCAAATACCCACACTGGGCATTGAAAAGGAGCCAACCTCAATCGAGAGCCTCAGATCCAGCGACGGTTCAATGACAGCACTTACTGCAGCTGGTGCAGAAGAATTACAGCAATCGATCACCTTCACACACGAACTCCACAGAACACTCGGTATAAACCCAAACAAAGAAAAAACCACAATATTTCCCCCAGGATATGGAGAGTTCGCTAGTTGCTATCAAGACAAGACATTCATTGGACAATGTGGGGTTCAAACCAGCTCCCCCAAACCAGGAGGATGCAACACACAATATGATCCAAACTCTACAATTGCTACAACTCTAAATTTGATGCGCACCTACACCATCAATGCTTCCGGAACCACAGCAAGGATTACTATCGGAATCAATATATGCAAAAAATTATGGAATGTCAAATTAATTCAATATAATATGTGTATACACATACACACAAGTCTTTTATTTACTGTCTCCCCATATATACCTCAACTGCGACTTATGCGAGTTTCCATCCAGTTCAAGGTTATAATTTAATGTAGTCATAACCGTAAGGTTAGGTCAGGTCACCGAGATCATTCAGCCAGGAGTGGTTTACGGCGTTTATGAAAACGAAGCAAACAATCTCCTTACGAACAGCAGAAGCAACTTCTATATCAAGATCTGTCGTTTTTAACACGTTAGGCGCCACCATGTGATCAGAATTTTCGGTCTCACGGACCAACTTTTTTTTATAATTCTTGCTGTATTAGTTAGATTATATTTGAAACATTTTTTGTTTTCTGATTTTTTGTGCAGTGTTATTGTTTTTAGGCATAAGATTTGTGCCACGTGGTCCTAACAATTAAATTGTTCGTACGTGGCATTTATGTAGTGCAACGGAGCGGTATTCAAGGTTAAGCTAACCGCCGAACAACTCGAAGCATGCTACGCTCACGCGCATTTCTAAATTCCAAGACAGTCTGCTGTTAGCCAGGGCTGCCAGATCTAGGGAAATTTCCCTATGCCTAGGGAATTCAGAGCCCGCTTAGGGAAATAGGGATTTTTATTCAATTCTATATAAAATCTAGGGAAATCTTAATATCTGTAAGAAAAATTTAAATAACAAAATGAAAAAAAAAAAACGAAAACAAACAATTTCCTAAATTTTCCATCAATTGCACCAAAAATCCGCTCGGAAAAGCATAAAAATCGGGGAATCACTAAAAAATGTTCATGTGATTCTCCATGGATGAAGTGGACTCTGAAAGCATAAAAATCGGGGAATTAATAAACATAATCATGGGATTCCCCGTCAGTGACGTGGGCTCAGAAAGCATAAAAATCCGAGAATCACTCAATAATGTTAATGTGATTCCCCTCAGTGACGTGGAATCACATGAGGTGATTTTTACGGAGGGAGAATAACTCGGGGAAATACCTCGAATAAAGTATAGATAGCCTAGCGCGGTTTCTCTTTCTCTATTTTTATGTAACTGTGTTGACTCTGCCTTTGTGAGCTTTATGTTTGAAAAATAAATACCGAATTAATATTTAACACTAAAGTTACTAAACATAGAATTTCTTTACAATAGGTAAGTACTATTATTTATTATTACAGGATATTTATTTTTTACCTATTTTACCAAATAAAATTAATATTCTGGGGGGTTCTTCAGGGGTTACTCACGAGTAAATAATTATATTATATTATTTATATTAAAAACCAAACTTCAGTAGTGCCGAATAGTTTTTATTTTTTTATTTTTTTTGTAAAACTAAATGAAAATCTTACTAAAAAGTTAATTTTACAAAGTTAATGGGTAAATAAATAAAACATTGACATGTGCAAATGAAATGAGTGAATTCATTGAAACTTTAATGAATTACTTTTGGGGAAAACCTCGGACACGTCAAGTTTTTTTTTTGTGTGCGTTTTTACGAATAAAACTGAAACATACAGGACGATCCATGTAAGAAGTATGACGTTATCGTATTTTTTTTAATGGCAACCCCTAAGATGTGATACTTCTTTTAAAAGGGCTTTGAATTCTCTTCAAAATGTAACTCGTTTTTCTCTATTTTCAACCGTTCTGATGCAACAATGATTTAAATTTCACAAATTGTGATTTTAAATTGTTTCTATATTTTCTAAACTATCAGAATGAATTTCCCGAACAAGGTTTCATTTTGAAGATAATTCAACGCCCTTTTAAAAGAGGTATCACATGATAGGGGTTGTCATTTAAAAAAATATCGATGACGTGATAACTCTTACATGGATCATCCGGTAGTGTTAATTTTATTCGTAAAAAACGCACTAAAAAAATAAAACTCGGCGTGTTTGAGGATTTTCCCCAAAAGTCATTAATTGAAGTTTTAATGAATTTATTCCTTTCATTTGCATCATACTGTATATGTACTTTGGGCCATACCTTTTGTTTAAACTATGTAGTCTCTAAATTTTTGTTCCTTTATAATTACAGAAATTATACCATCATGTCATTGCCTCAACCTCAACCATCAACTTCACAAGATGTTGAAGATTTGGATGATTTGGAATGGTTACCGTCATCTTCTGAAGAAGCTTAACATATTCGGAAAAGAAGAAGGAAAACAAAATCCTATACTCAACAATATACTGCTACATGGGAGCAAGAACCTGAATTTAAAGGATCGCTGAAAATTAGCAAGAAAGGATCAAATTATGCATTCTGCAAGTCCTGCAACAAAGATTTTGTATGTGGTGAATCCGAAATCGAGAAACATTCTTTAGAAGAACAACACGTCAGGTTAGTTAAATCAATACACACACAAAAAACTTTAACTCATATGTCATCTTTTACGCAAAAAAATCATTAAACAAAAAAAAATCAAAACTGCTGAAATTAGAATGGCAGCACTTGCAGCTGAACATAACATTGCATTTAATACTTTAGACCATTTATCAGAAAATATTAGAACATCATTTGATGATCCAGAAATTGCTAAAAATTGCACTTGTTGGCGCACAAAAGCTACATCAATTGTCAATACTGTTATAGGGCAGTACAGTTTTGAAAATTCTGTTCAATTATTACGGTCAAAAAAATTTTCATTAATTGTTGATGAATCCACAGATAAAGGCGCAATGGAACATTAAGCTTTAGTAGCACGTATTTTTCATGACCATAAAATTACTGATTTGTTCTTTGGTCTATTGGCTGTGCCAAATGCAACGATAGACGAACTTTACAACACTATTATAAATTATTTCTCCAAATATAACATTAACTATAAAGAAAATCTAATAGGTTTTGCATCAGATGGTGCTAGTGCTATGATGGGAATTCACAACTCATTACCTACTAAACTAAAAGCCGACATTCCCAATCTATTTATTATGAAATGTATCTGTAATTCATTTAGTTTATGTGCTAATTACGCTTGTGAAAAATTACCAAATGATATTGAACAAATGGCCAGAGATGTTCATACGTATCTACAATACAGTTTTAAAAGACAAACTGAGTTTTCAGAATTTCAGGAATTTGTAGCAGTAAAACCTCACAAAATTTTACAACCCTCTCAAACAAGGTGGTTGTCTGTAGTACCAGTTGTGAAAAGAATAATTGAGCAATATGATGCTTTGAAATTATATTTCACAGGTCAATGTTTTAATAAAAAAGGTATTCAAGCACAAAATATCCTAAATTTTCTTCAAAATCTTTCTACTATTTTATATTTACATTTTTTAAACTTTGTGTTACCTCTTTTTATGGACTAAAATCTATAAATGCAATCCGAAAGTATTAAAATACACATTTTATATAAACGAGTTGAAAATGTTTTAAGAACACTTTTGGATTGTTACTAAAAAAAGGAATATTTGGATAAAACTTTGATTGAAAATATAGAATACAAAAATCCTCATTATTTTGTACAAATAGAAAGTATTTATTTAGGCTATGTAACAGGTGCTATAAGTAATAATGAACATAGATTAAGTGAAGCTCAATGATTGGATTTCAGAAAGAGGTGTTTCGATTTTTTGATAGAAGGTTGTTCCCAAATCTACAAAAGATTCGATAATAGAAATACAACTGTCGCTACGTTAAAGCAAATGTCACTAATATCACCAGATGAAGTAATCTTGAACAAACATATTTCTTTAGGGCCTTTAGTCTTCCATTTTCCTAACTTGACAGCTAATATATTAAATGACATTGATAGAGAATGGCGTGGCTTGAGAAATCTTGATTTAAATAAATTCAAAAATTTAAGTGATGTACAGGAGTTTTGGGTAACAATTGGAAAACCTAAAACTGGTGATGATTCGCCTATGTTTCCGACCCTGTCTAATTTTGTCATTTGTTTATTTAGTCTGCCACATTCAAGTGCAAATGTTGAACAGATATTTTCCAAAATAAATCTCAACAAAACTAAAATAAGAAATAAATTTTCCACTGAGAGCTTAAGTGGCATTTTACATAGCCAAGTATTATTGAAAAATGATAGTTGCTACAAATTTAGTATTCCTGATTATTTATTTTAAAAAATGGATTCCGCAATGTATAAAACTCAGAAATAAATTACACAATTGTAGTTTTGATTTTTTTGTTTTTGATTTTAAAAAATGTTGCTAAATGCGTTTAATGTACTATAATTTTATTATTAATGTAGATAATTATTTACTTATGTTGCATGTGGTAAACATCGGTCTGTAACGTTTTTTTGTTATTATAGTTTGTTTTTTTGCTGGATAGTTTTTATTTTTGAATATTTGTTATTACCTGTAGACGTAAAAAATTGTCTTGAATAAATACATTATAATAAGAAAACTATTCGCATTTGTTAATACTCCTACCGAAATATTGCAAAAAATGTAAATGTTATCTAATATTGAAAATTAGCTACATTTAATGGTAAAACGATCACATTTTCATTGAAACAATTTAATGTTTACTCCAACGTTTCGGTTCATTCAATTTTTTAAACCATCCTCAGGGAGTGACTGTATATTTTAAACTAACAAGTTTAAAAACAGTGTTACAAACATACAGCCGCACTCCCTGAGGCGGCTTTCGTTAGTTATAATTCTCTCATTACTATTCTCCCAAATATATGGAGTAATCACTTAATAAAGGTACCAAACAAAACATCCAATAATGAATTGACACTTGAATCGATATCATGTAGCTCAACAGTGGTGGTAAATCAATTGATATATTATTTTCAGAGAAATTGTTATTGCTTATGAGCAATGGATCAAAGGACTCAGCCGTTTGAGAATTGAAACAGGCGACAGACCATGCTTACTGGTCTGTGGGAGTTCTAAGGGGTTTCTGTGAAAAAAAGGCGTTCGTGAGTTAATCTGCAAACTTACCTCTTTATTTGTTAGGTACAACACTTAAAGCAGTGTATGCCACCATAATTTGTCTGTTAGAAATGCTCATTTCAATAAACAATATAATTAATATATATTTTCTGAAATTGTCACGAAATTATAATAATGTGGATCTCTCTCTCTACAGGAAACGAGAAACTTACTCGATATTTTCTTTGATTTCGATTCCATTTCCATCTTACAATTTTCAGATTAATAAAAAATCATATACATTATAAACAACAAATAATATAGTATATTATGTAAATCACAATAACGTCAAAAATCGTCGAATAGTTTAATAATGTAAGAACCAGAGACAAATTTATCTATGGCGATTCCACTCGCACATACGCAAAACAAGGATTATTGTGTGGGATATATCCGTAAGTCTAGATAAGGGTATGTGTGATATCATGCGATTCGCCAGAGATAAGTTATTTGACAGATTAATAACCCACCATAAAGACAAAATCTGTAGCAAAATAAAGGAAATAAGAGTTGGCATTAAAATATGAGTAGTTTAGATGGAAATTTATTGATTCAGTGTGAACATGGATGGGAAATACCGTTGAAGACAACTAAACAAGTTTATATTATACAGAAAACAGACAGCAATTGCAGGAAATGGCAGCTTAAATGTACGAATTGTAATTTACAACTAATTAATATTATAGTTAATTTACCGTTCCCCACAAGTGTTTTATTTACGTCTCCCCATATATACCTCAACTGTGAGAGACGCGAGGTTCCATCCAGTACAAGGTTATAATTCAATGTAGCCATAACTATAACATTAGGCCAGGCCAGACCAGTCAGGTGAGGTCAGGTCACCGAGATCAATCTGCCAGGAAAGCAAAGATATTCCTCACGATAAAAAAGAAAAACACCAGGATCGACGTCTACCAACTTTGAAGAAAAAAGCGAAAAATAAGAAATCTAACAAGTCATATGAAGAGCCAATGCTCTCCCTAAATATGCTTCTCGGCACGCAATAGTTTTCTTTTACTAAAAAAAAGTAATATCTATTTCATAGTTTACATTCTTAAATCTCAATAATGAGCTTTCATTAGTTATTATTCTCCCATTAATATTCTCCCAAATATATAGAGTAATCACTTAACAAATGTACTAAACAAAACATCCAATAATGAATTGACACTTGAAAAATAATAATAAAAGCGTTCGAGTTAATCTGCAAACTTACCTCTTTACTTGTTAGGTACAATACTTAAAACAGTGTATGCCTCCATAATTTGTGTTAGAAATGCTCATTTCGATAAACAATATCATTCTAATATATATTCTGAAATTGTCACGAAATTATAATAATGTGAATCTCTCTCTACAGGAAACGAGAAACTTACTCGATATTTTCTTTGATTTCGATTCCATTTCCATCTTGCAATTTTCAGATTTATCAAAAATCATATACATTATCAACAACAAATAATCAAATAATATAGTATCATAATATTATGAAAGTCACAACAACGTCAAAAATCGTCGAATAGTTTAATAATGTAAGAACCAGAGACAAATTTATCTATGGCGATTCCACTCGCACATACGCAAAACAAGGATTATTGTGTGGGATATATCCGTAAGTCTAGATAAGGGTATGTGTGATATCATGCGATTCGCCAGAGATAAGTTATTTGACAGATTAATAACCCACCATAAAAACAAAATCTGTAGCAAAGTAAAGGAAATAAGAGTTGGCATTAAAATATGAGTAGTTTAGATGGAAATTTATTGATTCAGTGTGAACATGGATGGGAAATACCGTTGAAGACAACTAAACAAGTTTATATTATACAGAAAACAGACAGCAATTGCAGGAAATGGCAGCTTAAATGTACGAATTGTAATTTACAACTAATTAATATTATAGTTAATTTACCGTTCCCCACAAGTGTTTTATTTACGTCTCCCCATATATACCTCAACTGTGAGAGACGCGAGGTTCCATCCAGTACAAGGTTATAATTCAATGTAGCCATAACTATAACATTAGGCCAGGCCAGACCAGTCAGGTGAGGTCAGGTCACCGAGATCAATCTGCCAGGAAAGCAAAGATATTCCTCACGATAAAAAAGAAAAACACCAGGATCGACGTCTACCAACTTTGAAGAAAAAAGCGAAAAATAAGAAATCTAACAAGTCATATGAAGAGCCAATGCTTTCCCTAAATATGCTTCTCGGCACGCAATAGTTTTCTTTTACTAAAAAAAAGTAATATCTATTTCATAGTTTACATTCTTAAATCTCAATAATGAGCTTTCATTAGTTATTATTCTCCCAAATATATAGAGTAATCACTTAACAAAGGTACTAAACAAAACATCCAATAATGAATTGACACTTGAAAAATAATAATAAAAGCGTTCGAGTTAATCTGCAAACTTACCTCTTTACTTGTTAGGTACAATACTTAAAACAGTGTATGCCTCCATAATTTGTGTTAGAAATGCTCATTTCGATAAACAATATCATTCTAATATATATTCTGAAATTGTCACGAAATTATAATAATGTGAATCTCTCTCTACAGGAAACGAGAAACTTACTCGATATTTTCTTTGATTTCGATTCCATTTCCATCTTGCAATTTTCAGATTAATCAAAAATCATATACATTATCAACAACAAATAATCAAATAATATAGTATCATAATATTATGAAAGTCACAACAACGTTAAAAATCGTCGAATAGTTTAATAATGTAAGAACCAGAGACAAATTTATCTATGGCGATTCCACTCGCACATACGCAAAACAAGGATTATTGTGCGGGATATATCCGTAAGTCTAGATAAGGGTATGTGAGCTATCATGCGATTCGCCAGAGATAAGTTATTTGACAGATTAACAACCCGCCACAAGGGCAAAATCTGTAGCAAAATAAAGGAAATAAGAGTTGGCATAAAATATGAGCAGTTTAGATGGAAATTTATTGATTCAGTGTGAACATGGATGGGAAATACTGTTGAAGACAAATCAAGAAATTTATCTTATACAGAAAACAGACAGTAATTCCAGGAAATGCCAGCTGAAATGTACGGAGGGTGAGTAATTTACAACTAATTAATATTATAGTTACAGTTAATTTACCGTTTATCCACAAGACTTTTATTTACTGTCTCCCCATATATACCTCAACTGCGACTCATGCGAGTTTCCATCCAGTTCAAGGTTATAATTTAATATAGCCAGGTTAGGCCAGGCCAGGTCAGGTCAGGTCACCGAGATCAATCTGCCAGGAGTGGTTAACGGCGTTTATGAAAACGAAGCAAATAATTTCCTTACGAACAGCAAAAGCAACTTCTATATCAATGTCGCTTTCAACACGTTAAGCGCCACCATGTGATCAGAATTTTCGGTCCCACGGAGCAACTTTTTTTTATAATTCCTGCTGGAAAATTTATTAATTAGATTATATTTGAAACATTTTTTGTTTTCTGATGTTTTGTGCAAAGTGTTTTTGTTTTTTCTTTTTAGGCATAACATTTGTGCCACGTGGCTAACAATTAAATTGCTCGTAAGGGGCCACGTGGCACTTATGTAGTGCAACGGAGTGGTATTCAAGGTTAAGCTAACCGCCGAACAACTCGAAGCATGCTATGCTCACGCCCATTTCTAAATTCCAAGACAGTCTGCAGTCTGTTGTTAGAAACAGCGAGAAGTAGAAGTGTTGTGAATAGTGAAATTCCTGTAAGTGAATATAAACACAATGGGCGATTACGAAAACGGACAGCAACGTATGGAAAAGTTGTGGAATGATCTAATGTTTGATGAGGACAGTGAGTCTAGTATAATTGGTGGTGTTTATTCTGCCAAATAAATATCACAGTGAATTCTGGTACATCCACGAACAAAACCAATAATCTGAAACTAGAATCCAAATATGAAAAGGGAAACATGTTATAAATAGAACACTGAATCTGAAATTGAAATCAAAGTAATTTCCTTGGTATGATGCGGTATGCATTTTTGTAGTTTGGTAAGGTCAGTAAAATGAGCCTTCTTGGCATGGTATTGCTTCCCCTGATGCGTGACAAAATTAGTACAATCTCCAACCCGCAGTTATGTCTTTAAGGGACATCCAGGTGAAGTTTCACTCCATGAAGTGCTAATTTCGACCAAGACCCCTAGGACCCCATGACGTGAATCTCAACGCGAGTTATGGTTGCACCACCCGGTATACTACACACACCAAGGCTACTGTCAGCACATATGGGTACGTTGCGCTACACCGGCTTTTCCGTCGACTCAGCGTCCGGCTGAAGTGCAGCGACATTACCGAGGGGAAATTGATCAGCAATTAATAGTTTATAAATATATGTCGAACATTAATATTCAACAGTTAGTCTTTGCCATCCAGCCTTAATGGTATTAGATTACTCATATGTATTTTATTGTAATTTTTATATTATTTAAATTTTAATATATATATCGTTGTACTGTAACTTCAAGTAAATAAATTTAACTTTATGAAGTTCAATTGAAGTACAACTCTAAGTGGCGCAGTCGTTAGTATGAGTTTAGTGCCCTTTTGACAAAATCGCAAAAGTCCGCACTTCGATTTTTATCGTTAAAAACTCAGAACCAGCTTCAAAGTCAACAAAGAACAGCATCGTCCAAGTTGATAAAAATAATTTAAGTAACTTTCAATTAAAAAAACAGTGAGTGCGCGAGCGATCATAAGAGAAAATAAGGTTTGATACGGAACTTCTGCCTACGAAGTTGTCTGCCTTATTCGCTGTATCTTATGATGCTGAAGCAAAGAAGAACAGAAATCGTCTTCATCTTCACATTGGCGTAAGTGCTTTCATTGTTCCTTTGAATTTCCTTGTCCTACCTTAATCTAAAGTCGATTAAAGTTAGAAGCAAATATTACGGGAAATATTAATTAAAATTTTACCCAAATTTAAATTATTGATTAATAAATTGATGTCAGACTCTGAAACAGAGACAGTTGTAAATTTTAATAATAAAGTAAAAATAAATTTAGCACCTCCTAAACTTATAGTAACAGAGGAAAATACAATAAGCTCAAATAACAATCAAATTATGGCAAATCAATTACAAAATTATCACATTAATGCTATTCCCGCATACGATGGGGACCAGCATACTTTAGCTTTATTTATTTCAGCGTGTGAAAATTTTCTCACTTCATTTGTTGATAGAACAAATGATGACAATCCAAATAACCAATGGATGCTTAGAATAGTAATAAGTAAATTAGAAGGTAGAGCTAGAACATTGATAGGTAGTAGGGAAGATGCCACAAATTGGCCTCGTATTAAACAATTATTGCAACAATACTTCGGCGACCAGAGAGACGAAGACTGTTTAGCTAGGGACCTCTTGCTCTTAAAGCCAGACCCTAGAGAAACCCCATACCAATTCGGTATGAGAATACAAGACTCACGTAGTCTTTTAGCTTCAAAAGTAAGACTAACAACTGCAAACGAAGCATTTCGTTTAATTAAAAATGAATTTTACGATAAAGTGGCACTGAAAACCTATTTGCATGGTTTGAGTGGTCAACTAGGGTTAGCAGTTAGGCTACAAAACCCGACTAATCTAGAACACGCTATGTCGCTTGTTCTGGAAGAAGAGAATTTTCAATATGGAGAAAAACAAATGAAATATCTCCACAATCAATCCACAAATTTTAAAAACTCAAATGTACCAAATAAACAACCTCAATACATACAGAATCAGCAAAATAATAGAAATAACGTTCCGCATTTTACGCACCCCCGACAATTCCATAACCAACCCACATACAGAAAGCCCTTAAATTTACGTAATCAGCCCCCACAACAGCTGACACAAAACGTATTCAGACCAAATCCAAATTTCAGACCAAACTATAGGCCAACACCTATGGAGGTATCTGCAAAAAATTCCTCGATACATACACGTCCCAATCCAAATTTTAGACAACATTTCCAGCCCGAACCTATGGAAACGTCATCTAGAAATTTCAATACTCATCCGAGAGGTCCTAACGGGCCTAACGCACAGTCATCACCTACCCAATTATACCATCAAGAGGTTCAACATGAATTTAAATCAGACAACCCTGTTTATGACGAATCTTATGAAAATTATCCTTCAGAAACACACTCTTATACAATTCCTGAAGATGACGCTCGTTACTTTGACGAAACGAATCATGAAACGTACGAAGAAGAAACTAGACCTGAAGCAGCTTTTGAACAAACAGATAACATCGAACAAAATTTTATTCAGGTTATCGAACTAAACAAAAAAATATAGTACAGATAAATTCTGTAAACCACCCTAAATTGCCTTATATACTGGTCGAAATCAACCCCTCATTTCAAATGCGACTTATGCTTGACACCGGTTCGATGAAATCGCTGTTATGTGAAAATATTGCCCATAATTTTTATTCCAAATTTATAGAGCATGAAAAATTTCAAATTAAATCTGTTCACCAAACCAGTTTTCATAATGAAATTCTAAAAATTCCTCTACCAAGTATATTTAAAACAGGCAGAGCTAAATTTAAATTCTATGTATTTAACATTAATAATCAATATCATGGGTTAATTGGTACTGACCTTCTCAAACAACTGGGAGCTAAAATAGATTTTTATAATAGGAAATTGGTAACGAAGCATACATGCATTCCCTTGTATTTACCATGTGACGACGACATACATCGCGAATGTAACTCGAAACCACAAGAATTAAATAACATAATACTGCCTGCGAGATGTGAAACAATAGTCAAACTTCCTATAGACTGTAGTTCCAACATAGGCATAATAAATAATATAAAACTCGAGTCAGGTGTAATTATTCCTGCATCTATCGTGACAGTTTCAAATGGCCAGGCTATAACCTCTATAGTGAATAGTAATGAAAATCCCGTACAGCTGATTATACATAAAGCTATTTATGCAGAACCTGTTTCAACTAACGAATTAAATTCCATTCATCATAACAAAGATATCGACTTAGAAAACATAGATGGTACTGCTAATGAAATTGACAAATTACAAATTCAAAATTTAAACAGATTAAGACTTGATCACACTAATGACGAAGAACGAGACATGATAGAAAACTTATGTTACGAGTACAGAGGCATATTTTATTGCGAAGGTGTCCCATTATCATTTTCTAATCAAGTTAAACATAGTATTAGGTTATCTAATCCTAACCCAGTATTTGTTAAGCCATATCGATTACCTGAAGCTCAAAAGCAAGTCAAAAGACAAATTGACGACTTGTTAAGACAAAAAATTATTCAGCCATCTTCCAGCCCGTGGAATAGCCCTGTCCTGATTGTTAACAAAAAATCAGATGCCAGTGGCAAACAAAAATTTCGCATGGTCATAGACTATAGACGTCTTAATGAACAAACTATTGGTGATAAGTATCCCTTACCCAATATTTCGGAAATATTGGATAAATTAGGTCGTAGCCAGTATTATACCACTTTAGACTTAGCCTCAGGATATCATCAAATTGAAATGAATCCTGAAGATATGGAAAAAACTGCCTTCAGCTCTGAAGGGGGGCACTATATGTACAGGCGTATGCCATTCGGGTTGAAGGGAGCGCCTAGTACCTTTCAAAGGGCTATGGATAATATTCTTAGGGGTATTCAAAATGAAAAATGTTTTACCTACCTTGATGACATCATAATTTTCAGTACTTCTTTGCAAGAACACATAGAAAGGTTGACAAATGTATTCGAAAGGTTAAGAAAGGCTAATTTAAAAATACAGCTTGACAAGAGTGAATTTTTAAAAAAGGAAGTAGCCTACCTCGGGCACATTATCACGTCCGAAGGCGTAAAACCAAATCCTGATAAAGTAAAGGCCGTAAGAGAATTCCCCATACCTAAAACAAGAAAAGAGATCAAAGGATTTCTAGGTCTTGTAGGGTACTACCGAAAATTTATTAAAGACTTCGGTAAATTAACAAAACCATTGACTCGATGCTTAAAAAAAAATGCAACTATAGTTCATGATAGTAGTTTTATAGAAGCTTTCGAAACATGCAAAAATATATTAATGAATGACCCCGTATTACAATACCCTGATTTCACAAAACCCTTTATACTCACTACGGATGCTTCCAATGTAGCCCTTGGAGCTGTCCTTTCTCAAGGGTCAGTAGGTAATGATAAACCTATTAGTTATGCTTCTCGTACCCTCAATGAAACAGAGCAGAGATACTCCACCATTGAACGGGAACTTCTTTCTATTGTTTGGGCCACCAAATACTTCCGCCCCTATCTTTATGGTCGTAAGTTCTATATATATACTGACCACAGGCCTTTAGTATGGCTTATGCAACTAAAGGAACCCAATTCAAAATTAACACGTTGGCGTTTAAAACTCGAGGAATATGACTATGAAATAATTTATAAAAAAGGGTCTCTAAACTGCAACGCAGATTCCTTGTCCCGCATCCAAGTTCATGCTTTAGAGGATGCAGAAATTTCATCAATCGCTAATAATTTTGATGAGGACGAAAGACCTCTCCAAGATTTACAAAGGCAGCTCAACACCCCAAATTTTGATGACGTTGTGCAACCAACTGAACCCGAATATATTCCGCCAATGAGCCCTCCAGAACTCTCTTTTATTCCAGTAGAAATTCCTAGCACCTCAAGCAACACTATTCCACCTATAAGCCGAACAGACAAAACAACACTTGAACAAAATAACGACTTACGAGACAGTGATCATTCACAAGTAAATGTAGAACCAAAAATAGGTATTCAGATATCAGATGTTCCTATAGAAAAACAACTAAACCAATATTATATATCTCCCGTACATAATAATCCAAGACCAGTAAAACAACTAAAGGTTAACAATCAAAATAAATATTTGGTGCAAATCCCGAGAAATGATAATCGACAAGCAATCATAAATTTTCTAAAGGAATATACTACAATAGGCAAAAGGTATTACTTTAATTTCGAAACAGAAAAATTATACCAAGATTTCTGTTCAGTGTATGTGGAAATATTTAACAACAATGCACCCATTATTATCAGTTGCCCCAAGCATCGTCTGCCCTTAGCCGACGATGAAGAGATTAACGAGGTAATTAGAAATTATCACGAGGGAAAAACTAACCATAGAGGTATAATAGAAACTATAAAACAAATATCCAACAAGTATTACTTTCAAAAAACGCGTGAAAAAATAACGGCTTATATTAATGAATGTGAAATTTGCAAGCGAGCCAAGTACGATAGAAATCCACCCAATATACCCTTAATGCTAACAGACACCCCTAGTAAACCCTTTCAGGTTATACATGCTGACACCTTTATAATAGAAAATCAAGTATTCTTAACAATCATTGATACTTTCTCAAAATTAGGGACAGCAATACCTATAAGTAGTAAGAATCCGGTAGAAACTGCTAATGCATTCATACAGTATTTTACGTACTATGGTACACCCGAACACATCATTATGGACAGTGGAACCGAATTTCGAACGGAAATCATCCAAAATCTTTTAGAGCTTCACAAAATTAAAATTCATTTTACTACACCTAAAAATCCAAATTCTAACGGTCCCATTGAAAGACTACACTCAACACTAATTGAACACGTTCGAATATTACGACAAACGTACACTAAAGACCCCATAAAATATTTAATGAACTACGCCCTTCTGGCATACAACTCAACTATACATACATCTACAAATCACACCCCCTTAGAAATAACCTTTGGACACACCTCTAATAGGGATATTTTCGATATAAATGATCATGAAAAGCTATTACAAGATTATCTAATATCGCACAAAAATAAATTAAAAATATTATATGAAAAGGTGAAAGAATTAATAGAGAAAAATAAGCTTCGCTCCATTTCTAACGCTAATAATAGAACCAATGATACCGACTTATTTAGAGATCAAACACATGTATATACAAAAGTAGACAAACGAAACAAGAATAACCCTAAATTTGACGGCCCCTACGAGGTTGTAAGCATATCTGACAAAAATATAATGACTTTAAGAAAAAACAAAAAATTGTCTAAACGTCATTTACGAAATCTAAAACGACCTAATGTTTCAGGTCCATCTTCCTTATCCAAACCCAAGGACAAAGAATAACATTAGACAAGATCAATGACAACCCCGGACTATTATCAATTAACATGGGCAAAATGCAAAATTCCATTGACAAATGGACCATTATTCGAGTAATCTCTTTAACACCACTTCTCAATGGGTTTCGTTCCATAGATAAACAGTCCCAAGATATCCATGACATTATTCACAATTCCACACATTCTAATCTTTATCAAAACGAGATACAAAATTACCAAAATATCCTTTCCCATCAAATTGTGGAGACACAAAAAATATTTAACCAAATTATACCCTCTAATAATAATCGTAATAAAAGAGGACTAGTTAATGCTGTAGGTACAATCATAAAGACCTTAACAGGCAACATGGACGCAGACGATGCAGAACGTTATGATACGGCAATTTCTCAATTAACATCAAATCAAGACAAAATTAAAACAATAGTTGATAATCAAATCATGTTAACAGAACAGGCCATAGAAAAATTTGATAAAACCATATCCTCGGTCATTTTAAACCAAAACAAAATTGAGGAACGTTTGCAGTTGATCACTTTAGGTTTCGAACAGGAAAAATTTAATAACGAACACATAATGCGTCTGCAGATGGTGTATATACAATTGATTACAGAAATCATTAATATTAAAAGCATTTTAAGCACATTAGTTAACGCAATAACTTTTGCAAGATTAGAAACAATGCATCCATCCATATTAGAACCTGAAGACTTACTAATAGAACTTAAAAGAATTGAGAGTTTTGTAACCAATCTCCCCTATAAGCTTGATGCAAATAATGTAGCTTTATACGAGGAGGTGTCAATAATTAAGTGTTACTACAAAAATTATACTTAGTGTTTGCTATTGAAATTCCATTAGTAGAATCTAAACATTATAACTATTACCACCTTTATGCATTTCCTGTGAAACGAGGTCCTAGTCAAAATTATACCGTCATCATCCCTCAATCCAAATACCTAGCCCTTAACGATGAAAGCTATAACTTACAAAACACACTATGCCAAGAAGTCAGCCCTGGAGACTACTTATGCAGAGGTCAAACGATGAATCAGATCAGCAATAGCAGCCCTTGTGAAGTCCAATTGGTCAAGTTCACAACCAGATACGAAACTTGCGAACACCACCCAGTCAACATACAGCAGATGAAGAGCCAGAAGATAAGTGCAAACAAATGGATAATGGTATTCCCCCGTGAAAGTACAGCACACCAACGATGCCGTAGCCGACAAGAAACCACAAATCTAGAAGGAAGCTACTTGGTTCAAATCCCCGAAGGATGTCAAATGACAGTAAATAAGCAAATGTTCTCCCCATCTCACAATGAGATAGTATCTACCTACCACATCCAACTACCCAAGTTGAAGCTTACCAACTTTCAGCTACAAGAGGTAGTAAATACAGCCCCAATCAAATTAGAATCAATAGATCTGGATGAATTACAAAAAACAAAGCATCAACTACAACACCAACGGTCATTATTGAATGCAGTTCAACATCCGAAAGTAAGCCTATCTACTAGCATCTGTACCATCCTGTTGTACGTGATTGTTGCCCTGATAGCGGTCTATGCTTTATGGAGACTAAGAAAACCGACCAAAGAACCAAGATCCAACACCTACCAACAACAACAAAGATGCCCCCTGGAAGAAATCCCCCTGGAGAATATCACTTTGAAAATTTAGCTCCCCTAAATTTTCTATCTGGCCCCGGAGGAGTTATGGTTGCACCACCCGGTATACTACACACACCAAGGCTACTGTCAGCACATATGGGTACGTTGCGCTACACCGGCTTTTCCGTCGACTCAGCGTCCGGCTGAAGTGCAGCGACATTACCGAGGGGAAATTGATCAGCAATTAATAGTTTATAAATATATGTCGAACATTAATATTCAACAGTTAGTCTTTGCCATCCAGCCTTAATGGTATTAGATTACTCATATGTATTTTATTGTAATTTTTATATTATTTAAATTTTAATATATATATATATCGTTGTACTGTAACTTCAAGTAAATAAATTTAACTTTATGAAGTTCAATTGAAGTACAACTCTAAGTCGCGATTTACAAACAAATTAAGCATAATTGGTGTCAAACAGAAAACTGGAGGTCCATAAGTCTTTTCAGTTCGCGCCTATATGCTTTCCGCATGAAGGGGAGTGAACGGGAGTTTAGGGTTATTCTCATCAGTAGAGTCGAGCTTTTGGAAAATATAAAACATAGGATAATCTTCCCATCACGTACACGGCAGTTTGCTATGTAATATTTCTGAGTGAAGCAAGCGACGCCTAGGTGAATTTCCCGCTTCTTGAAGTGCTAATTTCCGATTAAAAAAAACTCATAGAGTAGGCCCCAAAGAGCCACGCGAAAACAAATATATTAAGCATAATAGAAAATGGGAAAGGCAGCCTAGGCGTGTAGTACTGCAAGTAAAAAAAAGGGGGGAACATTCATGCATTTACGTGAAGGGAAGTGTGCAACACGCCAGACAGGTGTGAGTCAGGCTTCCACTGTATCGTGTGTCCTATTTCCAGTAAAACAAAAAGAAAATGAAAAAAAAGGAAAACCTGAAAACAAAATATAGATATTCCTTGAATCTTCTTATAAAAAAAAACCGTACGCCACTGGAACATGGAACACAGGGTTGTGGAATTTCTGAGGTGAACCGTCAGCTGTGCGCATTCGATAATAGAGAACGGGTGTTGCATTTCCACATCTGGTAGTAGCAATAAGGGGGTTTTAGTTCAGAATCATCTGTTTCAAAGAAGCGCCGAGGTGTCTAGCTGGGCAATTTCACCTTTGTATTAAATGGAACTTTGTCTCATGCAATATATCCAGTTAAAAGAACGATTGTGTTTCCTTCTCTGTCTCTTTCTGGCCATCCTCAATTCATGGCTAGAACTTTCGGTTACTACTACTGCATAGGATCCAGTGGATCATCATAGGCCAAAGTTACTTGTAATAGTGACCCAGATGACTGTGAGACGCGGGTGGAAGTCGTGTGTAAGGTAGGTGATTCTCACTCGCTCTATCACTGTGTGTATATGGTGAGTAGAATCGGAGCCCAGTGGCGGAGATGATGGAGCGTTTATTCACATGCTGTACCAAATCTTGTTATTAACAACAGTGTTTTTATACGTTATATTAAAGTGTCATTAAGTAAGGGGGGTTTGTGTTGTAATAAAGTGTGGAAAGGGGGAGAATATTACACTTTCGAGCCGTGACCAGGATTGTAAGTTAATTTGCAGTAAAATTGACGTATTTGCAGTAAAATTAACGTAATGGTGCAGTAACTTTGCAAATAATTGATTACGCTTGCAGTTTTTCTGGGTTACTATAAATTCTAAAGTCGCTTAAAAAGCGGCTTACACTGTTGCATGTGGAAGGATAGCCATGATTTAAAAATTGAGGTTTGGGAGAGAGAGGGGGAGAGAGAGAGATGCAATTGAGTTGATTTTGTAATTCTATAGAATACTACCGGTAAATGCATGTTTCAGGAAACGTAAACATGAACATAGACGATGGATCACGCGAGACGAGTGGAGCCTCGCTGGTAATTGACGAGGCACGCATGGAGGAAGAGCAGGAAGAAGTAGGTATCCGCACTGATAATCAGACTGTAAATTCGCCACCAAGATATGTGCATAGGGAAGGTAACTTAATGGCAGGAATGTTTGACATAATATTAGAAAGACAAACGGTTGCATATGAGGCCTAACGAGAGATTCTGTCACAAGGCATAAATACGTTTACTGAAATGTCGCTCGAGCTTCAGCAGCAGTCTCGATCATTTAGAGAAGGTTTTGAGTCCATGAGAAATGAAACTGACTTCCGCCGCGATTTCTTAAATACATTGTGGTCTTGGCTTGAACAAGACAAGCTTAGGCATATAATACGAACGACCATTTGGTCAGAGAGACACAGTATGTCGGAACATTTCGCCTACTACGTAAGTTTGGCTAGGCTTCTCACCACCCCAATTCCAGAGGGGAGCTTGGTGGAACAACTCATGCGCCACTTTCCGGTGCAGGTACAGTCGCTATGGCATTTAACGGGTCAGGCATCCCTAACCAAGGCGGCTGAATTCTTAAAGTGTCATGAAGACATAGTGAACTTCCGGAAGAATTCCCCGATGAGGTTGAACCGAGACGAGCACGTGCGGGTCCACCATACGAGACCTGCCCGAGCTGCGCCCCATTCCGTGCCCGAGAATCGCCATTCCCGCCGTGTGAATGCGATACAGTTCACTCCGGCGTCGGGAAACTCCAGCGAGTCGAATTAGATGGGCCACCTTCTTTGACTTGCTCACAGCCCTGGCCCACAGCCACGTCTACTAGTAGGAGACTGTCCGTTCACAATAAAGGCTATGAAATATTGCGTAAAATGGGATGGGAGGATTGGAATGGATTGGGTAAGTTTCATCAAGGGATCTTAGACCCGGTAAATATAGTGGATACGAACGGTACGCGACGTTCAAGTAAGGATAAGCTGACAGTGGCACAAGTGTCTGCCCAATCCATTTTGAAGCCCAACACGTTTCGACTACCGGAGTGACTGTTCAGATCGGTGAGGAAAAGATTGGCTGACCGACTTCAGAAGACAATGCAGCAAGTACCTGTGCTTCCATTGAAATCACTACAAATACAGGGAGCGTTCAGCAAGAAATCAAGGCGAATAACACGCCAGATGTTTCTCACGATGCAAATTTGGAGCAGGAATTACGAGGTCTGCTGTCTCGTCATTCCAGAGCTAGTAAGACCATTGATACTAGGGATTGACTGGCTGGTCACGAACAAATGTATACTGTCACTGGAGGAGCGCAAGTTGACAATACAGGGTGAGAATGGCGTGGTATGTGTACCAGTCTCAGTAAGGTCTGGGGACACACCTGACAATATAGGGAACATCCAATTAATGTGCAGAGATATTACAACATGTCTAGTTCTTGGATCTAGAAGCAGAGAGGCACTAATCCATGAGAAGTCAGCTGCAGCTCACCTGCCGGAAGCCGAAAAGAAGCTCTTGAAGCAATTACTGCTCAGATATGCGGAGGCATTCCAGGATAGGCCCGGACTAACGCATCTCTACACGCAACAGCTATAACTCAACGAGAATGAGCCCGTAATGAGGCGACGCTATCCCATGCCATTCACTTTAAGGCCGATGGTAGAGAAGAAGTTGGCCGAAATGGAAAATATGGGCGTGATTGAGAGGGCTGTGTCTCCCTACTGTAGTCCCATGACTGTCGTGAAGAAGAAATCGGGAGACATCCGGATATGTCTTGACGCAAGGGCGATCAATGAAAAAATAGTGGCTGATATGGAAGCCCCACCTAGAACTGAAGAGTTGCTTCAACGCTTCCATAACTGCTAATACCTGTCGATCATTGATTTGGTGTCATCGTACTGGCAGATTCCACTGACGCCGGAGAGTCGGGCCTGAACTGCATTCTCATACAATGGTCACACGTACGTTTATAAAGTGATGGCTTTTGGACTTAAGACAGCTACAAGTGGATTCAGCAGGTGCATGGACATTGTACTCGGGCCGGACGTGCGCTCTTTTGCGGTAAACTACATTGACGACCTACTGGTTGCCAGCGAAAACTTTTCCGACCATCTATCACACCTGGCTCAAGTCTTTCAGAAACTCCTGAATGGAGGGATGACGGTCAACCTGGACAAGTCGAATTTTGTTAAGGAAAGTGTACCATTCCTTGGCCACATCCTGACCCCTGGCGAAATACGCATGGACCAGGAAAAATTGGTAGCTATTAGGCAGTTTCCCGTACCGAGAAATGTAAAGCAATTGCGCGGCTTCCTAGGCCTATGTCAGTTTTATAAGCGCTTCTGTCCACACTACAGTGAACATACTCGTGGTTTGAGGCACTTTCTCAAGAAAGGAGTGAGATGGGCATGGGGTAAGGAGGAGGAAATGTGCTTTCAGAAGTTAAAAGAGAAATTCATCGAGAGTGTTATGCTCACACATCCTGATGTAACCAAGGAATTTGTTCTGGACACAGACAGCTCGTATTATGGTTTAGGCGGAGTGCTTTACCAACCACAGCCAAATGAGGAAGTTGGTGTAGTGGCATTTCTGAGTCGGAGCCTTCAGGGGCCCGAAATCAATTACACAACCACAGAAAAGGAGTTATTGGCAATTGTGTATGCATTGCAGAAATGTCGGGTGTATCTGTTGGGCAACAAAATCACCGTAAGAACTGACCACAAAGCACTGACATTCCTCAAACAGTGTAAGTTCACCAACGACAGAATGCTGAGGTGGCAATTGTTCCTGCAGCAATTTGACTTGAAGGTTGAGCACATACAAGGTAGTAAAAACAAAGTAGCAGACTTTCTTTCGAGGAATCCAGCAGCCGAGGCAGAGAATATTCAGCAGACAGGCCAAGTAACTATTGCCACGTTTATGGTCGATGATACGCCACTACTACTAGGAGACCTGCGACGACTGAGGGAGTTGCAGAGGCAGGATCCCGGCATAAACGAGATAATATTGGCCAAGGAAAGTGAGCCGAATAGTGACATCCAGCAGGATGACACTGGGGATTGTTATGCAATAGAAGACGGAGTGTTGCTTTTCCGGGATAAGTTCCGAGGAACTTCCACGATAGAGACCCCACATGACTTGCGTAATAGGCTTGTATGGCACTACCACTTTGAACTAGGACATTTTGGTCCATCGAAGGTATATACAGTGATGCGTGAGGTATTTCACTGGACGGACATGAGGAATCACGTGAGACGCCTACTCAAGGGATGTGACTTGTGCCAGAAGACAAAGCGGAGAAATCGAAACTTTGAAGGCATGATGCGTCCCATCATTACAAGCAAAGCTGGTGAGATAGTCGCGGTGAGTAGATAGGGAGCCACCTGGGACCACCCCCTCCACTTTTTTCTGCGCATGCGCGATGACGTCACGCGCATGCGCATAACGTTGACAGTTGACCTGTCAGTGTTGATAGCTGTCAATGTCATCTGACCTGAGTGACAGCTGTCAACGTCAGCTGTCAGACCTGTCAGTTTTGACAGATGTCAAATGTCATCTGGCCTGTCATATGTCAGATGACGTCACATGCGTTCCAAGATGGCTGACCTGTGTCCATAGACAGCCGCAACCCGGGTTAGGTCTCTATGGAACTGTCTTATGTCTGACCTGTGATGACGTCAGATGTTCCAAGATGGCAACCTGTCATGATGTTCCATAGATAGCCACAGCCCCAGGTTAGGTCTCTATGGAACTGTCTTATGTCTGACCTGTGATGACGTCAGATGTTCCATAGATAGCCACACACAGCCCCAGGTTAGGTTTCTATGTGTGTGTTTGGTATTAACTGTCTTATGTCACATCTGATGACGTCAGACGTTCCATAGATATCTACAAGTCAGGTTAGGTCTCCATGTGTGTTTGTCGAATACCAGCTGTCTGATTGTTTGTTGAGGTTAGGTGTTCGTATACAGGCTGATTACCCGCCATTTGATTGTTTATTAAGGTTATGTATGTGTTGTATGACAGAAACATGCTTATTACCCAGCCAACCGATTGTTTATTGAGGTTATGTTCACACACGTGTTGATTACCAAGCATCTGATTGTTTATTAAGGTTATGTTTGTATTTGTTATGTCGTCAACGTGCTATCTGATTGTTTATTAAGGTTATGTGCGTACACACACAGCTGTCTGTTGTTTATTGTATTGGTAAGATGTGTTGTATTGAAGTTGTTAGGGTATTTCGTTTTTGGCGGGAAATTTGAATTTTATCGAAAATTACCATCTGTTATGTCCAGAGATCGGACTCTTCGAGCAAGGGAATATTCTAGTTGTAAATTGGTAGAGTGGGAGAATATTCCCTTGCTCGAGGGGGGAGGTCTGTTGGACACAGTCATTCGGTATAGCCATACATACATATATGAGAAAGATATAGAGGTAATTTGAAATATGATTTTTTTTTAAAGAAAGCATTCGCCTGAAATTAGATTTGAACCACGAACCTCGAATCGACATATACAGCTTACTCAGATATCTACTACCGCTATACCAATCATGCTATACAGACTCACAGATAAAGTTTGTTCGCGGTTGTATATATAAAACAAAACCTGTTGTTGTTTACATATGATAATTTAAAACGTGTTTATCAGGCTGATGAGTGTGTGTGCGTGGGCGGTATCTCTATTGCATTCCAATTTTAACATAATAGGAACGTTAATTTTAAAAACATTGGTAAATATATTTATAGTAAATAGATTTAAACACGTTCCAATTAACATATCTAATATCAAATTCTAAAAACAAAAAGGTTTGAAGTAAAACTATTAAATCAATAACAAAACGTATTTACATATAGATATGCTAATTAACCTGTTTCTGGAGCTGTAATAAAACTGAGATCAGTTTTTACGTAGGTGTTTGTTTATGGGAGTGTTTCCTATTAGAGTGAATCCAAACAATATTATATAGGGAGTGATCAAAAAAAAAAACACAAATAACAAAACTCGATTTAAAACAACAAAACTAAACTTTGATATACGAGGATTGTTTGATAAGTATTGTTTGAAGGCAAACATATTGGTAAATAATATAAGAGTATACTTACATACAGCAAGAGACGTCATACTTGTTTCACAGCTTAATACCTACTAAACAGGTGTGTATGAATTTGGTCTTTTGGTTGAGCTTGTACACGTTGTTTGAAAGCATATAACACACACACACATGGGTCATGACAGCTCGAAGTCTTTGCTTAGACTGACAAGACAGAGGTATGTAATAACACACAGACAGACAATTGATTACCCCCGACGAGTATCATATAGAACCTTGTTTGAGCTTATACAGCTGTTTAACAAACATGTCATGACAGCTCGATGTCTTTGCTTAGACTGACAGACAGATGTATGCAATAACAGACAGACAGACAGACAGCTGTTTAACAACAGTTAGAGCGTGTAACACAGGTAAAACTGAGGAAACAGACAGACAGACAGACAATTGATTGCCCAACAAGTATCATATAGAACCTTGCTGAAGCTTGTACATGCTGTTTGAAAGGATATAACACACGTCATGACAGCTCGATGTCTTTGCTTAGACTGACAGATGTGTGTCACAACAACAGACAGACAGACAGACAATTGATTGCCAACAAGTATCATAGATAATCTTGTTTGAGCTTGTACAGATGTGTAACAAACGTGTCATGACAACTTGTTGTTGTCTTTACTTGGAGTGACAGAGCTGTGTAATAACAGACAGACAGACAGACAGACAGCAGTTTAACAACAGTTAGAGCGTGTAACACTGCTAAAACGTAGCAAATAGCCATGTTCTTTGGTTCAAGTGTCTCCTGTGTTAAGGAAACAGGCAGACAGGCAGCTGGTTAACAACAGTTAGAGCGAGAGCTGAACAGTAACACAGTGTAAAACGTATCAAAATAGCCATGTTCTTTGGTTCAAGTGTCTCCTATGTTGAGGAAACAGCTGTTTAACAAACGTTGTCATAACAACTTGTTGTCTTTGCTTGGAGTGACAGAGCTGTGTAATAACAGACAGACAAACAAACAATTGATTGCCATTGTTGGAGCTTGTACACGCTGTTTGAAAGGATATAACACACAGGACAGCTTGATGTCTTTACTTAGACTGACAGATGCTTGTGTAATAACAGACAGACAGACAGACAAACAGCTGTTTAACAACAGTTCGAGCCAGTAACACTGGTAAAACACAGCAAAACAGTCATGTTCTTTGGTTCGAGTGTCTTCTGTGTTGAGGAAACAGACAGACAAACAAACAATAGATTGCCCAACAAGTATCATAGATAATCTTGTTTGAGTCTGTACACGGTGTTTGAAAGGATATACACACAGGACAGCTTGATGTCTTTACTTAGACTGACAGATGCGTTTGTAATAACAGACAGACAGACAGACAGACAGCTGTTTAACAACAGTTAGAGCGAGTAACACAGTGTAAAACGTATCAAAATAGCCAAGTGTCTCCTGTGTTGAGGAAACAGACAGACAAACAAACAATTGATTACCATTGTTAGAGCTTGTACACGCTGTTTGAACGGATATAACACACACACACAGGACAGTTTGATGTCTTTGCCTAGGCAAACAGATGTATGTAATAACAGACATACAGACAGACAGACAGCAGTTTAACAACAACTAGAGCGAGTAACACAGGTAAAACGTAGCAAAATAGCCATCTTCTTTGGTTCAAGTGTCTCCTATGTTGAGGAAACAGACAGACAGACAACTGATTGCCATTGTTGGAGCTTGTACACGTTGTTTGAAAGGATATAACACACACATAGGTCATAACAGCACGATGGCTTTGCTTAGACTGACAGATGTGTGTAACAACAGACAGACAGACAATTGATTGCCAACAAGTATCATAGATAATCTTGTTTGAGCTTATACAGCCGTGTAACAAACGTGTCATGACATCTCGATGTCTTTGCTTAGACTGACAGAGCTGTGTAATAACAGACAGACAGACATACAGCTGTTTAACAACAGTTAGAGCGTGTAACACAGGTAAAACGTAGCAAATAGCCTGGTTCTTTGGTTCAAGTGTCTCCTATGTTGAGGAAACAGACAGACAGACAATTGATTGACAACAAGTATCATAGATAATCTTGTTTGAGTCTGTACAGCTGTTTAACAAACAGACGTAAGAGAGTGGGGCCTACAAAAGGATAAACAACGTTTTACAGTTGTTAACCTTGATCCTGGTTGAGCTTGTCTCTGTATCTGTTTAATATACGCAAGAGAGGTCCGCTTATGGGTAAACAACGTGTTAGTTGATGACCTTGGTGAATGTTATCTTGTGTTATATCTGTTGAATCATTCCATTATACGTGTTTGAGCTTGTCTAGAATACAGACATAACCGAAAGGATGACATCATCACATTATTTGTGTTTACAGAAAAGGCCCCTGCTCACACCTTAAATCGTTCCTATTTCCCATAAGATTACATGTATTTTAACCTAATATATAGCTTTTGACACGTTTTCCCATAAGAAACAACGTATTTGCAGACACACAGAAACAAACAGACCAAGGATTGATATATCGATATCAGTTGCTTATAACAAACACATACACGCTATGTTTTTATATGCTATAGTTGATGAAATACGAGAACGACACATAACAAGTGAAAAACAGAAGGCTACAGCAAAGGATTCGAAACAAATTTTGTTCATAACTGTCTAAACACTCCCTGTATCTATGTTAAAGGAAGCAAATAGCGGCAAATTCACTGATTGCATAAGTCCGAGTCGGTCCAGACTCGTTGATTCATAACAACAAACGATGCTTTTTCCCCGCTCAAAATTACTATTACAATAAGTTTGTTGAGATACGAGCGATTATTATACAGCGGTTTTATTTTTTTTTTTTTTCGCGTGCTCTTGTAAAACAAACAGACATATGTGTGTTATCTAGTAATATAAATAGAAAATAGACGTTAAAGTTTATGGAAAAGCAAGGACAACATGTTCAGCTTTCGCGCTTTTTTTTAGTAACGTAGGTGTTATCATGAATATTTATAGAAAATTGGCGCTAAATATTAGAAAGGATCAAAGTCATACAACTGGTACTGCCCACACACACATACTTGTAGCTCTATAAAAGAACTCGCGAAACCGATCTTCACCACTTACGTCAATCAGTTAGTTGTTTATGCAGGTATTTATGTTTCTGTGTTAAAGATTAAACCATATTTAGATTATTAAACATTTTTCGTATAATTAGGTGTATAGTTAAACTTGTGTGTGTGCTTTTAAATATTTTTGTGCGTATATATATAGTTATCGGCTTAATATTTTATATAGGTAAAACTTGTGTGTGTAGACTTAGTAAACATTTTTGTGCTTGTGCTGGTGTGTGCGTGTGTGTAACAAAACTTTTTAAAACTATTTTCCGGCTTTGTGTACGTGTGTGTGTGTGTTTGAAGAATAATAATAATGGCTTTCACCATTGTACGGGACTTTAGCAAATCAAACCAAAAGTATAAAATGCAACAGCACTGCATCGAATTCAGGCTAAATGCCCTTGATGCTGCTGTTCAGGAGCCTGAACAGTGGCTTAAACAGGGCTTGCGGGGCATTTACGAGCATATAGTCAAGAGTTTGGACGCCGAAAGCAAGGTAGGGTTGACGTTTACGGCGGATGGGCTAGACACAGACTTCCACATACCCTTCAAACCGGTGCCAAGTTTGAAATTTGACGACCTGTGGAAGCTGTTGGACTCTCTGTACCAGAGCAAAAAGGAAGCTGTAGCGGGGGATACATTTAAAATTATTACCACAAGCTTCCGGCCGTACAGGGGGTCTGGTCGACAACACTCACCCTACATGACGTTCCAAGAGGAGTGTGCGAAGAAAAATGGGTGTTATTACGATCAAAAACAAGGACAACCTCTGCCTTGTTAGAGCTTTCGTCGTTGCCCTGGCATATGTGATGAATGCCCCGTATTTGGTTCAAGTCAGGAGAAATATAGGGAAAAGGCAGGACCAGGAAGCGATGGAGTTAATGCAGAAGGCTGGTGTTGATATTCCAGCTAATGGTGCCGGTGTCGAGCAAATTCAACAGTTCCAACAGCATCTCAAAGACTGCAAAATTACCGTCTATGAGTACGGGTCTAGAGGAAGAGATGTACTGTATGAAGGACCCGATGCCAAGTACAAGCTGAATTTGCTGCACCATAGGAATCATTTTAATGTTATCACCAGCCTTATATCAGCTTTCTGTTGCCATTATTTTTGTCAACGTTGCCACGTACCATATGAAAGTAAAGACAAGCATAGGTGTCTAGGCCAGTGTCCATGTTGCCGACAAGAACCGCCGTGTGAGAAGGTTGTGAATGAAATTTTGTGCTCAGATTGCAATCGCAAGTTCAGGGGTCAGAGCTGCTTTGACCAACACAAGGCTTCATCTTCGACGCAGGGAAAGACCTTGTGCGAGCGTGTCCGAAGATGCAGTGATTGTTTAAAAACAATTAAAGCAGACAGAACACACATATGTGGGGAAATCTTTTGTAATATCTGTAAAAAGCACCAACCTTCAACACACCAATGCTACATCCAGGTGGACACTGGTAAGCCAAAGATAGATAACACCTTGTTTGTCTTTTACGATTTTGAGACCAGGCAAGATGAAGAGAATGCCCGTGGTGAACACGTACACAAGCCTGTTCTGTGTGTTTACCAACAACGATGCAGTGACTGTTTTGATCTGGGCAGTGAGGTGCCTACATGCCAAAAGTGTGGAGTGAGAAGGCAGGTTATAACAGCTGATGACGTCATTCAACCGTTTCTGCAACAACTATTCATCAGCAGCAAGAAATTTAAAAGTGTCATTGTCTTAGCTCACAACGGCCAGGCTTATGATCACCAGTTTATTCTACGTCATGCACTGGAACAAATGACCGGTCTTAAGCCTGAGGTTATTATGCGTGGGAGTAAGATACTTATGCTGTTGATTGATCGTTTAAAACTCATTGACTCTTTAAACTATTTTTCTTTGAAATTAGCCTCCCTTCCTAAAGCGTTCGGTCTGAGTGAGTTGAAGAAAGGGTATTTTCCGCATCTGTTCAACACTCTTGCAAATCGGAATTATGTTGGTCCATTGCCCCACATGAGGTTTTACAACCCGGATGCGATGAAAGAAGCCGACCGAACAGCGTTCCTCAAGTGGTACGAGAAGAATAAACATAAGGAGTTCGACATGCAAAAGGAAATGGTTGAATATTGTATTAGTGATGTGGAAATATTAACCCAGGCCTGCCTTACATTTCACAAGATGGTTATGGAACAGGGTAACGTGTCACCGTTTACCGAAGCCATAACCATACCTGGGGCTTGTAACAAGCTGTTCCGTCGAAATTTCCTAAAACCTCAAACCATAGGCATTATTCCGAAGAACGGCTATAGGAACAGAGACTAACAATCTAAGATAGCCACACAATGGTTCATCCACGAGGAAGAAAGAAGAGGTGTAGACATCAGACACTCTGCCAAACAACGGGAAGCAGTCGTTGATGGTGTTAAAGTTGATGGCTATTGCGAGCAAACTGGAGAAGTGTTCGAGTTTCACGGTTGCTATTTCCACGGCTGCCCCAAATGTTTCACCACCACCAACAGAGAGGACCCCCTACACGAAGATCCAACAGACACCTTGAACGCTCGATACGAACGGACTGTGGGGAAAACAGAACGGCTTCGCCAGCGAGGCTACAGAGTCCTTGAAATGTGGGAACACGAGTTTAGACAGCTGTTGGAAAACGACCAAGTGCTCGAACAACGACTGAATAGCCATCCTTTGTTAACATACCTGCCACTTAATCCTCGGGACGCCTTCTTCGGTGGTAGAACAGGTTGTGTAAAGAGTTATTACAAGGTGAAACCAGGAGAGAAAATACGCTATGTTGATGTTTGCAGCCTCTACCCGTGGGTTTGTAAATATGGGAAGTTTCCCATGGGACACCCCACAGTACACACAACCTGTTCTAATATAGATAACGTGAATGGGCTCATTAAATGTACCATCTTACCACCGCAAGACTTATATCACCCTGTGTTGCCGGTAAAAATGCACAATAAATTGATGTTTGCCTTGTGCAGAACGTGTGCCAAAGAGATGAACAAGGATGAGTGCTGTCATTCGGAAGAAGAACGGGCCTTCACTGGGACTTGGGTGGTTGATGAGGTTCGAAAGGCTCTCGACAAGGGCTACAAGTTGGTGGAAATACAGGAGGTTTGGGAGTATACCATAACCCAATATGATAGGTCATTAAACACTGGTGGTCTTTTTGCTGAAATGATGTATAAATTCATTAAAATTAAGCAGGAAGCATCAGGTTGGCCTTCAGACTGTTCCACCAACGAGACCAAAGAGACATATGTCGAGGCTTTTCTTGAGAATGAAGGTGTCCAGTTGGAGTTTGCAGCCATCACCAACAACCCCGGTTTGAGGTCGCTAGCTAAACTGATTCTGAACAGTTTTTGGTACGTTGTATGTTTGTTTCATGTTTGCATGTGTTTTTATTGTTTTTTTCTATTGTTTCAGGGGCAAATTCGGACAGCGAGAGAACCAGACCAGAATGGATATAGTGTGTGTGTGTGTGTGTGTGTGTGTGTGTGTGTGTGTGTGTGTGTGTGTGTGTGTGTGTGTGTGTGTGTGTGTGTGTGTGTGTGTGTGTGTGTGTGTGTGTGTGTGTGTGTGTGTGTGTGTGTGTGTGTGTGTGTGTGTGTGTGTGTGTGTGTGTGTGTGTGTGTGTGTGTGTGTGTGTGTGTGTGTGTGTGTGTGTGTGTGTGTGTGTGTGTGTGTGTGTGTGTGTGTGTGTGTGTGTGTGTGTGTGTGTGTGTGTGTGTGTGTGTGTGTGTGTGTGTGTGTGTGTGTGTGTGTGTGTGTGTGTGTGTGTGTGTGTGTGTGTGTGTGTGTGTGTGTGTGTGTGTGTGTGTGTGTGTGTGTGTGTGTGTGTGTGTGTGTGTGTGTGTGTGTGTGTGTGTGTGTGTGTGTGTGTGTGTGTGTGTGTGTGTGTGTGTGTGTGTGTGTGTGTGTGTGTGTGTGTGTGTGTGTGTGTGTGTGTGTGTGTGTGTGTGTGTGTGTGTGTGTGTGTGTGTGTGTGTGTGTGTGTGTGTGTGTGTGTGTGTGTGTGTGTGTGTGTGTGTGTGTGTGTGTGTGTGTGTGTGTGTGTGTGTGTGTGTGTGTGTGTGTGTGTGTGTGTGTGTGTGTGTGTGTGTGTGTGTCTAGTTTCAGCTTTTATCTCAGTTTTATACACGACATACACGTTGAGTGTATTTCGTAATATTTCCATAGTTTACTGTGTTTTAGGTTAAAATGGTTGGGGTATCTAAATATGTTAGTTTTAAGTTTTTCCTAGCTAATTTTAGTAAGAGGGATGTACTTTTGTTTTGTAGCTTTCTGTCTACAAGATACATGTTTTAGTATTTTTCTTTGTTAAGATTAAAACTATCGTTAAAACTAAGTATTACTATTTTCTCAAAGTAGCTTATTAAGTGTTTACTAGAGTTATTCTTGTTAGCTGTATTTCAGTTCAAAAAGACATATTTTTCTTTGTTAAGATTAAAACTGTATTGAAAATAAGTATTGTAATTATTTCAAAATAGCTTATTAGGTGTTTACTAGGATTATTCTTGTTAGCTGTATTTCAGTTCAAAAGACATATTTTTCTTTGTTAAGATTAAAACTGACTTGAAAATAAGTATTGTAATTTTCTCAAAGTAACTTATTAAGTGTTTATTAGGATTATTCTTGTTAGCTGTGCTTTCAGTTCAAAAGACATATTTTTGTTTTGTTAAGATTAAAACTATCGTTAAAACTAAGTATTGTAATTTTCTCAAAAATAGTTTATTAAGTGTTTACTAGAGTTATTCTTGTAAGCTGTATTTTCAGTTCAAAAAGACATATTTTCTTTGTTAAGATTAAAACTGTCTTGAAACTAAGTATTATGTTATTTCTCGGTTTACTAGTATGTGTTTATTACTTTTGTATTTTAAAGAGTTTACTATTTTTTTAAAAAATGTTTGATTAAGCTTTTCACAAAAATATCATTACCAAATAAACTGAGTTTTATATTGAATTCTGTCTTAGTTTAAATATAACTACTTGTATATGGTAGTCGGTTACAAACTGGTTTACTGACCCAGACACACTTTATCAGCCGAGTTCAAGGTTATGGTTATCTAATATAACCCTAAACTATTTACCTGTTTCTAAGCTATACATTTGTGTTGGAATGATTAAAACGAAAAATCGATTAAAATTTAAAAAGAATTTATTACATGTTACAAAACGTTCCTAGATACCTGACAATAGAAATTTAAAAAATAATACGGGGTTTCTTTAATGATCTCCTTGATTGTGTTGTGGCTTCAGGACTGCACAAGTTGTTGTTTGGTTGTCTGAAAAATGAAACAAGTTTTAGTCTATAGACATTGAAAACAGAACATAGAACGTATTATAAAAATAATATAGACCACAAACCACAAATACCAACCAAGCAGTAAACTGAAGTGATTTGTTGAAAGTTAATCACTCCAAAAACCGTGTAATATTTGATATTATGTTACCATATAACCCTTCATGCTGCAAGCCAGAAAAAATGCAAAAACAGTAACAGAAAAAGAGACCTGTCAAAGCTACTTGATGCTAAGAAAAACAAGTAGACAGAGGCAGATTTCTATATCTAAAACTGAACTAGAGCTGAAACAAATAAAAAGTTACAAACATGCAGTTAAAAAACAAACCCTTTACAAATTAAATAACAAAGGTTTCATAACAAAGATCTGTTTTACTATTAATACAAGCAATAAAAACATACACCAGAATTAAAAACGTATAACATGCTAAAAATAATATAACCACCAATACCAGGTAGTAAAACAAATACAGAATATTACCTTAAAGTGAAGATATTTGTTCACCTTCAAAACCCTCCAATACTGTACTAATCTCTAAGTTTGTGTGTATCAGATTATACGTGAGTAACAAACGTTTGGGTTTTACACTGAAAAATAACGTATTACAACAAAATCAAACAACATTATTTTTATCAATAACGTTTATTATAATATATATATATATATATATATATATATATATATATATATATATATATATATATATATATTAGATATTATATATGTGTGTGTTTTGGATGGGTTGATGTCACAGACTGAAACAAAAGAAATGAAACATAAATTCCTGTATTCAAACGAGGGACAATGGATATTACCTTTCTTTCTCGAGATCTACAAGACGTAGATCTCGAGAATAGCCCCGCCTACAGGTTGGGGTGGGGGTTGAAACATCAACCCCACACCCCAAGGGGGTATATACCCCACCCACACAAGGGTGGAGTACAGTTGTTGAGGGGGCAGCTCCCCCTCGCCGGCTATGTATATCGCTATTATTGGCTAAAATAAATAAAATCTTTATAAAGTAAAAGAACCATTTTAAAATTACTTACGGCATTTGCCCCAAACAACCCATTAATAATGGAAAAAATTTCAGCTAGAACAAACAAAAACTTTATTAATAATTTCACTCAAAACACAGAGAAGGAACATACTTTCCATTGTGTTGTCTGAGTGTTAACTGAAGTCGAAACTGTAGAGATGCTTTTTAAACTAGAGTATCACTCCGGAACATGATAATGGTATGTATGTCAAAAAAAAAAGCATACCGATAAAGATGCCTCTGTCTTAGAATAGAAATACAAGTTGACCCTCGAAAAATGTTATATATAATTGTTTATTGCCTGGTTTGAAATAAAAAACACGCTAAGGAATTTGGAGACAACGATGCTGTTTTTATTACCAAATGTAAAAAGTATTTCTGTATTTTATAGGTGAAAGGTATTGTGATTCGTTAGCTTACCTAAAATCAACCTTGAGTTGTCGAAGCTGTTTGTGTAATGACAGGATGTATGTAGGTGTTTGAAAAATCAGGAAAAGCGGGTTTTAAGACCGGATCTTTCAACCTACGCTTTCAAACCTGATTGGTGGAACCCTTATATATATATATATATATATATATATATATATATATATATATATATATATATATATATATATATATATATATATATATATACGTCCTTATCAAAGCTCTACCTACAGTATAAAATCAGAAACAACAACAACAATGGCTTTGTCATCATCATCAGTGGTAGCTGAGTTAAACCGCGACGGTCTATGCGAAGCGTCACCTGTAATTAGAGCGGCAGACTTGTTGTTGAACACCCCATATAACATATTAGGGGGTGAAAAAGTGAAAACTCGCTATGGTTATCGAATGTTAATGAAATTGGAAAACGGGGTGGTTTTTCTACCGAGACGGATGTTACCAACCGAGGCTCGAATCGTCTTTTTTGAGTCTGGGGATGCTCAAGCGATATATAAAGGACAAAAACAATTAAAAAATGGTATGTATACTAGTACATTCCAATTTCAAGACAGACGAACCAACACCATCACCGAGTTGTAAGGCTCAAATAATATATATATATATATATATATATATATATATATATATATATATATATATATATATATATATATATATATATATATATATATATATATATATATATACCAGAATAATCAAACGTATGCAGACTAGTTTATTTCAAAGTTAAGGTGATAAACTATCAACATCAGCCTATGAGGGGGTTTTCATCGTAAACTACCAACCATATGTCCTTTAGAAAACAACAGCAGCAGTAGCAGCAGCAGTAACAAGTATGAACCATGGTATGAAGTGTTTTATTTGCCGTAAGGACTTTACTCACAAGGACCCTGTGTTAAAGCATAAACAAATTATTTCTCATAGAGTATTGGATTTTATAACTTTTGACTTACCTGTAGTCTTAGTTTATAATCTTAGTCTTTTGGAACGAGCATTTTTGTGTTTTCAACGTCGTCATAAACTACACTTGGAACATTCGAAGGTACTTCTTAAATACCTTTTTCGGTATAAGAAAATTCAATTGCGTCCTCATTTTCTTGTAGAGGGTGTTATACATGAATTATTTTTGTGTGAACCCTGTATCGTTTTACTGTTACAAAATTTTTTATAGTGGAGCAGTTAAGGCATATCACTTTTATCAGCAAGGAATTAAAACCACAGTTAAAAACACCAATTGATCAACTAATCCTGGACAGCGTGTTGGCTGATATGGGGTGGTTTGAAACCGAGAAAAAATTTTGTTGTGTGCTAGGAGGTTATGCTTCGACACTATACGGTATCGAACAACATTATCCTATAATTCGTTTAATAATACCTGGAGCTAAGTATGACTCTTGTAATTTACCTAATATGCTGGGTTATCATAGGATTAAGAATGGTTTTATGTTTTACCGTAATTTTCCAGATGAGAAGAAAGTGTGGTATAGTTATAGGTTTTTGCCTGAACTGCTTATTCATAAAGAACTTTTTATACTCAAAATATTTCAATACTATAAATATGATTTAGATAATCGTTTTGTTTTTTATAAAGCAGAAAAGACTAAAAAACTTCTTTTTGTTGAAAACCCAGTCAGGGCTTTCTATTTTTGGCGACCTTATAAACCGCAAACCTTGCAATCATTATGTATGGGCTCGTTAGCTCGGCAAATCTAGAGTATTATTTTTTAGTTGTGTTTATAGTAAAACTGTTGTATTTTAGTCTAGTGTTTATTAAGCTGTTGTACTCTTTTTTTTTGTACTAAGTAATATTGTATTTTGTATAAACTGTACTTTTGTGTAAACATGTAACAAACAATATATCAAAGTATAGTGTTAAATAAACCCCTTCATAGTCTAACTTGTGTTTTTTAAAATAAAACCTATAAATGTGTAAGGTAAACACCTCTTTACAAAAAAACATAAAAACGTATACACATGCGTATGTCTCAATTCCTTTAAACTGTGTGTTTTAACCTAGAACGGTGTACTACTCTGTATGTATTAATGCAATACATATTATTGCTGTGTGTATTAATGAGAACGTGTTTTATGATTATAAATTAAAGTAACTCATTGAGACGCTAGAGGAGAATGGAAGCAGATAGGATAGTATTCATCGATGAAACCGTTTACTAGCTTTTGTATTTACAAATAGTTCGCGAGCCCCGGTGCTTGGCGTTCTGTATATACAGGGAGTGTTTAGACAGTTATGAACAAAATTTGTTTCGAATCCTTTGCTGTAGCCTTCTGTTTTTCACTTGTTATGTGTCGTTCTCGTATTTCATCAACTATAGCATATAAAAACATAGCGTGTACGTGTTTGTTATAAGCAACTGATATCGATATATCAATCATTGGTCTGTTTGTTTCTGTGTGTCTGCAAATACGTTGTTTCTTATGGGAAAACGTGTCAAAAGCTATATATTCGACTAAAATACATGGAATCTTATGGGAACGATTTAAGGTGTGAGCGGGGGCCTTTTCTGCAAACACAAATACTGTGATGATGTCATCCTTTCGGTTATGTCTGTATTCTAGACAAGCTCAAACACGTATAATGGGGGCTAACAAACGGCTGGTGTTTACATACTTGGAATAACAGATAGATGATGTCATACTTCTAACGACTGTATTCTAGACAAGTCCGAGCAAGTCTACTGGGGGACTAACAAACGGCAGGTGTTTACATACTTGGAATCAAATAAAAGTATTTTGTTAAAATTAATGTGTTTTTATTTTGTAATACAATTAAAAAGTATGTCTTAAAGCAACAACATCCTGAACAAACTTATCTTGTGGTACATCGGCTATATGTAGGTTGTTTCTATGTGCTGTAAGGTATTTCACTTCAGTCTTTATTCTGTTAAAGAGATTTACTGCATTTGGATCGTACAGTATGTTTAGAATCACTTTGGCATTTGGGTGTTTATTTTTAAAGTTCCTGACAGCTCTTGGGAAACTTTTCTTTTGTGTTCATACGGCATGATATGGATAGGTGGCGCCTGTCTCGTTTCTTGCAAGTAAACCAAACACACTTATTTTTCTCCGTTTACTTGGTTTTGGGGCTGTATCTTCAAGATGTTCTGTGACTTTAGCATTTGTTTCTCGCACAAGCTGTACCTATGTTCTGTGACTTTAGCATTTGTTTCTCGCACAAGCTGTACCTCATCATTTATACCCGTTAATTTCACTTTACTAACCTCTGGGTTGTCCTTTGATTTCTGATCAAATTCGTTTAGGAAAAAATCAACAATAATTCGATTGCACTTATCATAGAACTGAATGGATATCCAGCAAGCCAAATTTAATATCAAATCTTTACACACATATGTACCAGATATCAAATTGTTTTCAGTATTTGTTCCACCAAAGTCCACCAAGTAGGCAGCAGTTGTTGGTGTTACTTGATATGTTGCGTTCGTTTTTAGGGTATTTCGACTCCTTGAAAACGACTCTAGGTGGGCTCCCTCAGTTAAAACACTTGTCATGTCGTTGTGCTGAAACCCCAACTGTTCCTTCAGACGATTGTTGTAATAGGCAATCAACTCTTTGGTTTTCTTATTTTCCATCCAATGTCTGAATCGTTTATCACCAATCTTACACAGTTTAGTTGCATTAAAATAGCCGGTGTTTTTATCGATAATAACTTGAAAGTCTCCAAATAGACCATACCAGAAGCTGTCTTTAATTTGCTGGTAACATACAACACTTAATGTAGTCATTTTGAAACAGATTTGGGTTAGAACAAACTGCAGTACGTCTTTTCTCAACAACAACTGAATTGTGAATATGTTTAAGAGTGTGTGTGTGTAGCCAATTTATACATGTTGTCACAGTAACCGTTTTAAACTGTATTTGTTTTTACATAAACCTTACTAATTGTGTGTGTGTGTGTGTGTGTGTGTGTGTGTGTGTGTGTGTGTGTGTGTGTGTGTGTGTGTGTGTGTGTGTGTGTGTGTGTGTGTGTGTGTGTGTGTGTGTGTGTGTGTGTGTGTGTGTGTGTGTGTGTGTGTGTGTGTGTGTGTGTGTGTGTGTGTGTGTGTGTGTGTGTGTGTGTGTGTGTGTGTGTGTGTGTGTGTGTGTGTGTGTGTGTGTGTGTGTGTGTGTGTGTGTGTGTGTGTGTGTGTGTGTGTGTGTGTGTGTGTGTGTGTGTGTGTGTGTGTGTGTGTGTGTGTGTGTGTGTGTGTGTGTGTGTGTGTGTGTGTGTGTGTGTGTGTGTGTGTGTGTGTGTGTGTGTGTGTGTGTGTGTGTGTGTGTGTGTGTGTGTGTGTGTGTGTGTGTGTGTGTGTGTGTGTGTGTGTGTGTGTGTGTGTGTGTGTGTGTGTGTGTGTGTGTGTGTGTGTGTGTGTGTGTGTGTGTGTGTGTGTGTGTGTGTGTGTGTGTGTGTGTGTGTGTGTGTGTGTGTGTGTGTGTGTGTGTGTGTGTGTGTGTGTGTGTGTGTGTGTGTGTGTGTGTGTGTGTGTGTGTGTGTGTGTGTGTGTGTGTGTGTGTGTGTGTGTGTGTGTGTGTGTGTGTGTGTGTGTGTGTGTGTGTGTGTGTGTGTGTGTGTGTGTGTGTGTGTGTGTGTGTGTGTGTGTGTGTGTGTGTGTGTGTGTGCGCAAATACGTTGTTTCTTATGGGAAACCGTGTCAAAAGCTATATATTAGGCCAAAATACATGGATGATGTCATCCTTTCGGTTATGTCTGTATTCTAGACAAGCTCAAACACGACTGCAGGGGTGATGTCATCCAACAGATATAACACAAGATAACATTCACCAAGGTCATCAACTGACACGTTGTTTACCTCTAAGAGGGCCTCTCTCTTGCGTATATTAAACAGATACACAGACAAGCTCAAACAGGATCAAGGTTAACAACTGTAAAACGTTGTTTATCCTTTGTAAGGCCCCTCTCTTACATCAGTTTGTTTCCTCAATACAAGAGACACTTGTTCAGTATGTGTTAAGCTGTGAAACAAGGATGACGTCTCTTGCTGTATGTAAGTACACTCTTGTATTATGTCTGTTTGCATTCAAATAACAAATACAAACATAACCTTACTAAACAATCAGATGATTGGTAATCAACATGTATACGAACATAACCTCATATGTAAACAACAACTGGTTTTGGTTTATATATACAACTGCGAACAAACTTTTATCGTGTGCGTCTGTGGAGCTATTGGTTTAGCGATAGTATATATCTGAGAAAGCTGTATATGGTCGATTCGAGGTTCGTGGGTTCAAATCTAATTTCAGGCGAATGCTTTTCTTTCAAATACACATGCATCTGTCACTCTAAGCAAAGACTTCGAGCTGTCATGACGTGTGTTATATCCTTTCAAACAGCATGTACAAGCTCCAACAATGGCAATCAGTTGTCTGTCTGTCTGTTTCCTGAACACAGGAGACACCTGTTCAGTAGTGTGTTAAGCTGTGAAACAAGGATGACGTCTCTTGTTGTATGTAAGTACACTCTTATTATTATGTCTGTTTGCATTCAAATAACAAATACAAACATAACCTCAACAAACAATCAGATGACTGGTAATCACCATGTATACGATATAACAAATACAAACATAACCTTAATAAACAATCAGATGACTGGTAATCAACATGTATACGAACATAACCTCAATAAACAATCAGATAATTGGTAATAAGCATGCTTCTGTCATACAACACATACATAACCTTAATAAACAATCAGATAGCGGGGAATCAACATGTATACGAACATAACCTTAATAAACAATCAGCTGGTTGGTAATAAGCATGCTTCTGTCATACAACACATACATAACCTTAATAAACAATCAGACAGCTGGTATTCGACAAATACACATGGAGACCTAACCTGACTTGTAGATATCTATGGAACGTCTGACGTCATCAGATGTGACATAGGACAGTTAAATGACATAGAAACCTAACCTGGGGCTGTGTGTGTGGCTATCTATGGAACATCCGACGTCATCACAGGTCAGACATAAGACAGTTCCATAGAGACCTAACCTGGGACTGTGGCTATCTATGGAACATCATGACAGGTTGCCATCTTGGAACATCTGACGTCATCACAGGTCAGACATAAGACAGTTCCATAGAGACCTAACCCAGGTTGCGGCTGTCTATGGACACAGGTCAGCCATCTTGGAACGCATGTGACGTCATCTGACATATGACAGGCCAGATGACATTTGACATCTGTCAAAACTGACATGTCTGACAGCTGACGTTGACAGCTGTCACTCAGGTCAGATGACATTGATAGCTGTCAACACTGACAGGTCAGCTGTCAACGTCAGGCGCGTGGCGTCATCGCGCACGCGCAGAAAAAAAGTGGAGGGGGTGGTCCCAGGTGGCTCCCTATCTACTGCGGTGGACTTTTTCGGGCCCCTTCCCACAGCCGAGGGCGGTTTCAAGTACATTTTACTCATGGTTGATGTTTTCTAGAAGTTCGTCAAGTTGTTTCCCCTGCGCAGAGCCACCACAGCTGCCGCACTAAAGTGCTCGCGAAACGGCCTTATGCAAGTAATGAAGGTAGAACGGATCCTGTCAGATCATGGGACCCAGTTCACGTCACAACGCTGGACAGATGCTCTGAGGGCGATGGACATTCAGCCGGTGTTCTCATCGATACGACACTCAAGTTCGAACCCTGCTGAAAGGTATATGCGAGAGCTAGGCAGATTCTTTCGGACCTATTGCCATGAATGTCATTCTTCTTGGGCTCGTTATATCCCCAATGTGGAGAATTGTTTCAATTCTGCACCTCACACCAGTACGTCACTGCCCCCAAGATACGTTGTCACAGGACAGAGGCCCGAGCTATCATTAGACTTGAGTTGAGGAACTATGTTTCAGAGAATCGACTATCCGCGCAAGAAATAAATAATCGTGTACGTGAGCATCTTAAAAGAATGGCAGAACAAAGAATGAGGCAGCAGAAGAAACCAACACTAGCTTTTAAAGTCGGAGATTTAGTACTCCTGAAAACGAATACGCCCTCGTGTGCCGCCACTGGACAAACGCATAAGTTCAGCTTGCTGTATGAGGGACCGTTTGTAATAACCAAGATTGTTCACCCTAACGCGTATGAGATAAGGGGCCTAGATGGGACTGCAGCGCTGAGGGGATGCTTCAACACGAGCAATCTGGTAAGATATCATGCTAAGCGATAACGATTTCTTATAAGATAGGGCATGTACCCGTGTAACGTTTAGTCTACGAGAGAGTAAGATGACGACTAAGCTAGTGCAACGATTCAGAAATTTATTCGGTCACGACAGCGACACCGAAGCAATGGCCAATGACTTAGTGACCGTAGCCACTAAGTCCGACAAGGTGGTTACCGAAATGGAAAACAGAAGGCAGTTCTCGGCTGTGCAGAAATAAAAAGGGCCAGGGAGGCACCGCAGGCGAAACGGAGGAAAATACAAAGGCGTGGACGACGCGCCTCGCGGAAGCGAGCTGAAAAACATGTAAGGAAACTTCTCATGACACTAAGCTAGGGCTGGGTGCAATCTAAATGGGTTGAATGGGGCAAGTTAAAGGAAGAATCGGTGCTTTCACTCGCGGACGTAAACAAATCTCGATTCCTGGACAGTCATGACGCGTCCTGACCACGTCCCATGTCTAGGAACTTGAGCTTCAGGTACCATGCCGGACATCTGACAGAATCTCTTGTGAGGGTGTTAGTAAAAAAAAGGGTTCAGTGATCTAAATTTTCTGGACAGCAGGACACCGAGAGGTGTTTGTCGCCATTTGACGGGACATGTGTGACGAGAGATCATGCATTTGGACAGGAGGGTGAGTTGAACTATTGTACATTTGTGATTACTGAAACATGTTTGACATTTCCTGCCACTAGTTGCCTTAGTATTTAAGTTACATTTAAGTTATTATATGAGGGCCGTTATATTGTTATAGTCACTAAGTTAAGCTTACATTAAGGTGTGTGGGGTGGCTCATTTGTTATGGTCAGTATGTTAATAATGAGCAGGAATGCTCGGGACAGCGAAGGGTACGGGACTGAAGTTGGTTATTCGTGGCCGGACAATCTTGTTATTTGGGCCCAGGTATTTCTTCCACAGTGCAGGGCAGGCGTTCGTTTATTCCTGGGTTGTGTGCTTCTGCTGTATAACTCTTCTCGTTGATTTTAATGTTAGTTTTAATTTTTCTTATGCCCTACACGTTGACACTCTTGCAGTCAGTAAACCCTTGTTCCCTACAAAAATGTTAAGCCCCGGTCAGACTAAAGAACCATCCTGACGGATGCACAATAAATTCTTCTCTTCGAGTACTATAAAAGTCTTGCAGTCCGACTTTCAATGAGGCCAGAAGATCTAAATTGGTCACGGCGGCAGAGTTAAAGTGCCGGTCGTAACGCGCACCTTTTGACCCGCCACCTGTTAAAAGGAAGCGTGTATAACAGAGCGAATGAGCTAGTATCAAGCGGAGGCATAGGCGTAGCCGCCAGGACAAGTTTTACACTCCTCAACTATGTATCTTCGGAGTGTGAAACTTCCGGCGGCCATGTAATGGGCGAGGAAATTGGCTAATAAAACTATTAATAATCAAGCTGAATTAACCCTTTGATGGGTAAGTCATTGTCTTGGATGTTTTCTTTTGTGTGTGTGAATTCAATTCTGGTCCATATGTTTATTAACTCTGTTCTATGGTCGGGAGGTATATAAATGAATGAAAACGCCCCAACAGGTACGGTCGAAGTTTTATAATTGTCAGCCGGCAGACGTGAGCTCTGAGAGTCAGAGATAAAACGCCGAAATTTCCAGAGGTCCATGGTAAGTATACTAGGGTACCTCGAGGATTCGACAGGCCACAATGGGGTATGTTAATATACGAAAATATTCCCGATGCAATTAAATTGTCTCGCATTATAAGGGTGATTTTAGTTAAAAGTAAGGCAATGAGTAAAATAACCACAGTCTGGATATTCTCGATAAGACAGGTCTGTTTAATGTCTCATATTGTAAAACAAAAACAAAAAAATAACGTTCTCACGTATTGTACGTAAAAGGTCAAACTTCTAGGCCCAGACGGAGATCCACTTGTCTAGAGACAGCTTAAGTATCTTATCTTGACTGTCGAGTGCTTTTCTCTGGTGTTAAAAGGCACAAAGAGCACGTCTGGCTTATACAGACTTCTGACTAGATAATAAAAAATGGGATTTAATAGGGAGACACCTGCTGGCTGTATAACTGTGTGAAATATGACATCTGGTTCTTTCTATCTTAAAACTGCTAATATCTAGGGCAATATTAATGCAAATTATAGGTCATTGCAAATATGGTAATCTTCACTGCAGAAAGGCGACAGATTAAATTCCGATAAAGAGAGAGAATGTTTTCGCCGTCTGAAGTTCTTAAATGTAATTGTAATCGCATCCACGAGTATTATTAGCTATGTGATAATTATTTTTGCATTACCATTTTCTCGTCCGAAACTTCCACGAATTTAGTTCTTAAATGGGCAGGCCCTTGAACGTCATTTATCAGTCGATATTTTCGTTGTAAATAAATGAGAAGCACAGAAGTATATTTCATTTTCAAATCATTTTCCCAGCATGTTCACATGACCACAGGGCTTGCACTAATTAAATACAGACTATGTCGACCATGGGCTGACCTGCAACACCTTAGACAGTTGTAAAATCTAAGTTGAAAATGGAAAGTAATTTTAACTTGTATTACAGTCGTATGTCAAATAAGTTCACATATAAAAATAAAACAGGACACGAAAAATTTTATGTACATTTATATTAACATAAGAGAATTTAATATTGCTTTGGTGTCATATGCACAATGAGGACATTATTCTGTGTTTTGCTTATTAATATTTTGTACGTAGCATATTATTATTGTATAATTTACATAGATTTAAGGTGTCATTGCATAAATATAAATGCCGGCAACAAGCGAATTAGCAACAAGTAAGGGTGCACATGTAAACTTGCAGAATGGGTTTCACAAGTTGAGTAATGAATGTTTACAATTATAATTTAAACAAATAAAAAATAATGATGATAATAAGCTCTGAAAACAGTATGTACAGGAGGTTTTCTCTGTGGGACGTGTATACATGATAGAGGGGAGCCACGCTACAAATCACGAGCGGGACGCAATAAGGTCGATTATGGTACAAACGTTTGAAATGCTGTCGACTTTAACAACAGGGCCTGCATTATAATTCATTACACGGGAAGGGGAATGAAACCGATATAAAAACGCGGATGATTTCAGGCTAGAATCAGACATTCTTTGGTCTTCAAAGAGTGTCCTTCTCCGGAAACCTACCTTGTCTAGGAGAGCATATCTTGTGATAAGCAACACGTGCCTGAATCCGCGCACTGTTGTCAAAGCACGAAAACTCGACTGGCCTTCCTTTTCGCGATATTCAGCAACCTACCTTGTCTAGGAAAGCATATCTTGTAATAAGCAGCACGTGCCTGAATTCGCGCACTGTTGTCAAAGCAAGAAAACTCGACTGGTCTTCATTTTCGCGATACTCAGCAACCTACCTTGTCTAGGAGAGCATATCTTGTGATAAGCAACACGTGCCTGGATCCTCGCACTGTTGTCAAAGCAAGAAAACTCGACTGGCGTTCCTTTTCGCGATACTCAGCAACCTACCTTGTCTAGTAGAGCATATCTTGTGATAAGCAACACGTGCCTGGATCCTCGCACTGTTGTCAAAGCAAGAAAACTCGACTGGCCTTCCTTCTCGCGATATTCAAAACCTACCTTGACTCGAAGAGTAATCTTGTGACAAACGCTACGTGCCAGAATTCGCGCACTGGCGTCGAAACGGAGAACTCGGCCAGCATTCCCCGCGAGACAACCGCCCACAATACTAGGTAACTTGCAAAGCACCAAATACTAGTGCCAGGTTCCCACACACGGTAAAAGGGATCTTCTTCCTCCGAAAAACCTCCACCTCGCCTCAGTGCAGGGAAATACCTGACGCAGTTCTATTTCTCGGGTCTGCTCTGTCCTATCCGGAAACCCAGAATGTGGGAACCGTCCCCTCCGTTAGGCGAAACCCAGGATACGAGCAGCCGTCCCCGAGTGGAGACCATGCAGCAGCCTGACAGACCGGAAAAGGATGCATCAGACGGTGAGTTGAACATTGTTATGATTCGTGCTGATGATCCTGTAAATTTCCCGGCCTTGAGCAAAATTTGCGTGCCTTGAAAGTGCTATGTAGGAGCAAGGGGGTGCTATGGGGCAGTCGTAATAGTACAGGGTTCGATACTTTTATTAAGCTTGGTGCATCGAAAATTATTCTTAATGGAAATCATTAATACATTTAAATATTGTCAAAATTTAACATCTGCAACCTGATCATGAGTTTTGTAGGTTTGCCTGTCCGTACACTATTTAAAGGAATTATTATTCGTTGAGATATTGCCACACTTGTTTGATGTAAATTAAAACTTTAAAGCTGAAATGTTATTTGCCTTAATTTTAAGCAGGAAAATAATGTATACATTTAAAATGTTGCCAAGCCTAGTGTATTTAAGTTAAGTTGAAACACTGAGAGTTTATGTAGACATATTAGGGTTGCCAGAGTTATTTTTGATTAAATTCAATATCTAGAATAATATGTGTTTGCATCCTGTGTAGACATTTATCACACGTTGCCAGATTTAATTAGGTTAAAAGTTGAAATCATGAACATTACCAGCTGGTGTTTATGTATATCCTAAGAATGTAAGTTTTGCTCCTACCAAATAGCACTTAATATGTGTCTGTTAGTTTCGTGTGCCTAATAACAATTATAATGTAAAATTTGCACCTATTGACGTCAAAGTGTAGCAGTTACTGAAAAGTTGAAATGTTACGGCCCTATTATAATGTTTGTTAGTTTTAAGTATTAATATTTGTGTGTCCAGTGCTTTGTACCTCCGAACTAGACATCTTGGTCGCGGGGGCGAAACTCTACGAGTTACGAAACGTGAAATTACGAACCGTAAATGATTTATATATACCAGTAAAGAATCTGAATACATAGTTTATTCCATGCCAGCATTTTGAATCTGAAACTTAAAGCCAAATAAAGGGGGGAATATGTCCTGGAATAAAATACAGAATTTGAGATTTAAAAAACCAAATATAAGGGAAAAATATGTCTTGAAACAGAAATTGAATTTGAAATGAAACATGAAAGTGGAATATGTCTTAAAATAAAATACTGAATCTGAAACTAGAATCCAAATATGAAAAGGGAAACATGTTATAAATAGAACACTGAATCTGAAATTGAAATCAAAGTAATTTCCTTGGTATGAGGTGGTATGGATTTTTGTAGTTTGGTAAGGTCCGTAAAATGAGCCTTCTTGGCATAATATTGCTTCCCCTGATGCGTGACAAAATTTGTACAATGTCCAACCCGCAGTTATGTCTTCAAGGGACATCCAGGTGAAGTTTCACTCCATGAAGTGCTAATTTCGACCAAGATCCATAGGGCCCCATGGCGTGAATGTCAACGCGATTTACAAACAAATTAAGCATAATTGGTGTGAAACAGCAACCTGGAGGTCCACAAGTCAATTCAGTTCGCGCCTATATGCTTTCCGCATGAAGGGGGGTGAACGGGAGTTTAGGGTTATTCTCATCGGTAGAGTCGAGCTTTTGGAAAATATAAAACATAGGATAATCTTCCCATCACGTACACTGCAGTTTGCTATGTAATTTTTCTGAGTAAAGCAAACGACGCCTAGGTGAATTTCCCGCTTCTTGAAGTGCTAATTTCCGATAAAAAAACTCATAGAGTAGGCCCCAAAGAGCTACGCGAAAACAAATATATTAAGCATAATAGAAAATGGGAAAGGCAGCCTCGGCGTGTAGTACTGCAAGTAAAAAAAAAGGGGAACATTCATGCAATTACGTGAAGGGAAGTGTGCAACACGCCAGACAGGTGTGCGTCAGGCTTCCACTGTATCGTGTGTCCTATTTCCAGTAAAACAAAAAGAAAATGAAAAAAAAAAGGAAAACCTGAAAACAAAATATAGATATGCCTTGAATCTTCTTATAAAAAAACCGTACGCCACTGGAACATGGGACACAGGGTTGTGGAATTTGTGAGGTGCACCGTCAGCTGTTCGCCTTCGATAATAGAGAACGGGTGTTGCATTTCCACATCTGGTAGTAGCAATAAGGGGGTTTTAGTGCAGAATCATCTGTTTCAAAGAGGCGCCGAGGTGTCTAGCTGGGAAATTTCACCTTTGTATTAAATGGAACTTTGTCTCATGCAATATATCCAGTTAAAAGAACGATTGTGTTTCCTTCTCTGTCTCTTTCTGACCATCCTCAATTCAAGGCTAGAACTTTCGGTTACTACTACTGCATAGGATCCAGTGGATGATCATAGGCCAAAGTTACTTGTAATAGTGACCCCGATGACTGTGAGACGCGGGTGGAAGACGTGTGTAAGGTAGGTGATTCTCACTCGCTCTATCACTGTGCGTGTATATGGTGAGTAGAATCGGAGCCCAGTGGCGGAGATGATGGAGCGTTTATTCACATGCTGTACCAAATCTTGTTATTAACAACAGTGTTTTTATACGTTATATTATAGTGTCATTAAGTAAGGGGGGGTTTGTGTTGTAATAAAGGGTGGAAAGGGGGAGAATGTTACAATATATATATATATATATATATATATATATATATATATATATATATATATATATATATATATATATATATATATATATATATATATATATATATATATATATAAGTAGGAAAGCTATGCCGGTTCTAGACCACTTAAGAACGCACATTTCCAAAATGCACATTTTTGAAAACCACCCCCTAAATACCTCCACTTTAGGGGGCGTGGCCACGCCCATTTAGATAAAATGGACCAATCAGAGACCGTTTTAGAGATAAAAGCGGCCATTTTCACCCAAAAGACGGCCATTTTGAAGAAATTTAACCAATCAGAGCGCTTCTCCCCTCTACTGATCACGCCCATCTGCACATTGGTCCAGAGTCCGGTGGGTACTGGACCAAGAAAGCTAAGGAAAGTTTTTGCACAAGGGGTAGTTTTAGAGCTTTATCAAGTTAGGGGTTGTTTTAAAGCTTAATTAATCAATATTCTCACGTAAGGGGTTGTATTGGGGCTTTATTAATTTAATTATATTATATGATATGAAGTTTCATCACCTAACCTGTATTCATGGGAAGCTTAATGAGCTTTGGTTGGAAGTAAGTGTTGTATCGAAGCTTCATTGATTGGCTTTCATGTTGCGTCATCTTAATGAAAGCTTTGGATGAGATGGTATGAAGTTTCATCACCTAACCTGTATTCATGGGAAGTTTAATGAGCTTTGGTTGGAAGTGAGTGTTGCGTCATCTTAATGAAAGCTTTAGTCTTTAGCGATGGAGAGGTGTGAATCTTAATTAGAGGCGGAGAATCATTGAAGAGGAGTCCATGATTGAAAGTTACGTCAGCCCACACGGTTAAAGAGAGACAGAGGTCTTTCTGCAGCTGGGAAAAAGGTTGAGTCATTTTAGCAGGAAACCAAACTAAAATTATTTTAGTCAGAAAAGTCTTTATCATTTAGCGGTTGAAATGTTTCATTTCGACAGGAAAAAATATTATCGTCGGAAATAGTTTAGTCAGAAACAAAAGGTCTTTATCATTTAGCGGTTGAAATGTTGAGTCATTTCAACAGGAAAAATATTATCTTTGTTGGCAGAGAAAAAACATCGCTGTCGACTTATCGAAAAATACCGGATGTAGTGGTGACTGGCGGAGAAAAATATCGCTGTCTACTTATAGAAAAAATACCGGATGTAGCGGTGACTGCAGGTGTTCATTATGAAACCATGCATGGTTTAAAATTAAAGACAAAGGCAATAGGCACTACATGGATATATCACATGTTTCAAATTTTCTTTAAAACGAACATAATTGAACATCTTTGTGTAGACAAAAATATATCTCACGGATATATTGTTTAAGTAGATGATTAATCGTGAAACCGCGAAGAGCACACTCTAAAAAATGTATCAGTTCTAGAACTCGACATAGACTGTGTTAGTTTTTAAAATGCTAAAACTAAAAAATATCGTCTAATATATAAAGACAAACGAGTTTACCAATATACCACACCTGCCGAGTCCTTACTTTTAAACGCGTTAACTATAATGTCCAGAATATAGCCCAGGCTTTGTGTAAAACCAAAACCGGTCTTGTTTTTACAAATATAGCTTTTTTGCTATAAACAGTAGGAAGTTATCACAACTTATATGATATCAATGTAACAGAAAGATCATGCTACAATAGATGCTTTTGGATAAATTTGGTCAAACATATTTTTTATCAAAAAATAGATAAGACATTCCCATAAACCACACATTTTTAAACTTATACTTTTAACATGTCCAAATATCTCGACAAACATTAAGTGAAATAAACATGAAAAAAATCGAAACTGTGACGTCAGCGATCTCGTAAATAAATTTAAACTAAAATGTATGAACCACGTAATTTTTTAACTCAAACTCAGAAAATATGTTATTTCTCTTCAACAAAAAACATTTTTTAATATAAAAACTATCTAATAATTCATAGGTGTGTTTATAAAAACATTCTGCTATAAAATCGTTAAACACACATTTTTAAATATAATATATTATATATTTTTTATTCTTTTAATATATTGGGGGGTTGAGCGAAATAAACATGAAAATTCACTATAATGGATATAACTAAATATGTGAAATCAAGATGAGTCATACGACAGCAAATCACAAATAAAAAAGTTTGCAATTTTTAACACAGCCGTAATATATACATAGTTCGCTTCAAATCCTAAAACTAAATTTTTAAATTCAACAAGCCTTTGAAAAATTTCTTCAGATGTCCCTAGAACCGAGGTTATTTTTCTATACATGCATCATATCAAGAAAAGTTATGATAAACAAATTTGGTGGGTTTCCGTTATAATAAAATATTTTTGTATTAACTGCTTTCTATGGAAATTTACAAATATTTAGTGCCAGAAGCTTTATATGAAAATTCACTACCATAAAGCACTTGCTGTCTTCAAGTTTTAAGCTCATTTGTATAACACTCGTACGTTTGCGATATAAAACTATATAGCAAAAACAAATTATGCTAAAATATTTTGTATCAGATTATTTATGTAAACGTTTACAAATATTTAGCGTCAGAAAATTTATATGAAAATTCACTAGCATAACGCACTTGCTGTACTCAGGTTTTAACCTCATTTATATATCAAATAATGTGAAACAGTCGTCTCATAATATTAAAGCTGTCAGTATTGGATAAAGTATAAAAAGGTTTTTACTTCTATTTAAATTTATCTGAAAATTCGCTACCATAACACACTTGCTGTACCCAGGTTTTAACCTCATTTATATATGAAATATTGTGAAACAGTCGTCCCATAATAATATTAAAACTGTCAGTATTTGACAAAGTATAAAAAGGTTTTTACTTCTATTTAAATTTATCTGAAAATTCACTATCATAACGCACTTGCTGCGTTTAGTTTATTTATGTAAAAAATTGCTCAGTAACTCACCAAATAATCAACGCCTTCAGACATAGGATCACACTAGCACTTAATTTTTAAAACACCAACACCAATTTTCACACTTTACAAAAAAACTAGTTCCATATTGATAACACCTGTAAACGTATTAACAAACACTTCATATGAACCCATTAGGAATACTCTCAATCATCTGATCAACCACACAAACTTAGCTGTTATTAGCAGCTCAAAGTTTAGTGAACCTTATCGTGTGTTGTAGAAATATTCAGTCTGATAAGAAACACAGCTTTTTCTTTCAAACCGGCAATATATATTATTAAAGTGAAACACAATATCTGTTTTAATTTGTTTTATTAGTGTCAATTAGAGTTTCTATAAAAACATTTAAAACGAATTGTGTAAAGGACATAAAAATTGTTATTACATTAAAACGTTTCAAAATGAGACATCAGCGTCATATAAAAATACACTACAAAAACATTTAAAAATAAGTTAAAAAGTCATATTATATCAACAAACAAAAATTGATAATACATTAAAACGTTTTAAAATGATGTGTGAACCCACATAGAAATACATTACAAAAACATTTAAAAATAAGTCGAAAAGACATATTACATCAACAAAAAAATGTTTGTAAACAGAGTTTTAACTAATAACCAGAATTTCTATGCTTTTTATTATATAGCTTAATACCAAAAAATCTAGAAAACATAACGAAAAAAAATATTATTCAAGAATTTTGAGTCTTTACATAAATATTTAAAAACAAAGTAGCGCAGATTTTTTGCGATAGTAACGATGAACACTACTCTTCAATGTTATGTAAACAACAAATTTCACCATCATTCACATCAAAAAAGCTTGTTTGAGTTTTTATGGTGCCAATATGTGAAATTATTGTTAAGTCGCTTACAACACTTGCGGCATTTTCATTAATAAAAAAATTAAATACACGAGTTATTTGTTGGTTTACAAAAAACTGTATTTGTAATAAATCACCTTCATTATAGCTTAAGAGGTGAAACTCAACGGAAAAACGTTTGTTGTTGATTAAAAATTCTACGAACACTTAATTACATAATTGGTTAATTCCTGTAAGAACCAAATTACAAGTGTTAAAATCAAAATCATTAATACAAATACGAATAAGGTATTCTGATTCCATACTACAATTATTAAAATATATAGGGCTTACGAAAACTTATTATATAGTACAATTATTAAAATATATGGTGTTTACAAAAATAGTTATTGTTAGTACAATTTAAAGCATATAGCGCTTACAAAAAAATACTTATTGCATACACTCCACGTCACACACCACAAATTCACAGGAACATGGAACACTTTTAAATTTGTATTCGATGTTGAATAAACTTGATTGCTGAACCGTTGAAAATTAAATCATAATTCCAGAAATCATGTGGAACCATATTTTTTGTAGAGTTTTCCATTTTAATTTTACCTACTTGTAAAACAACATGGAGAGAAGGAGGCTTTGTCGGGAAATAGCGAATTTCCAGAATTTTATATTTACGACGTTTTACTAAGTCTTTTGCAGAAATTGTTTTGTAACTAGAAACAGAGGGTGTACAATTTTCACGATCACTCGTTTTTGTTGAATTATTTTCACCAACACGCGTCTTTGTTGGAGTATTCTTCTTTAAAAAACGTATTCGACCATTATATAGCAAAAAATAGTTGTTAAAATCTTTGGGAACGTAGCCCTTATATTGTAAGATACCCCTATTCAGGAATATATGTTTCCTGCTGTTATACACCTCAACATCATTAATGTTGTATTTTATACTTTTAACCAAATCTTCAACAGAGATTTTTTTAAGATATGTTTTTTGACACTGCAGTATATATCTCGCACTGTACTTCACACAACTCATTTCAAATGTTGATGTGTAAAAGCTCTAACTGACACTAATAAGACAGTTTTAGACCACCCCGTTTATATAATCTCAATAACTACGTAGTGAGAATGATTCATAACCAAAAACCACGAGTAATATTTCTAGAAATATATGTATTGCCTAGATTCTTTAGCGAACAAACAATTTTAACCACACACAGCGGAAACAGCACATAGCTAAAAATAGTAGAAAAACCACAAACCGAGAATATTTCTAAAAAATAGTACATAGGAAATATCTAAAGATAAGAACAATGTTACAAAACTATGCGGAAATATAAAACCTAAAACTTCTAGCTAACTAACTTCTAGCTACTTCATAATGGGTAAGTTGGTGTATAACATAAGTGAATTGTTTCTAATGAGTGCTTTTCAGACGCCAAAACAAAACAAACGTTGGTGCTGGATACGGCCAACAAAATAAGGGGTATGTACCCCAACGAATTTGTAAGTAAACCACACATTTTTATTTTAGTAGAGACATAAAACAAATCGTTTATTTACAGTTTAAATTCAAGCTAGCAGGCCCGCAATTGGCGGGCCTCAATTTATCAAAAATATACGAGGAGAATGTATCCGTACATATAGACGGGGAACACCACATAATATACGTTCTGGCGTCGAGAGACGCACGTGGGGTCACCCACGTACAGGTATTAACAATATCGATTCACATAGATTTGAAAACTAACTAAAGTTTTTAATTTCAGCTGTACGATTTGGGGACCCCTTAATTTTAGCAATATTTTTAAGTTAATTTTAGTTGTTTTTTATATTTTTTTAGCGTTAAGTAAATTTATAAGAAAACTATTGTGTTTTTATAAAGCTCAAACATACCCCTTTTATAGCAAGAATTCACCCTTGATCTATTTTTGATTAATACATCTATAGAAATAAATATTTGTAGTAAAAATTAATAATACACCAAATTAAGCATCATTATAAATTTATTTGCAAAAATCTCAACATAGAAAGTATAAGTTGTTGGATTGATGGCACAAATCTATTATTACAAATAAACGAATTAGTTATATATGCTCAAACACCAGAATTTAAAAACATTTAATATTATGACAACTAAACTTGAGAAAATCGTCAATTTTCTTTAAATCAAATCAATCTAAAACAAATAGGTTTAAAAAACAAAGTGGACTAAAAAGTTCTATATGATGATTGCTTCATTTTACTTGCTTAAGGTTGTTTTCGAAATAAAAATGGAGCATCTATATAGACGAACAGTGTGGGTAGTTATACAGCATTCAAGTTGGAGGCAACAGACCACCTAAACCTATGTTCTCAATCTTTTTTAATAATATTTGTAACAGAATTTAAAACCATTTAATATTATGACAACTAAACTTGAGAAAATCGTCAATTTTCTTTAAATCAAATCATTCTAAAGCAAATAGGTTTAAAAAACAAAAGTGGACTAAAAAGTTCTATATGATGATTGCTTCATTTTGCTTGCTTAAGGTTGTTTTCGAAATAAAAATGGAGCATCTATATAGACGAACAGTGTGGTTAGTTATACAGCATTCAAGTTGGAGGCAACAGACCACCTAAACCTATGTTCTCAATCTTTTTTAATAATATTTGTAACAGAATTTAAAAACATTTACGTAAACTAGTTTAAAACTTGAGAAAATCGTCAATTTTCTTTAAAAATACTTTCTCTGCTTTATTTGTGAAAAAGTTGAGAAGAATGGGTGTATTTAAGTGTGAGCACTGCGAGAAGCAATACACGCGTAAAGATGCTATGAAACGACACATGTTAAACTGCAGCTCCAGCTCCAATTTGTTTTTCTGTCCTTTCTGTCTTTCTACATTTTTCCAGAAAGGACAAGCTTGGAGCTTACACAGTTAGAAACTTCTACCTAATGTATTTCCCCCCTCTATTTAACACAATACATTTAATATTTAGAAAAAATTCAGCTCCGTTTGTAGAGCGCTTAGAAAATGGTTGATATATATCAAAACCACCTAAGCAAAGTTTGGTTAATAACACCTTTAACCAATGAACAAGAGCGCGAATTTCAAAATTCTAATTTATACCACATTTGTGAAAGAAGTTTTCACCTCCCGATGCTACCCTAAAAATTAATCACAACAAGCATTATAATCATAAATTAAAAAACAGCCTTTTGCTGTAGTAATTATTATCAATCATGTACCACACATCAAGAACAACACTTTTAGTAAACACGTCTTGGTTAATCAAGAGTATGAGACAACGAAAAAAACCCACATTAAACTTAGATTTTTGGATTCGTTTATGACTAAAACTTTAGAAAAATTAGCAAAAAATTTAGAAGACAGTCAGTATAGGGAAGTCAAAAAATATTTCGCAGGTGTAAACAAGTTTAATTTAATTCGGCAGAAGGGTGTATTTCCATATTCGTATGTTGATTCGTTTGATAAATTAAATGAGACTAAGCTTCCATCACAGGCAAGATTTTACGATGCTTTAAAAGGCGAACACACCATGCAGTCTGATTATGAGCGTAAGGTGTGACATACGTGTAAAACTTTAGGGGGTTATTCAGATCTATATTTAAAATCAGATGTGTTACTTTTAGCTGATGTGTTTGAGAATTTTAGGAATGTTTATTTTGAGGGTCTATATTTCTTACATAACGAATTGCCCTTTTGTCCAGAATCATTCGTACAAACGCGAAACTACCGAAACTTATTCCAAATTTAAACGATAAAACTAAATATATTATTCATTATAGGAATTTAAAGCAGTGTTTAGGCCACGGACTGGTTTTGAAGAAAATACACCGCGTTATAACATTTAGGTAATCTCCATGGCTGAAAATTTATATCGATAAAAACACAAACTTACGAAATTTAACTAAAATGAATTTGAGCGCGATTTCTTTAAATTAATGACGCAGCGGTAGCATACATTAACAAACCACACTTTAAAAATCATTCGATTTTCACGGACGACTTTGTCGCTATACAAATGAACAGAACTCACGTGACGTATGACAGACCTATATATTGGTTTTTCGATATTAGATATATCAAAACCTGTATGACTTTATGTACGAGCGCCTAAAAATTAAATATGACGATAAACTGGCTTTACACTGATACCAACTCTTTAATTATTTTAGTAGAGACAGACAACTTCTATAACAGCAGGAAATAACATATTGACAAACACGATAAATCAAACTATAAAATTGATTAACAAGAAACATGATGTCTATATAACTAAGTACAAACTAAACTTTAAAGCGTTTTAAACAAGCTAGCTACACAGAGGGCCAATAATAACGCAACATAATTAACGATTTTCTTCACAATATAACGTCTACTCAAACTTGAGGTAAATATAATTAAATACCAACTAAACTTTAAAGCATACAGACTTGGAGAATACTTCTCTAGCTTCACTGTTGGTTTTTAGTGGTGAAGGACGTAGCCAGCGCGTGAGCTAACTGGAGCAAGTTAGCTCACGCGCTGGCTACGTCCTTCACCACTAAAAACCAACAGTGAAGCTAGAGAAGTATTCTCCAAGTCTGTATGCAGTATGGACAAGTTTCACCAAGTAAGGGCAACAACAATCAATGAAACTTTAAAGCGTTTTAAACAAGCTATCTACACAGAGGGCCAATAATAACGCAACATAATTAACGATTTTCTTCACAATATAACGTCTACTCAAACTTAAGGTAAATATAATTAAATACAAACTAAGCATTTTTGTCTAGCTAAAAACCACACAAACCTATACATAATCAAACTCAAAAGTGATGTAAACAAATTTGGTTGATTTTTGCCCCCCCAAAAACTGATGGTGTGATCTCTGTAAAGCTGGTTTAAACCTTAAGGTAAGTACCACACAATTTTATTTTCTTACAACCAGCCAACCATATAAACCAACTAAGATTGAAAAACAAAAGTGTTCTAAAATGTGTTATAATTTTCATATATACGAGGACTTAATTAAAAAATATTGTCTGTTACAATAAAAATTAAATCAAATGGTTGATTATTACAAAATTATATGAGAACTTATCAAAAAATATTGTCTGTTATATTAAAAAATATATCAAATGTTTGATTTGCTAAAAACAGTTTACAAAATTTTACGAGAACTAATCAAAAATGAAATATAACTTGTTTATATTTAACCAAAACCAAACAAGCCATTAGATTATCGCAGAGGTGAACATTTTTTATATGAATAAAATATTAGTTACAAATTAAAGTTTACATAGATTTTTAGTGTGAACATTTTGCAAGTTCGGAGCGAGCAAAAAGGAGGTCCTCTATAGACTTTCACACACCCAGCTGGAAGAGCGTATCCAGCCTTTAATTGTTGTATGTAAAGCTTTTCGCCTAAGTAAAAAAATAATGTAAACTCCAAAAATGAATTTAAAACTGGTTAACTTACCATTAAGCAAGGTATATCTATGTTTAATATAATCTTTAACATGGTCAATTATGTTTTTTTCTCTTAATTTTGATAAGCAGCGATCCATTTTCTTACAAATAAAAACTAACACAACTAGACTGGTGTTTGCTATATATACATATATGTATATAGTTTTTAAGACATCACACAAGCGCACTACCATCAATAGTAGCAGCGTTACGTGCGTTGATTGAAATATTTCCAAGATAAATAAAAAACGGGGTAACTAGGTCATAAAACAGGATTGTGTGTATATGCTACTTACTCGATAATATTGCAACGACGTAAAATGCTTAAAATATTTTGACAAGCTGGATGGTTCTTACAATATTTATTAATTAAATGTCTTAAGCGATCAATCAACACATTAACATCTTCTTCTTCATAATCTAACAGACCATCTTCATAAGCTAGTGTGACATCACTCGTTGATGGATTGTTCGACTCGAAGTCGTTCTTAAATAATTCTGCCACACGTTCCTTAATGTTATTTTTTGCGGCTTTAGTAAGCTCTTCATGATCATTTCTCTTATGAGTAACTAACATGTCGCTTCTTCTATAAGATTTTCCACAAATGTTGCACTCATATAATTTAGATGTAACCCCACAACCAAGCTCATGTCTTGTTTTATTCTGCACAAAACTGAACAATTTTTTACACTTTGAACACTCTAAACTGTTGGTAGACATAATTAACAAAATGTTTGGAAGATATAGGCTGTGTTTATTTTTTAAAAAAACGGACCGATTTTAAACAACTTATGTTTTTTACTTTTATGTTAAGTCCGCTCACAGATGCTGTTTTATTAAACAAGCTATTAATTTTTGTATCATTCAAGGGTATGTTGTAAAATTCTTCAAGATTGTTTTCCTTAATTTTTTTCTTAACCAAGCTGCTACAAAGACCACATTCCCCAATTCTTTGCAGCTCTATAAAAGATCTTTCACAACTAGCACAATTTTTAAAGGCTATATGTGATAATGAAGCTACGTAGTGATAAGCTTTTGCTGCTCCTATCTTACTTGAACACATAGAACAAAAATATTTTGACTCAGAAGAACAATAGATTTCAAACACACAAAACCAAGGCGAGTTTTTTATATTTTCTAGATTAATGTCGGGCTTAATAGAATGTGGCGAATATGAATCGTCTGAATGTTGTGAACCCAAATCGTCTGAAAGGGACTCATAAGAATAATCACTATGTTCACTTAAGGAAAAAACAGACTCGAACCAGTCAAACGAATTATCACCCGAACTATAACCATACTCTGAACCCATTCTTAAATAAACTATTATAAATTTCTCTGAGGTTATATAGTCTGCTTAAAGTGGAGGGGGAGAAACCAACTTTATATTTAAAAAATATATATGTAAGCATTATTAAATTTTAAGATAAATATATTTTCCTAATCCACCTCCATAGCGGATGTTGATGGTTGAGGGTTGGTAGTAGATGGTTGTGGATTATTTGGAACATTATAATGACCCCAAGGTAAAGTTTCGTATGAGTTGGGTATTAAATATCTTTTATCGTCGTATGGACTTAGCGCACATTTTCTTTGTGTTTCTGTAGTTACGTCACCAATTTTGGTTTTTATTAAATTTTGAGACACGTATGTTGGTTCTCCTTTTTTGAGACATTCAACATAGTCATCAAACGTAATTTGTGTTTTAAGCACACACTTTTTAATCCCTTTCAATTTTTTCTCTACAGGTTTTTCGTCACAAATTGTTTTAGTAGCATACATTTTAGCACGTAAACCTACATATTCAGACATTATCTTTCCATGTTTTTCATCCTTCATTAAGCCTGGCACCTTTTTATTTACTTGTGGTATACACCACCGGTTATTTTTGGGGTAATCTGATGTATCAAAACGTGTATAACAATCCCGTTTAATTATTTCATACGGATCTCCGTCACGTATTAAATAAATTATAGAATCTGTGTCTCCATACAGATATGAGCAGTCGTCACCAAATATTGGCTTCATATAATCATAATGAAAATCGTATAACAAAACCTTACTCAAATGTAAAACACTCATTCCGATATATATTGGTTTGTTAAAGAACACTTCCGACTTTAATAATTCTAGTATTGCTAAATTTTCATTAAATATTGTGGACGATTTAAAATGCGTGTTAGCGATACGGGCTTCCGCACCATATCTACCTTCCCAGTTTGTAACAAGTTTATAATTTGAGTGTTTCCTGACGTTTTCGATTGTCTTTCCAAATATAGCGTTGTTGTTCAGCTTAAATATATCTTTTTCCAACTCGTTTTTTGCGGCAGCTCTGAATTTTGTGTTAAGGTCAATATATTTTTTGAGCCAAGGAGCCTGATTGAATTGTAATATTTTACGTATTTTAACAATGACTACACCGTGTTTAACAGCCTGTTTGAGTAAACGATAGTGAGCTATATATCTAGATTTATCATATAATGTCGTCATTAGTTTGGTTTGTTTAGAGCCGGGTGGAGCCCGATGTTCGGGTAAAAACGGTAAATCTCTATGTAGATCATGCAGTTCCTTTGGATAGTGAACATCTACTTCTAAAATATAACCAATTTCAGACGTGTCAGATATACTTTCAACATCAAAGCTTTTAATTTTTGCTTCACTACACCATTTAAACCCATTAAACGCTAAATAATCGCCTAGACTGTGGGCGTACATGTTGTTGATATCAAGGTGTAGAACGTATCTTTCAGGGCTATTAAAGTCATATTCTACACCCATATATTTATTATTAGCTTTAGCGTACTTTGTGCAGCATTGTACTAGTCCACCCTGTATACCACGTTCTATAAACAGTATCATATCTATGTCTGTGAGTAGTTCTAACTCTATTTTAGTTTTGTACAACATACATTGCCAGGAATATCCAGGTAGTGTGTATGCGTTAGCAGGATCTAAACCAAAAGCGTTGTAAAAAGCATTTCTAAAATTTTCAAATACGTCTGCTAATAATAGAATGTCCGTCTTAAGATAAATCATTGAATAGTCGAGCAGAGAGTTGCAACCAAAGACTTTCCAAACTTTTTGAGCGTGTGTGTACTCTTCATCACTTATATTTTTATTTTCTAAACTGTTATAAAAATCTGTTTTCTCTGGTAAGCGATCAAAATCTAATTTTTCAAATGTGTTTAAAAAATCATAGGGAAAAACGCCTTTTTTTTTTAAGTAAACTAATTTTTTCTTCATCGATATTTGTATTATTTATAAAATCGTAAGCTTCATCGTCATTCATTCTACCTTCTTCTCGAAAGAACTGCTCCCTTAAAATAGGGTAATTTTCTAAATATGAAGCTAACATCTCAAGACTTCTGTTTAAAAATCTAAAAGAATCAATGAATCTAAAACTAATTAAATTATCCTGTATGTGTTTTGTTACCGAAATATATTTATGTTTTGTTATACCTAGTAAACTACTCGACCTTTTATTTTGCTAGCCATTTCAATAATAATAAATGATAAATCGTAATTCATATTGTGAAATACAACAGGTATCACATAATTTTCTTGTAAATTAAGATTACAGCTTTCGTGGGCCGGAGAAAACCTAAGCTTACCCGTAAAATGATCATGATCGCGCACCCTTTTTTCTCCAGCTTTAAAAGGTTGCTCACAGATTTTACAAGTTTCTGAATTTCTAAATTCAAATTCCTGTTGGGGCGTTAATTTTTCCATAGGTATCTCACACAAATAAGCAGTCTCTACATCCTCTGCAAACTGCTCTAATTGTTTTACAAACCAATCGATACAATCTTTTCCGTGATACGCCTTATAAAAACACAGGGTAGTGTCATAAGAACAATGTACATAATATCCAATACTGAATGGTGTGTGTTTTTGATACGCTTTTATATCATGCGATTTTTCCAACACGCACTCTAAGTCGGCATATATTACATAGCCTAGCTTTAATTTGTATTGAAACTGAGTAAATTTTAAAGTTTTATTCTTTACAGATGGCACTGTAAGTTTGTAATGATTAAGTATGTTACAATCAACGGTGTGAGAATCGAGTTTTTCTTGAGTATAAAAATAATGTAGACACCTATCACAAAAAAATATTTTCTTCTCATGCTTGTTCAGTTGGGTGGATAATAACCTAGATAAACTCTTTATCCACACAAAATGATCTTTTATGGGCTCGTCATTGCTATCTGAACTAGATTCGGAATCTGGATAATAATTTTGAATTTGTAAAAGATTAACGTGTCTTGATTGTTTGGATTTGGTTAAATATAGTGGATACACTGTAAATTTGTTATTTGTCTTTTTAAGAAAATAAACATTAACACTAATTGAGTTCTGTTTTTCAAATTTTGGTACTTGCGAAATCGTTACAGGAAACGTAATACCTTTTAGTTTTAAATGGTGTGAATAATGAGGATAAGAACTTACTCTATCCGAATGGAATGTAGCTGGAAACAGTGCGGCTGTTATAGCCCACACAAAACATTCCTCTTCTTCGGTTTTGATGTTGATGCAGGCCTTTTTATTAGCGATTTCCTTTGGTAACGGCACAAAGCAGCCTCCAACACGTACAGGATTATAATGATTTATATTTACTTGCAAATATAATATTTTTTCCAAAGCCCAACCTTAAAACAAAAACCAACAAATTAGTATCTCAAAATTAGTATACTTGGTAAATCGTTTAGTTGTAACACTTTAAAATGATACTTACCGCTTTCGCCTTCTTGTAACTCGCTCAATTTTCTCATAAGCACATCTTTCACGTGAGTTTCAAACCACTCGTTTAAATCAGTTGTATTTTTATGTATTGAAGCGTTCTTTGTAGTCAAATATTTTTCTGATCTAACTTCTCCATCGTCTTTAATTTTCACAAATATTGCAGAAAATATTGTGTTAACTTTAACGTTTTCACACTTTTCCAATACCCCAGTAATATTACGTTTAAATAGTTTTGAGCAATCACATAAAAATTCTAGCGGCTCTTTATGTGATAGATTTTTTATTAACGCGGTGATCATGCGGCACTTGAATGCTGTCTGGACAATCGTCCATACCGCTCGTCTGTATAGACGTTCCATTTTTTAATTTCGAAAACAACGAGCGAGTGTTTGTGAGCTCTCGTTTTTATAGTCCTCCTTTACGAATGGAATGGGAAAAATGAGTAGGTGTAGACACCTATCCCCTCCTCGCAGTCGTTTTGTATCCGCCCAACTCTCCTCCCAACTTAAACGTTAACAATCTTGACAAACCGTTTAATTGTTGGCCCTGTTTCAAAACTCCTCCCTTTTCGTATTCTCAAATAAGAAAAATGTGTAGAGCCATCCAACGTAAACGTTGTCTGTATACCAATACGTTTTACTCTTCTACGCGAATCATTTTTGGTTTCGAAATCAATCTCGACCAACCGTTTAATTCATTGATTGTTGTTGCCCTTACTTGGTGAAACTTGTCCATACTGCATACAGACTTGGAGAATACTTCTCTAGCTTCACTGTTGGTTTTTAGTGGTGAAGGACGTAGCCAGCGCGTGAGCTAACTGGAGCAAGTGGCCCTTCGAATTCTGGAAGTTCTAGGATGTTCTTCAATGCTTCTGTGACTATAGTTTCGCTGCTTGACAGCATTTTCAGACAGATTAAAATTGAATTAGTACGAAATCATGACAACTACAAATAAATATCTGTTGCTAGGTTATGATATGATGTTTTGATCAAAAAATTTTATCAAATAGAAAATAAAATGAAACACAGATGACAGATGAGGTTTTCAAAATGTCTATGTGATGTATGTCAATATTTAACATAAAAACTAGAACTAGCCTATAATAACTATGATAACAGTTACAACAATAAAATAACTAAACAATAACAGTATAAAAGTAGTCTCTGTACAACGAAAATATCGACATACATCAACTCATTATTTTATTACAACTTTTTTGAAATAATAGTTAAATTTATTTTCTTTGGCATATTTAATTAGAAAGAAGAATATCCAAGAAAGGGGAATTCATGAAATCAGTTTGCTCGTTTAAAACAAGGTAGTTATTGTCGTGTGTGTGCCTTTTGACTTCTAAAGCTTCAAAAAAGTCTAGTTTACGTTTGTCATCATAAAAATGTAGTGGTTCTATGCGGTTATTTATTGTAGGTCTATGTTCGGTATCAATAATATGTTTTGCAAATGTAGATTTGTCAGCGTGGTTATTTCTAAATGCAGAAATATGTTCTTTGTATCGGGTGTTAAAATTTCTAGAAGTTTGACCTATGTAGATTGCGTTACAATGTGTACAAGCTAATTTATAAACTCCAGCTTTTGTCAGGAAACAAGATTTTTCTTTCGCGTTAAATAACAAATCACGCGTCGTGTTGTAAGATTTAAAAGCTACCTTTGTATTTGTACAAGTGTTTAAAATTTTTGAAATGTTTTCTGAAATGGTTCCAAAATAAGTTATCGAAACGTATCTGTTGTCTTCTTTGTCTCTAATATTTGGATAAATTAAATTAATCGCTAATTTGTATTCTTTTCTCTCTATCATTTTATCTATTATTTTAACAGAGTAGCCATTATTAAATGCTGTTTGCTTAATTATTGAAATTTCTTTTTCAAAATTGTTTTGTGACATAGGTATTGAAAATGCACGATGTATCATAGAATGATAGGCTGACAGCTTTTGTGAAAAAGGGTGACATGAATCGTATGGTATGGTTGTGTCAGTGTAAGTTGGTTTCCTATATATTGAAAAGTCAAATGAATTATTTTCTAATTTTCTAATTGTTAAGTCTAAAAAGTTTATACAACTGTTAGCTTCTTCTTCTAGAGTAAACTTAATATTTGTGTGAAAGCTATTAATAAAATTTAAAAATTCATTTAATTCTGTATGACTACCTTGAAAACATGCTAAAATATCATCTACGTATCTGTACCAAAAGACAATATTATGTGAAAGTTCTGATGTTAAAATTTGGTTTTCTAAGTTTTCCATAAATATGTTGGCTAATAAAGGTGACAACGGACTACCCATAGGCAGACCTTCATTTTGCATATAAATTTTATCATTAAATTTAAAATAGTTTTGTTTTATACATTCATTAAAAAGATTCATCATTTCTTGTCTTTTTATGACATTTACGTTCTTTTCTATTAAAACGTTTTCTAATAGAGGTAAACATTCTTTAGGGGGTATCTTAGAATACATGCTACAAACATCAAACGAAACTAATTTACTATTTGTGGGAATAATTAAGTTATTTAATTTTTGTGTAAGTTCATAAGAATTCTTAACTGAATATTTTGGAAAGTAATTGTATTCTTTAATAAGTGAAACCAGTTTGCTCGCTATCTTATGATTAGGTGTATTAACATAGCTAACTACTGGTCTCACTGGTTTATTTGGCTTATGAATTTTCAGGTGGCCATATAATTTTGGTGGTTGCGGGCTTTTATATAAAAGATATTTCTTTTCTTGTTGACTAAACAGAGACACATTTTTAAGTTCATTTTTTAGTTTTGTCTGAAATGCGTTTGTTGGGTCTCTCCTAATTTCTGTTAAATTTTCCGTAGTAATAAAATCATTAATTTTAATGTTATATGCGTCCCTACTTATAGCTACAGTTGTATTTCCTTTATCAGCTTTAGTAAAAACTAAATCATTGTCTAATATTTTATGCTGAACAGATTTTAAAATTTGAGTTTCGTTAATTTGACGTTTGTCATATTTTGAAGTTAAATGTCTTAAAAATTCACATATTTTTAATTTTTCATATTGCCTTATAGATCTGGAAGCAATTTCGGATTCAGAAGCTAATATCTCTTTAATTTTGTTTGTAAATTTAAATTTTGGGCAGTATTTATATCCTTTATTTAGAAAAGAAATTTCTTCAGTTGTAAAAATTGTATCGCTTAGGTTTTCAAACCTTTTGTAAAACTTATGTGTTTGTGGGGGAGATCTTTCTCGATTATGTAAATGTTGTGTGCTTTCTAGGTTTCTAATTTTGTTTGTCTGTGTTAAGCGTTTTTTAAATTTCAATTCACTAACTAAAATATGTATTTGGTCATCTAATATATCAAATTCTACTGGATGTAATTTATAAGCAAGTTCTGAATGGATTACCTTGATATAAAGAAGCAAACTATCACGAATTGAAAACCATTTCTTGGATTCTTCTTTCAGCCAGATGAAACTGGCTTTTCTAATAGCAATTTTTGATTGATTTGATGTTATAGTAGTTGTTATGATTACGTACTTCGGGATGACCTTCTTTCTTATGCACTCTTGGTTAAACCATGCATTCTGGGAAGCGTTCATCTGCTTGATTTTCAATTTTCTATACAAATGGGCAAGCTCTTCGATAGAAGACCTCTTCAATTCATTGATTGTTGTTGCCCTTACTTGGTGAAACTTGTCCATACTGCATACAGACTTGGAGAATACTTCTCTAGCTTCACTGTTGGTTTTTAGTGAAGCTAGAGAAGTATTCTCCAAGTCTGTATGCAGTATGGACAAGTTTCACCAAGTAAGGGCAACAACAATCAATGAATTGAAGAGGTCTTCTATCGAAGAGCTTGCCCATTTGTATAGAAAATTGAAAATCAAGCAGATGAACGCTTCCCAGAATGCATGGTTTAACCAAGAGTGCATAAGAAAGAAGGTCATCCCGAAGTACGTAATCATAACAACTACTATAACATCAAATCAATCAAAAATTGCTATTAGAAAAGCCAGTTTCATCTGGCTGAAAGAAGAATCCAAGAAATGGTTTTCAATTCGTGATAGTTTGCTTCTTTATATCAAGGTAATCCATTCAGAACTTGCTTATAAATTACATCCAGTAGAATTTGATATATTAGATGACCAAATACATATTTTAGTTAGTGAATTGAAATTTAAAAAACGCTTAACACAGACAAACAAAATTAGAAACCTAGAAAGCACACAACATTTACATAATCGAGAAAGATCTCCCCCACAAACACATAAGTTTTACAAAAGGTTTGAAAACCTAAGCGATACAATTTTTACAACTGAAGAAATTTCTTTTCTAAATAAAGGATATAAATACTGCCCAAAATTTAAATTTACAAACAAAATTAAAGAGATATTAGCTTCTGAATCCGAAATTGCTTCCAGATCTATAAGGCAATATGAAAAATTAAAAATATGTGAATTTTTAAGACATTTAACTTCAAAATATGACAAACGTCAAATTAACGAAACTCAAATTTTAAAATCTGTTCAGCATAAAATATTAGACAATGATTTAGTTTTTACTAAAGCTGATAAAGGAAATACAACTGTAGCTATAAGTAGGGACGCATATAACATTAAAATTAATGATTTTATTACTACGGAAAATTTAACAGAAATTAGGAGAGACCCAACAAACGCATTTCAGACAAAACTAAAAAATGAACTTAAAAATGTGTCTCTGTTTAGTCAACAAGAAAAGAAATATCTTTTATATAAAAGCCCGCAACCACCAAAATTATATGGCCACCTGAAAATTCATAAGCCAAATAAACCAGTGAGACCAGTAGTTAGCTATGTTAATACACCTAATCATAAGATAGCGAGCAAACTGGTTTCACTTATTAAAGAATACAATTACTTTCCAAAATATTCAGTTAAGAATTCTTATGAACTTACACAAAAATTAAATAACTTAATTATTCCCACAAATAGTAAATTAGTTTCGTTTGATGTTTGTAGCATGTATTCTAAGATACCCCCTAAAGAATGTTTACCTCTATTAGAAAACGTTTTAATAGAAAAGAACGTAAATGTCATAAAAAGACAAGAAATGATGAATCTTTTTAATGAATGTATAAAACAAAACTATTTTAAATTTAATGATAAAATTTATATGCAAAATGAAGGTCTGCCTATGGGTAGTCCGTTGTCACCTTTATTAGCCAACATATTTATGGAAAACTTAGAAAACCAAATTTTAACATCAGAACTTTCACATAATATTGTCTTTTGGTACAGATACGTAGATGATATTTTAGCATGTTTTCAAGGTAGTCATACAGAATTAAATGAATTTTTAAATTTTATTAATAGCTTTCACACAAATATTAAGTTTACTCTAGAAGAAGAAGCTAACAGTTGTATAAACTTTTTAGACTTAACAATTAGAAAATTAGAAAATAATTCATTTGACTTTTCAATATATAGGAAACCAACTTACACTGACACAACCATACCATACGATTCATGTCACCCTTTTTCACAAAAGCTGTCAGCCTATCATTCTATGATACATCGTGCATTTTCAATACCTATGTCACAAAACAATTTTGAAAAAGAAATTTCAATAATTAAGCAAACAGCATTTAATAATGGCTACTCTGTTAAAATAATAGATAAAATGATAGAGAGAAAAGAATACAAATTAGCGATTAATTTAATTTATCCAAATATTAGAGACAAAGAAGACAACAGATACGTTTCGATAACTTATTTTGGAACCATTTCAGAAAACATTTCAAAAATTTTAAACACTTGTACAAATACAAAGGTAGCTTTTAAATCTTACAACACGACGCGTGATTTGTTATTTAACGCGAAAGAAAAATCTTGTTTCCTGACAAAAGCTGGAGTTTATAAATTAGCTTGTACACATTGTAACGCAATCTACATAGGTCAAACTTCTAGAAATTTTAACACCCGATACAAAGAACATATTTCTGCATTTAGAAATAACCACGCTGACAAATCTACATTTGCAAAACATATTATTGATACCGAACATAGACCTACAATAAATAACCGCATAGAACCACTACATTTTTATGATGACAAACGTAAACTAGACTTTTTTGAAGCTTTAGAAGTCAAAAGGCACACACACGACAATAACTACCTTGTTTTAAACGAGCAAACTGATTTAATGAATTCCCCTTTCTTGGATATTCTTCTTTCTAATTAAATATGCCAAAGAAAATAAATTTAACTATTATTTCAAAAAAGTTGTAATAAAATAATGAGTTGATGTATGTCGATATTTTCGTTGTATAGAGACTACTTTTATACTGTTATTGTTTAGTTATTTTATTGTTGTAACTGTTATCATAGTTATTATAGGCTAGTTCTAGTTTTTATGTTAAATATTGACATACATCACATAGACATTTTGAAAACCTCATCTGTCATCTGTGTTTCATTTTATTTTCTATTTGATAAAATTTTTTGATCAAAACATCATATCATAACCTAGCAACAGATATTTATTTGTAGTTGTCATGATTTCGTACTAATTCAATTTTAATCTGTCTGAAAATGCTGTCAAGCAGCGAAACTATAGTCACAGAAGCATTGAAGAACATCCTAGAACTTCCAGAATTCGAAGGGCCACTTGCTCCAGTTAGCTCACGCGCTGGCTACGTCCTTCACCACTAAAAACCAACAGTGAAGCTAGAGAAGTATTCTCCAAGTCTGTATGCAACCGTTTAATTGTTAGCCCTGTTTTAAAACTCCTCCCTTTTCGTATTCTCAAGAAAAATGCGTAGGTGATTGTTTTCCAGCTAGCTCCCCTCTCTACAGCTATTTTTTATATATAAATTAATAATGCTGCTAGTCTTATTCATTTTGAGTTAGTAGTCGTTTTATTTTCAAACAAAATCATATTTGTTGTAATGGCTCAGTCCCAGTGGTTGGTGGAGCTGAACAGAATAAGCGTTTATAACACAAAACCTTTGAAGCAGGTCAAAGACTTGGAGAAAGATAAGAAATATTGTATGGTTTATATCAAAAAATCCAGCACGAAGTATGGTGAAGCTATAATGGTCGAGTTGGAAGATAAACATGTTTTTTTACCAAATAGAGTCACACAATATCTCATCAAGAATCCTGATGTGCTTCAAGCAATGACTCAACAAATAAAGACGGGTGGTCTTACTATTGCTTACAAAGGAGAAAAACTGCTAAGTGATGGGGTGTTTACGAGCTCAATAGAATTTTACTTCTAGGGTTTTAGCAGTCGTATTTCAAGCAAACACATTTTTACCTCAAAAACGTCATATGGTTTATATTTAAAACTACTCCATGTTTGATGAAGCCATAATGGTTGAAGTTCCATCGCCAATCCTGATGTGGTTCAAGCAATGTCTCAACAAATAAAGACGGGTGCTCTTACTATTGCTTACAAAGGGGAAAAACTGCTAAGTGATTGAGTGTTTACAAGTGCAATAGAATTTTTGTTAATATGTTTTTATTATAATTTTTGTAAACTGTTTTTTAGTGTTTACCCATTTGATATAATTTTTTATTATAACAATTAATATTCTTGTAGAAATGTTTATTTTTGCAGTAAACTAATTTTTTGTAAAGTGTGCTGTTTTTGTAATCAATCGTTTGATATAATTTTTTATTATAACAATCAATATTCTTGTAGAAATGTTTATTTTTGCAGCAAACTAATTTTTTGTAAAGTGTGCTGTTTTTGTAATCAATCGTTTGATATAATTTTTTATTATAACAATCAATATTTTTTGTAATCAACCATATGATTTAATTTTTTATTGTAACAGTCAATGTTTTTTATAATCAACCATTTGATTTAATTTAATTTAACAGTCAATATTTTTCTGGTAACGTTTACTTTTTCCTATTATTTTTTGTGGCAAAATTGTTTTTGCTTAAAAATAAAACGACTACTATTTTAATTGGTTTTTTATTAATAGAAGGTAAATCTTGCAACATTGATTAATTAATATCGAAAACACTTATATTAGCTTAGGCAGCAATGCTAAAGACCTGACGGGAAGTTGCGGTTTTAAACAATAGCTCGAGTTCAGCTTTTATTGTTTAAAACTTACAGTTTCAAGCGTATAATATTGTGTCAGCTCTTATCGTCAGTTTTATGTTGCTAACATGGTCGGGTTTAGTTTACAGATGGAGTTCGCGAAAGTTGTTTGTTATTTTTTTGCTATTTTAAAATCAGAAGTTTTACTTTTGCCTATGCTTTGGAGGGTATATATGTCTTACATAACGAATTGCCTTTTTGTAAATATGTTTACAGGTGTTATCAATATGGAACTAGTTATTTTGTGTAAAGTGTGAAAATTGGTGTTGGTGACTTTGTATCAATATGTGTCTAGTTTTTTGTGAAAAATCAGAACTAAAACGTTTTACGAAAATAATCTAAGCCTGGAGGCAATGACTAAGTCTGGTGAGTTACTGAGCAGTTTTTTACATAAATAAGCTAAACGCAGCAAGTGCTTTATGATAGTGAATTTTCAGATAAATTTAAATAGAAGTAAAAACCTTTTTATACTTTATCAAATACTGGCAGTTTTAATATTATTATTATGGGACGACTGTTTCACATTTTTTGATATAGAAACGAGCTTAAAACCTGGGTACAGCAAGTGTGTTATGGTAGCGAATTTTCAGATAAATTTAAATATAAGTAAAAACCTTTTTATACTTTATCCAATACTGACAGCTTTAATATTATGAGACGACTGTTTCACATTATTTGATATATAAATGAGGTTAAAACCTGAGTACAGCAAGTGCGTTATGCTAGTGAATTTTCATATAAATTTTCTGACGCTAAATATTTGTAAACGTTTACATAAATAATCTGATACAAAATATTTTAGCATAATTTGTTTTTGCTATATAGTTTTATATCGCAAACGTACGAGTGTTATACAAATGAGCTTAAAACTTGAAGACAGCAAGTGCTTTATGGTAGTGAATTTTCATATAAAGCTTCTGGCACTAAATATTTGTAAATTTCCATAGAAAGCAGTTAATACAAAAATATTTTATTATAACGGAAACCCACCAAATTTGTTTATCATAACTTTTCTTGATATGATGCATGTATAGAAAAATAACCTCGGTTCTAGGGACATCTGAAGAAATTTTTCAAAGGCTTGTTGAATTTAAAAATTTAGTTTTTTAGGATTTGAAGCGAACTATGTATATATTACGGCTGTGTTAAAAATTGCAAACTTTTTTATTTGTGATTTGCTGTCGTATGACTCATCTTGATTTCACATATTTAGTTATATCCATTATAGTGAATTTTCATGTTTATTTCGCTCAACCCCCCAATATATTAAAAGAATAAAAAATATATAATATATTATATCTAAAAATGTGTGTTTAACGATTTTATAGCAGAATGTTTTTATAAACACACC
>OZ023270.1:36087607-36105107 GCA_964006375.1 Tillus elongatus
TTTAACTGTACTTTGTGTAAGATAGTGTAAAACCAATCTTAGTTTTGAAAACATTAGCTAATTTGTAAAAGTTTTAAGTGTTTCGCATAGTTTCTTTAAAATGGCTTACCAAATAGTTGCCGATACGTGCAAAAACAACAAAAAATATAAGTTGACAAGGCGTAGTGTTAACTTTAAACTTAATGACATCCCCGATCATGTTAATGACCCAGAGAAGTGTGTGAAAAACGGCATTCAATACATTGTGGCCCGCATAGTCAAGGATATTGAACCTTATGACCGAGTGGGATTTACCTTTAGCTCGGAGGCGTTCGATAAGGGGGCTGCGCACTTAGCATTCAGAAAAGCATCAAGTATGACTTTTGAAAACGCGTGGGACTTGCTAGGACAAATATATCAAAGCAATTCGGAGGGCTTTCATTCAAACACGTTCAGAATGACGATGACTCAAGTAAAACCGTTCATCGGGGCAGGCCGAAAAGATAGGTACACCAACTTTGAAGAGGAGTGTAGTAAACGAAAAGGAATTGTAAGGATTAACAACTCCGCCAATATATGTGTCTTCCTAGAGCACTTATCGTAGCCATGGCATACCTTATGAATGTACCTTACCTTAAACAGATACGGCAAAATATTGGAAAACGTCAGGATCAAGAGGTCGAGAAGCTAATGAGAGAAACATGTATAGGAATACCGACTGAAGGCGCTATTGTTGAACTTCAGAAATTTCAACATCTGACTCAATACAAGATCACTGTGTATGAATACCATATTCTAAAGGCCGAACTGTGTTGTTTGAAGGTCCTGACGCTCCTTTTAAAATCAACCTGCTTCATCATACTAACCATTACAATATGATCACCAATTTAAAATCTGCCTTTTGCTGCAGCTATTATTGCGAGTGGTGTCATGTGCCATATAACAATAAAAAGGATCATCGATGTTCTGCCTCTTGTCCATGCTGTCAACAGAGCCTACTTTGTGATAAGACACGTGAGGAAATAACTTGCGCCGACTGTCGCCGCAGGTTTAGAGGTCAACTTTGCTACCAGGCACACAAAGCCGCTGGGTCTCATGGCCCAGCAAGTGTTTGTCGGTATGTCAAGCGATGCTCCAACTGTCTCAAGACAATAACAGCTGACCGAAACCATGTGTGACGAAGTGTATTGCAGAAGGTGTTCCAAACATCAACCCGCAGGTCATTATTGTCACATGAAACCTGACGAGCGAGAACCAACAACAGAGGGTACGTTGTTTGTGTTTTACGATCTAGAAACCCGGCAAGATGAAGTGGGCCACAATGGTGAAAGGATACATTTACCCAACCTATGTGTGTTTCAACAACGCTGCGACCTCTGCATGGAGCAAGATGATGACGTGCTCATATGCTATATATGTTGTGCAAGACGTCAAGTTTTAAAAATAAAACCTTTGGAGAGGTTTGCAGAATACGTTCTGGGTGTTGCACCGGCTTTCAAAAGGTTAGTGGTAATGGCGCACAATGGAAAGGCTTATGATCACCAATTTATTTTAAAACATGTGTTGGAAAAAACAAATCTCAAGGTTGATTTGATTATGCGAGGCACCAGCATTATTAAAATGAAAATAGGTAACGTAATATTTATCGACAGCCTCAATTATTTGCCGATACCATTAGCTGTACTTCCTAAAGCGTTCGATTTGGGACCTGAGCTAAAGAAAGGTTACTTCCCTCACCTTTTCAACACCCTGGCTAATGCCAATTACAACGGGCCTCTGCCAGAATTAAAATACTACGACCCAGATCACATGAGTGAAGATAGCCGTCTAAAACTTATTGAATGGCACAAAGAACATCAAAATTACAACTTTAGCATGCAGAGAGATTTGATAGACTATTGTGTCGGTGATGTCGAGATCTTACGGAAAGCCTGTTTGAAATTTCGAAAGATGTTTTTGGATGAATGTAAGGTGTGTCCGTTCACTGAAGCATGCACCATAGCCTCTACCTGCAACCTGGTCTTCAGGCGCAACTTCTTACTACCTGAGACTATAGGCATTATACCCCGAGGTGGCTATCGAGACTGTGATAAGCACTCAAAGATAGCCACTCTCTGGCTGATATACGAGGAAGCACAGCGTGGTATAAACATCGGGCATGCTGCAAAGAAGCCGGAGGCTTTGGTAGCAGGTGTTAAAGTTGATGGTTTCTGTGCAGAGACACAACAGATATTTGAGTTCCATGGGTGTTACTATCATGGCCACACATGCCTAAGTAACAAAAGAGACGATCCTCTTCACGATGACCCTTCCGACACCCTAAACAATCGCTATGAGCGTACTCAGACAAAGACAAATCGTTTGAGACAGAGGGGTTATGAAGTTGTTGAGATGTGGGAGTGTACCTTTCGAGAAATGCTTGAAAAAAAAACAAATCTTTGAAAATGACGTTAGAGACAAGTCCCCTGTTAGCCGACACAGCTCTTGAACCACGTGATGCTTTCTACGGAGGCCGTACGGGCAACTGCAAGACTTACTATCAAGTAAAACCCGGAGAAAAAATTAAATACGTTGATGTGTGTTCACTGTACCCCAATGTATGTAAATACAAGGGGTATCCAGTAGGACACCCTAAAGTTCACATAGGCGACGACTGCAAACATCTAAACCTCTCCAGTATGAATGGCGTCATCAAATGCGAGATCTTGCCTCCTGAAAATTTATATCACCCTGTACTACCGACTAAGATGAATGGGAAATTAATGTTTGTACTGTGTCGTACATGCGGCGTGTGTATGAATCGAGGTGCCTGCGAACATACCACTGAACAAAGAGCGTTGGTTGGTATGTGGGTGATGGACGAGGTAAAGAAGGCTCTAGAAAAAGGGTGTTATGCTTGAAGTGTATGAGGTTTGGCAGTATGAAATGGAGCAGTACAACATAACCGAGGAGACCGGTGGTTTGTCCACTAAAATGATAAACAAGTTCATTAAAATGAAGCAACAAGCAAGTGGATGGCTTTCAAATTGCATAACATCGGAAGAAAAGGAGGCATATATTGACGAATTTTTTGAAAAGAAGGGAATTAGGATGGAGTTTGGAGAAATCGTAGAATCCTGGGCTAAGAGCTTTAGCTAAACTGATGCTCAATAGTTTTTGGTATGTACAATATTTCTTTTCAACACACATACATACACATTAAGATTTGAACCTGTAACCACACATACACATTAAGTTTTTGAACACAATAAGATTTTAACTTGTAGCCACACACTTTTAAATTTTTTAACATGTCATACAATAAGATTTGAACTTACAGCAGTAGCACATACATACACAAACATAAATACACACCAAAAAAAAGTCACTAACATCTGTAAACATATTAGTTAAGAATTGAAAAATTGCACATTATTAATTAACTATTTGCTACTGTGCAAGAACACGTATATTTCACAGAGTTCCATCTGTAAATTGAAACCACCAGCTGATCTGGCCGTTCACCTTCCATATCAACCGGAAGCCGGTTGGAAGTTGGTGTAATATTAAACGCTTGAAATAAAAACACAGCATTTTGTTTACATGATTTAAATAGATCGACTTACTTTTTTTCCATTCTACATACAAGTGACTTATATTAATTATATTGATCTAATTTAAATTGATTTAATCAGATCGACTTAATTTTTTAGTTTTCTGAACCTCTAGTTACACACATTAAGATTTGAACTTGTAACCATAGACACACACACACACATTAAGATTTGAACCTGTAACCACACATTCCTATTCCGATAACCAGTATGAATATACGAAGGACAAAAGACCACCAAGTAGTAACAAGGGAGGAAATTAAAATATATGGGCCAAAGTCTGAGAAACGTAAGTTTGATGAAACATTCTGCTCACAGCCCTATGGTTATCAAAAAAAACTAAACTCGACGATAACGCCGATACTTCCTCTTCATCAACCTTTCAATAGCTTACGATTTATATCGTATGATATAACATCTACACATGTTTCTGTTGTACCAGATTAAGTTTCAATGCAGAGGATATAAAAGGGTCTTAAAGCCAACCATAATCATTATTGGTTTACAGCGTTTACGTTTAGGTTTTCAGAGTTGCTGTTCACTCTGCCTGATGCACACGTGTCTTGCAGAGCTACACTAACCGATCACGATTCTTTGTGCACAACGATTCTTTGGTGATTGACACCGGTACCGTATTGCTGTTTTCACAGCGGTGCGGCATTCGTTCCTTCACCTAAACCGCTTTTTGCTGTTTTCACGGCAGAGCGGGTTACGATTCAGTGTCACCGTTCGCTTATTGCTGTTTTAACAGTAGAGCGCCAACATTTACAGCCGCCACAATGAGCCGAGAAGAGAAGAAAGCCATCGCCCAGCTGCAGGAGCAGGTTCAGCGCCTAATTGCAGTAAATGAAGCCCTCCGGAAAAGACTGGCTACCGTGGAGAATACCAAGGCCCCCAAGAAGTCCGTGAAGAAGCAATCGAAGAAGACTGCGGAAAGCGAAGAGGCACGCGTCCTACCAGCCGCTGAAGAAACCACCGAGATGGAAACAGAGCCCTGCGTCCCGACGGCCAGCGCCGCACCCCTGGTGACAACTCCATCGGAAGCGCCTGGCCCAAGTACGAAGAGACCCCGTGAAGCCTCCTCCGCAGAAGAAGACTCCGAAAACGAGGACGACTTCGAACCGGTTCGCGGTAAAAAGAAAACCCGAGGCACCGCGAACCCCACCCAGGAGAAGAAGGTGAAGATCCCCCCAATAATCCTCCGCGACAGGGAGATCAAATGGATTGAACTCTCGTCGGTTTTAAATAGGATGGGCCTGAAACCGATGTCCGCGAAGACGACCAGGGATGGAATCAAGATCGTGCCAGCATCCCCGGACCACTTCAGGGAGACCGTGAAGTTCCTGCGGACCAACGGCGTGGGCTTCCACACATTTCAACTAGAGGACGAGAAGTCGCTGAAGGTGGTCTACAGGGGACTATCGACCGACATCGCAGAAGAGGATATTGCTGCCGACCTCCGAAAGCAAGGACTGAAACCAATTTCAGTCCATAGGATGTTTGTTTCCCGCAAGGATAGCAGCCGAAGAGAAGATAGGAGAAAGCCCATACCGCTGGTACTGGTTCACTTCCCGCGGACAGAGAAGAAGGCGTTTGAGGTGACCATCATCGTTGGACTCCACGTGACCGCCGAGAGCCTGAAGAGGAAGGTCGGGCTGGGCCAATGCCACCGTTGCCAGAAGTTTGGGCACGCACAAAGCCGCTGCACCGCCCCCGTCAAATGCGTCAGATGCGGAGAGGGACACGAGCCGTCTGCCTGCCCCCGCCCGAGGACAACCCCTGCCACGTGTGCAAATTGCGCAGGCGCCACCCGGCCAACTTCAGAGGATACCCCAGGTTCCCCGGCCGCAACCCCAAGACCGCCGCCGCTAGCAACCCAGTCAGGTCGGGCGTTAGCTACGCAGCAGCTACCACGGTAGAAGACACCGGCGTCGCAGCGAAGTCAACCGCAGCCACCGCCGCAAAGGAGACAGGCTCTGCCCGCCCCGCCCCGAAGAAAGCCGCTACAACCGCGAAACCCGCCGCGACAGAACCCCCGAAGAAGTCCAAGAAAAAGGGAAAGAAAACCGCCGCCGCCACCGCCGCAACATCCGCAGTGGAAGTCCTCCTGGCCGCACTTTTAAGTTCCCCAGAACTTAAGAAGGCCCTGGAGGGAATCGTCACCAGACAGATAAAGTCGCCCGCCGTTTAATGGGGGACAACCGAAGGAAACCGAACTCTCTCCAGATACTCTTCTGGAACGCCAACGGACTCGTCCGTAGGAGAAACGAGCTAGAGGAGTTTATGGACAGACATCAGGTAGACGTCGCCCTGATCAACGAGACCCACCTCAGAAGATGCGACCGCCCGAAAATCCGCAATTTCGAACTCTACAGAAGAGACCGACGCGACAACCGCGGAGGTGGAACGGCAATCTACGTGAAGAAGTCCATTAAACATCACGCTATGGGAGACCTGGACCTGGAGAACCTGGAGGCCAACGCCGTGGTCGTTCACACGGCCAATGCCGGAAATATCCGGCTTGTAGCGACGTACCAACGTCCATCAACAGCAAGTCGCCGGTTTGGTGTAGCAGAATCACAAATTCGAATGGACGGAGACTGCTCCAATACGCCGAGGATCTGGGTGTCGTCGTGATTGGACCTAGTGCACCCACGCACTACGGAGGAATCGGACGTCCCGACGTCCTGGACATCGCCATTCTTCGAGACATCGCCCTGAGCCACAGACTTACGTGCCTCTCGGAGCTCAGCTCGGACCACAACCCGGTGCTCCTACACCTAGGGGAGGAGTTCGACCCGACGGAGGAGGCGTCCACCACAAGAGTATGCTGGACGTCGTTCCAGCGGCACCTGCAGACCTCGCTTGGACCGATACAACTCATTGACAACGCTGCACAGCTGGAAGCCGCCGTAAAGGACTTTACTTCCCAAGTGCAGGCATCAATAGAAGCGGCATCGCGCACCGTCCGCGTACACAGACTCCGCAACGACCTCCCAACCGACGTCAGGGAGCTTATCCGCGAGAAACACCGGGCCAGAAGACGAGCACAAACAACGCTACATCCGGACGACAGAAGAGAAGCGAATCGGCTAAATGAAGCTGTGAAGGCTGCCCTACACAAACACCGCAACGCAACTTGGGAACACCGTCTACAGACGTTGGACAAGGAAAACAACTCGCTCTGGAAAATAGCCAGGGCGCTGAAGTCCGACCGAAAACCGCTACCGCCAATTCACAGCGAAAGAGGCATGGTTTACACTACCGAAGAAAAGGCCGAAGCCTTTGCAGAAAATCTGGAGCGACAATGCCGGCCGGTATACGACAACGACGACCTGGACTTCGTGGAAACCGTGTACAGGCGAGTCCACAGAGCCCTGAGAGAAACCCCGACACAACAGCTGCGACCCACCTGCCCGGAAGAAATTCGGAAATTGATAGCGGCGAGAAAAGTGCGAAAGGCGCCAGGTCCAGACGGTGTGACCAGCCTAGCGCTTAGAAGACTACCGAAGAAGGCCGTGGCGGCGCTAACTAACATAGTTAATGCCACGCTACGGCTACGCCACTTCCCCAGCGACTGGAAAACTGCAGATGTCATCTTCATACGGAAACCAGGCAAGGACCCACTGTTCCCGCAGAACTACCGACTGATCAGCCTTCTATCGGTGATCGGAAAAATCGCCGAGGCGGTTGTTTTGACGAGACTGAGGGAACTCACCGATGCCCTGAAAATCATCCCCGACGAGCAGTTCGGCTTCCAACCGGGCCACTCGACGGTGCACCAGGTGCTGAGACTGGTAGAACTGGCGACAAGTGCTATGAATGTTAAGGACATAGGAGGCGCCGTCTTCCTGGACGTCGCGAAGGCCTTCGACAGGGTCTGGCCCGAGGGACTTGTTTACAAGTTACTCGACGCCGGCGTCCCACTGGCTATGGCGCAGCTAGTGTTCTCATTCATGGCCCGTCGCCGAGCTTGTACGAAGATCGACGGACACAGATCCAGCGACAGGACGCTGAAGGCTGGGGTGCCCCAGGGCTCACTCCTGTCTCCACTTCTCTTCAACATCTACATGTCAGACATACCGCGAACGGAGACCGCCACCATCGCGCAATACGCCGACGACACCGCCATATTCGCGTCATCGCGTGATCCCCGACTGGTCACACGCCGCCTCCAGGAGGCGGCGTCAAAACTGGAGGAATGGTGCAGCAAATGGAGAATAGCGATCAACCCAGAGAAAAGCACGGCGATGCTTTTCACTTGGAGGCCCGTGGACCTTAGAGAACAAATAATATGGATGTTCGACAAGCGTATCCCGTGGAGGACACCGCGAAATACCTGGGGGTCATCCTCGACAAGAGACTCACTTGGAAAGCCCATGTCGACGCGACGGTCGCGAAAGCCAAGGCGGCTACGGCGGCGCTGTACCCGCTCATCTGTAGAGGTAGTAAGTTGAATATTTCTAATAAATTTTTAATTTACAGGTCCATGATTCGGCCGATTTTGACCTATGGCGGTGCCGTCTGGGGATACGCCTCGGATTGCCATCTGAAACGACTTCAGGTCGTGCAGAACAAGATCCTGAGGATGTCCCTGGACGCCCCGTGGTTCGTCAGCAATCGGCAAATAAGAGAAGACACCAACACCGTGGACATCAAGGCCTATCTGCAGGATGCGGCCGCGAAGACCTTCGCCAAGGCGGCAAACCACGCTAACCCGCTCATCAGGTCCTCAGTCGACTACGATGAAACGGCGCGGAGAAAATTCAAGAAGCCCAAGATGATTCTACTGTAGCCGTCCAGGCACCTAGTAGACGTCTCCAGGGCAGGAGTCCGCGAAGACATCGAGGTGCTGAAGACTACGTGTCGACTCGTGCCCCCGCGATGCCCGCGGGGGTTACCGCTGTGAGGGCTGAACCGAGCAGGCCTAAGCACGGGCGAGGGGATACAGGCTAGTAGGCATCTCCGACAGAGCGCGCACCCGAAGGCAATGGCCTCGTCGTTATTTTCGCGGGTGAATTGAGTAGCCCGCGGGGATGGCGTCAGAACCGGCGTTAGTAAGGTCCGCGCTATATAAATAACCTCGGCCCCCGGGCCGCTGCCAGAGCAGACACCACCGTAAGCAGAGACAGCCACTAGAGATTACGCAGCCAGAGGGCGGAGCCCTAGCTGCAGGAAGCGACCGAAGATTCAAGGTAATCATTATTCGTTCAACCGTCAAACAGTCAACATGACTAGTTGTTTCTTCGGAGGTCCCCGTTCCTGTTCAGAATGTCAATCAGACGCTAAAAAGCCTGCCTGTCAAATATGTAATAAGGCAGAAGGCTATGAGGTAGGTTACGAATTAACAACCGACAGAAAGGGAATATCTGGTTATAATTTCACAACCTACTGCAAAGAGTGTTACCAGAAGAAGGTGAAAAGAACGTTACAAGAAGGCTGAGTAATTCAAAAGCAAGAGCACCCCGCTAAAGGTTCAGTCTTTAACGAACAGTCAAGGTGAACACGCTATATTAGCACGAGAAGCTCCTACTGAGTATAGGACGAGGTTAAACTTCAATTCTTGTAACACTGAAAGGTGAACATTAAAACTAAAAAGCACTCGTTTTGGTTTCGGTCTTGTGGCAGTGAAAATACCGTTAAACTTTAGTCTCTTAACCGAGAAGTGAACACGAAAAAAGTTCGGTTGTGAAGGTGAACTCTTGGAAACAATGGCATTCCAAATACTTGAAGACACAGTGAATTCCAATAAGAAGTTAAAATTTGATAGACGTAGTGTTTGCTTTAGACTACAAGATATATCTGACGATGTCAACGGTCCAGAGCAGAATCTAAACAATAGGTACGTATTCATAACTACCTACAAGTTCTAGTTTTACTTGTTCAAAGTTGTTTTTATTACCTAATTGAACAATTTGTCTTTGCATTTCTTTTTAAGAATTTTAATTTAACTTATAATTTATATTTGTTGGTTTTGTTAGTATATATCATTATGCCTAGATTAAAGAAAAGGAGTGTGGAACTAAAAGTCAAACTCGAAAAGGAAAGAAAACGAGAATAAATAACATGTTTTGATGACAAAAGGCAAGATCATAATGAAATTGATAAAACATCTCAAAAGAGGAGACTAGAACGGTCTAAGGAAACACAAGCCGTAAATGGCTTTGAGCACTTATTCTGATTTATTGTTTTACCTCTAAAGTTGCAGTTTAATTTTAGATTAATTTAATTAGGTAGATTTGTGCAATTTTTAACAATCTTTCCGATATCCATTTTGTTAATTATATCGTTTTAATTAATAGTTTTATAGATGTTATTTTATTTAATGGTTTGTTATATTCTCAATAAAAATGTTTCTTTCGATAACGTACATTTTATTGTGCTAAAAAAGTATTTACAAAAAATACACATAATTTGCACGAAGATCGAAGCCTTAAAGAATACCTAATATTTGCGCATAATCGTTAATTTAATATAATTGAATAAGTACGTTTATTTTGAATACGGTCAACTTTTTTGACTTCAAAAGATGTATACCTTTTTCGTATGACTATTATAACATAGATATTGCACAATGCTCCCTTAAGCTATAGGACAATTTCCATTAATAAATCAATAATTCCAGCCCCTAACATGCTATGGTGAAGTTTACTATCAATAGAAAAAAAAATTTCATTGAAATTACAATGTTTCAATTAAAACAATTTTTTTTCAAACGTTAAATAATATGTTTTCTTATCTTTATTTTAAAAGTGTTGTTATTTATTATTATAATGATCGTTGTTATTTATATTATGAATATACGTACACACAACAACATATGTATACGTGTATATAAACATGCAAATACACATACACATGAATACACATACACCCTAGTGCATACACAGACAGATGGAGAAAGAGATAGCGGAAATTTATGTTAAAGTGTTATAATAAAAACATTTTTCCGTTTCAGAAATATTCTTTTCCTATTAATCCTGCTGATTGATTGTCGAGTTTGCCAATCTTTGTGTTTAGTAATTAATCGAAAAGTTGGGTACGTATTTATAATTGTAGGTACAAGTTCTAGTTTTACCTGTTCAAAGTTGTTTTTATTACCCAACTGAACAGCTTGTCTTTGTATTTATTTTTAAGAAATTTAATTTAACTTATAATTTAAATTTGTTGGTTTTGTTAGTATACATTATGCCTATTACCTGTTCAAAATTGTTTTTATTACCTAACTGAACAGCTTGTCTTTGCAATTATTTTTAAGAAATTTAATTTAACTTATAATTTAAATTCGTTGGTTTTGTTAGTATATATTATGCCTAGATTAAGGAAAAGGAGTGTGGAACTAAAACTCAAACTCGAAAAGGAAAGAAAACGAGAACAAATAACGTGTTTTGATGACAAAAGGCAAGATCATAATGAAATTAATAAAACATCTCAAAAGCGAAGACTAGAACGGTCTAAGGAAAGAGAAATTCATAACAAACGTCAGCGCCCACAAAGTCAGCGTCTTAGGAATCAAGAGAAAAAAGATATTCATAATAAACGCCAGGGGCTATCACAAAGGCAACGTCTTAGGAATCCAGAGAAAAAAGAAATTCATAGGAAAAGACTGATTCAGTCTCAGGAATTGCGATTAACTAACACTGGGCTTAAAGACTTGCATAAAAAGCGTTTAATTGAGTCACAGAATGTGCGGCTAAATAATCCTGACCTCGAAATTCATAGAAAACGTGCAATTAAGTCACAAAACCTGCGTTTAGCTGATCCCCAGGTGAGGGAAATTCATAAAAAATGTTTAATTAAGTCACAGAACAAGCGCCTAAATAATCCTGAATTTCGAGAAATTCATACAAAACGCTTAATACAATCGCAGAACAGACGTTTAACTGATCCTCAAAGGCGAGATGTTCATAAAAAGCGCTTAATTAAGTCACAGAACCAACGCCTAAATAATCCTGAATTTCGAGAGATTCATCTAAAACGCTTAATACAATCACAGAACAGACGTTTAACTGATCCTCAAAGGCGAGATGTTCATAAAAAGCGCTTAATTAAATTACAGAACAAATGATCCTAAACTTCGAGAAATTCATAAAAAACTTTTAATAAAAACGCAAAACATGCGATTGGCTGACCCTGAAAAAAGTCACGCACATATTCAAAGAAGTCAAATAAGTAGGGAAAAGCGCTTGAAAAATTCACGACTTAAAGAAAAGTTTTACAAGCATATGAGTAAAGCACAAAAAGACAGACTAAGTGATGCATCCCAACGTTCTACTCATATTAAGTCTGTTTTAAAATCTTATTATGAGGAAAGAAAAAACTATTAACGTGGAAAAGAATAAAGTATATAAAACGTTCACTGAAGCAATAAAAGATGGTCCTATTTGGAAGTGTGCTTGCTGTAATAGATTATGGTTTAAATATTCAGCTAAATTCTTTACATTTGAGATACTTGAGAAGAAAAAAAAAAGAATTTATAACAGATGTTTGCCCAAATGCTTTAAATTATAATTATATTGGGTATTTATGTTCAACATGTAGAAAAGACATACTATCTTGCAAAATTCCAAAGTTATCTCAGGCCTATAAAGAACTTATATTTCTAAACGTTCCAGATGAATTGCAATGTCTTAGTACATTAGAAGAACGCTTCCTTTGTCCAAGAATACCCTTCATGCAGATACGGGCAACTATTTTTCATCAACAGTTTATGGTACAGGGAAGAATTGTTAATGTACCTACAGATGTACAAACCAATATTCAAATACTGCCAAGACTCCCTCATGAAACTGATATAATACCAGTTGCTCTCAAGAAAAAAAAACAGTACAAACGTAACTACATGTTTGAAAATATTCAACCAAATAAAATATTTAATGCTTTAAGAGTTTTAAGAGATTGTCCAGCATTCCAAGAAGCTGGCGCAACACTAGATTTTCGTCGTCGGTTAAATATGACAGACTTTGGAAAGTCTTCAGAAAAAAATATTGACGAAGTAGATACAGAGGCAGAATCTGATTCTGAGGACGAGGAAAAACCCTGGAACGTTCCAGTTGATGAGACTCTCCTTCAAAATGGAGCCTTAAATTTTGCACCAGGGGAAAATGTCCAACCTTTATCATTAATCTTGGATAATTTTGTGGAATGTTTAAGTTTTATAAAAAATTATGGTGGAGAACTAAGACAGCTACCTTCACATCTTACTTACCAAAATTGGATGAAGAGTGAGGTAATGAGTGCCGACCGCCGTTGCTCGAGCAATATTCCCAGGTTGTTTTTTTTTTTAGCTCTTAAACTTAGAGCCCTAAAGATGTCTGCAAGCATTGGATTCTGTCTTAGAAAAACTAAAGGAAAATCTGATATCACTGTTGACCACATGTTATCTGAAGATTTTATTAATTCGCTAACACTTCATGATAGCGGATATAAACTGTTTGCTCCAGATAGAGGGTCGCCAGCTTTTTGGGAAGAAAAACAGAAAGAAGTGTTTGCTATGACTAGGCAGTTAGGACCACCCACGTTATTCCTAACACTTTCTGCCGCAGAAACTAGATGGCCTGAACTAATTATAATTTTGAAAAAAGTGTTTGATGGAGAAACTGTTTCTGTAGAATTTGTCGACGGTATGACCTATGAAGTAAAAGCGAGATTAATAAAATTAAATCTTGTAACCTGTGCTCGCTATTTCGACTATAGAATCAGAAAACTGTTTATTGTGCTCAAGAATAAAAAGGCCATTTTTAAAGAGTATCAACTGGTAGATTACAGTTATCGAATAGAATTTCAGCAAAGAGGATCTCCCCATGCTCATTGCTTACTTTGGTTGCAAAACGCGCCTAAATATGGTCAAGATACTGTTGAAGAATGTACCAGTTTCATAGATAGTTATATGAAGTGTTCTAAAGAAATTCAATTAAGTGAACTTTTGGAGTTTCAAATACATAAACATACGTTCACTTGTAAGAAAAACGTTAATAAAACAGTTAAATGTAGATCCGGAATACCATTTTTTTCTATTTCCAAAACGGAAATATTGGAACCATTGGAAAATTGTTCTACAAAAACAAAAGACAAGTATATCGAAATTTACTAGATGGTTTATATAAACAACCTAATACCGAATTAACTTACGAGGCATTTGTAAAAAATATTAAATTAAATGAAGAAGACTACAAAACTATTATAAGGAGTTCTCTCAAAAGACCAGCAGTTATGTTAAAAAGAAAACCAACCGAAATTAGAATAAATTCTAACAATGAAGATATATTGAATCTTCAGAAATCAAATATGGATCTTCAATTTATTACAGATACATACAGCTGCGTTTGTTATGTTTTATTCTATATTAATAAATCACAAAAAGTATTATCTAAATTATTACGTGATGCTATCAATGAAAGCAAACTTGGAAATCTTTCAATAAAAGACAAATTCAGACACTTTGCAAATAAATTTTAAATGCTAGTGAATTTTCTGCACAGGAAGCTGTGTATTACATTCTAGAATTGCCGCTATCTGTTTGTAGTAGACAATGTGTTTTTATAAATACTGGCCCACCAGATCAACGGGTACTGGTTTTAAAACCAAAAAGTATATTAGAAAAATTGCCATATAACTCTGAAGATGTTTTTCAGAAGAATATTTTAGATTATTATTCTAATCGTCCAGACTCATTGAAACATATTTGTTTAGCAGAGTTTGCAGCCTGGTACCAATATTCCTCTAAACAAAGAAAACAAGTCTCTTCTAAAGAAAATGAAGACGTCGTGTCTGGTGAGGAAGAAGATGAACAAAAACATGTCTTTATACTCAAAGACCTATCTGGTTATCTGCATCGTAGAACAAAAGCGAAAATCATACGATATGTAAAATATAACATTGAGAGTGACGAACATAATTATTTTAGAGAGCAAGTGATGTTATTCTTTCCTTGGAGAAACGAAGAAGAAGATTTGATAAAAAATACTGTAAGATATTTAACGATAATACTAATGTTATTTGGCAGAGCAGAAAAATGTACATTTATGGGGATTTAGACGACATAAATATGAATGAAATTATTGACCAAATTACGCAACATGACGCCGAAAATGAACCCATTATAGATATAAAGGAAGACAATGATGAATACAATGTCTTTCGTGACAGAGATGATGAAGATGATATCTTAAAAGATATGGGGATCGAAACGGTTAATAATAATAATAATAATACTCTAATATATCCGATTCCATACTTAATTTCTAGCAATGATTGTACTTCAATTTCTGTTCTTTGAATGATAAACAAAGGAGATCTTTTAGGAATGTTTTAAACCATATAAAAAACAGGATGATCCCTTTTCTGCCTGCGTATTAGGTTCTGTTGGTGTAGGTAATCACGACTAATAAAACCAATTGAACATTCTTTAATACGATTTTATAATAGACAAGAAGGCTCTTCGCTTGAAAATTTAAAAGTACTTTTAACTGCCCCAACAGGAAAAGCAAGTTTTGGGATTGGCGGAATTACATTACATGCAGCATTTATTTTGCCTCACAATCAATTTAGTGGTGAGATGCAAGCACTCAGCAGTTTATTCGAAACTCTATCAATGGAAGTTAATCATAATTGACGGAGTGAGTATGGTTGATAGTAAAATCATAGCAAAAATTGATATAAGATTAAAGCAAATATTTAAAAGAAACGAACCCTTTGGAGAGATATCTATAATTATGTTTGGCGATTTTAATCAGCTATCTCCCGTTGTAGATCGTTATATATTCCTCCCAGACCCTTCTAATCCGTATGGGGAATTTATAGGCAATCCGTTATGGACAATGTTCAGTATGTACAGATTAACATACATCGTGAGACAAAATGCAAATGCTTTAAACAATTTTGCAAACAGCATTCTCGAGTCAAAATGAATTAAAATTGTTTAGAAGCAGAGAAATCACAGAAGATCGTCAAATACCCAAAAAGGCTTTGAGATTATTCAGGACGAATGCAGGGGTGAATACATACAATGATGCAGTTTTCAATTTGAAACGTGATGTAGTTCATAGAGCTACTGATAAGAGTTCTTGGGAACGTTTCTGAATCACTTAGGGAAAATGTTTTAAATCAAATCCAAATGGCAAAAATTTCCGATACGTATGGTTTACCATTCCATATTAAAATAAGCATTGATGTGCATTACATGGTAATTAATAATATACAAGTCACTGATGGGCTAGTCAATGGTGCACTCGGAATTCTTAAGTTCATTGAATTGAATGAACTAAATGAAATAATAAGATTATGGATTCTTTTTGAAAACAAAAATGTCGGCAAGGAAATGCGAACAAAATATGTTAAAATTGCTCGCCTAAAGAACATCAATGAAAATTTAACCCCAATTGAAAAAATCTGCAAAAACATAAAACCAAGAAAAAATTCTCCATTATTAGTCATGCGTAAACAATTTACTCTAGTACCGGCAGAAGCAATAACTATCCATAAAAGTCAGGGTGGGACTTATGACGCCGTTGTCGTTCATATGGATAAGACAACACGCAGAAATGAACTGTATGTGGCTTTCAGTCGGACACCCACATTATCTGGACTATACATTAAGAGAACTTTTAAACTTCCGTCAAAGCAAAAGAGTGAGGACACAGTTAAAAATGAAATCAGCTGCGCATTTATTAAAAAACCAGTCAAAATGACACTGAACTTATTACAGGATTACCCTACTCATTTGACTATATTTTTTCACAACATTCAATCCCTTGAGGCACACTTTTTTGATGTGATTGCAGATCAATGTTACATGAAAGCATCCGTGTTGAAATTTGGACGACTTTACAAGATGATATTCAAATTCCTGGACACATCAGAATATATAAATCTGATGTGACGAAAAGTGAACGTCATGCGTATGGTGCAGCTAAAGACATTAGAAACGACTTGGATACAGATAAATTCAAAATTTTGTTTGAATTCTATTGCGAAAATTTAAAGGAAGCTTGCAATATTGTGGCTCTAGAATATCAGAAGTGTGCATTTTGTGCTGTATACAAACCACCCTCTACCCCGTTTCACATAATTAGAGTTCATTTAGACAATATGTGTAAAACAATTGCCGGGTATAAGATTATATTGCTGTTTGGAGACTTCAACGTTAATGTTATTAAAAATGAAAACCTTCCATTTATACATTTCTTTATAGAAAAAATGTTATTTAATATTTTACCAGCGGAGTCTTCTACAGATGGTAACACGCAAATTGATGTATGTTTTTCTAACAACATAAAGCTGAAAGCCTCCTACTATGAATCATACTTCAGTTATCACAAACCAATTGTTTGTATTTTGAAGAAATCTGATGAACCATTAGTAGGTTGTGGAAAGGTAGATTATGACATAGATCACAAGCAATCCCTTCTGACCACAAATAAGCATTTAGATTTGGTTGAAGTAGTCGATGATAAAAATAAAGCACATAAGGACTCCTTACTGAATTTTTCACACGTGTCTACTACTATTTGCCCTAATATAAAAAGCAACGTTCAAAGCACTCTTCAAGATGTTAGCAGTATTTCTTCTAAAGAGCCTCAGACAAATTTAGAATTTACCAACGTAGTTGTTACAAATAGCATTATTTTAGATAAAGTAACACAAGTAAAATCAATAAGTGAGATGAATGATGCTATTGCCAAACGCTACTTACAATATAGCGAACCATACTTTAGATTATGCGAAGGTCAAATTTTAATTTATAAACATGATTTGCTTTCTTTAAAGTTGTGCCTTTCGTCTAATGAAAAAGTGAGACTTACAGAATTGAATATTCCTGGGACAGATGCATGGTTAACAGATAGCATTATTGACGCCTATCTATTTATGTTATGTGAAGAATATCAAAATCTAGGATTTGCAAATACATTTATAACTCAAAATATTTT
>OZ023270.1:36110107-36390107 GCA_964006375.1 Tillus elongatus
AAATATATTTTCAATTAATATATGGCATAACGTATTAAAAAAATCGTCTACAGATTTAGAGGAGAGGAATTTTGCTGATTTGTTTACCTCCGTTTTGTAAAATTATGTTTACAATTGCCGATGGAAAACAATCATTTTCATAACTGTATTTTGCATTCCTTTATAATATATGTTATAAAGATAATTGTATTTGCAGTAATTTATAAATGCTCCTCTTCTAACATAGCAGATTAACAGATAACCATGATTACATAAAAATTAAAGTCACTTTGCAAAGTATACAATAACTAGCAATGATTAGGCGCTATAAACCATATCTCAGAATATAGCACTAAGCTTATTAAATGTCTTGTAAAATTATATTTACAGTTGCCGATGGAAAACAATTTCCTTTTCATAACTGTATTTTGCATTCCTTTGTAATATATGTTATAAAGACAATTGTATTTGCAGTAAATTGAAAATGCTTTTGTTCTAATATATTTGATTAAACATAAAAACATGTTTACATAAAAATTAAAGCCACTTTGCAAAGTATACAATAACTTGCAATAATTTAGCGCTATAAACCATACCTCTAAATATAACCCTAAACTTATTAAAATGATCCAATTTCGACAAATATTAAACGACAAAATACAGGTTATGGCCCTTTTACATAATTACAACCAATGTTGTTTTTCTGACTAGTTGAAAATATATTCTCAATTAATATCTGGCATACCATATTAAAAAAGTCGTTTCTATAGTTAGAGAAACATTTCTCCGATTGGTTTACCTCCGTCTTGTAAAATTATGTTTACAAGTGCCGATGAAAAGCAATTTCCTTTTCATAGCTGTATTTTACATTCCATTATAATATTGTGACGAAGTCTATATTTTCAGAACAGCTGTATGTACTGGAAAATAAATATAATATAATTCATACAAATAAAAATTCCACGCAGTAAAAATTATTATCTTCATCATTAACATTTCTTAAAAGTACGCATTTTCGAATTATCGCGGCGGTGTAAAAACATATATGCAGAGAGAAGGATAAGGTATCTTCCACCGATTAAGATGTTTCAGCCGGGGACTGGACAGAGAGAATTTAACTACTGAGGTAGATAGTTCACCGTTTGCCGTAGCGCGTTGAAAAATATTTAGCTGGAAATTATATTCAAGAAATAGAGTCAGTTTATAGAAGTTGTAGAGAAACGTCAGTATACCGTACCCCCTTGTCCGTGGTTGTGAGAGACAAGTCCGTGGCGTAATAAACCTATCTAACGCCGTCGAGGTAAGAATATTTTAGTTTTGCCTTATTTGATATAATTGTAGCGAATTTTCGGATATTTTCCCTCAGTCCCCACGTGCCTACCCGTCGACGTCGAGGTCACGAGATTTAGTGCCGTTCTCCTTTATAATCCTATCCCCTCATTGTTAGCGTGTCGTGATGCTGTAGCTAACACAGACCTTCTAAGGGTATTACCTACGACGGTTCCAAGTCGACTCTGGTCTGGACGCTGTAGTACACAAGCAGGCCAAGGTCGAGTTGGGATACGACAATATCCTTTTACAGGGTGTTCCCCTGTAACCCTCCCGCTCCTTATCGACGCCCTGACGTCGAGGCGCTGGATCTCTTGTTGTCGACTCCGTCGGCTAGGCGCCTTTTTAGCTATTTGAGGAGCGCGTCTCCGATTGACCCACTTAACGGCTGCATCCCCGGGTCGTGAACCATTGCACTCGGAGTTTCCGTCCGCAGGACTCACGCATTTTCCGTCCGGGGGGAATAAGTAACTTCGTTGGCCCGTCACCAGTAACGTAATTTGTCTTAGAGTAAATTAGTGTGATAAGTACATTTCATATTGTGAGCATACCAGCGTGCTGTAACGTCCTATAATGTAATAAATAGTGTGGAAACTACATTCAGTCTATTTCCTAACTTTAAATAAATCTGCTACACCCTTATAAACTTTCGGAAGGTCAGGTAAATACCGGGGGAGCGATTAAAGCCCGCAACCCCGGAGGTATCTATACGGCCTGCTACATCACAGGCTACCGGACCCTCTCCACGGAGCTATCCAGGCACTCCGGTCACGTCAGTGGTCGGAGTCTTGTGACGAGGTCGCAGACACCCTCGTAGGGAGTAAACCCTCTAAAATCTGGCGCCCGGGACCGTTCCTGTAAATCCATTGATCCGTTTTACCGTATAATTCACCCCGAAAGTCAGGCCTCGTTACAATATATGTTACAAAACAATTTTAATTGCAGTAAATTTTAAATGCTTCTCTTCTAACATATCTGATTAAACATTTAACCACGATTACATTTGAATTAAAAACAAGTATACAATGGCTGACAATAATTTTGCGCTATAAGCAATATCTCTCAATATAACCCAAAGCTTAATCAAATGTTCCAACTTTAAAAAGTGTTACTCGATAAAACACTAGAAATCAGGTTATGATTCTGTTCCATAATTACTTTAAATGTTTTGTTTTTCTACCTAGTTCAAACTATTTTCTCAATTAATATCTGGAATTCCATCTCAAACAAATCGTTTCTGTATAGTTCGAAGAGAAGCATTTCTCTGATTTGTTTATCTCTGTCTTGTAAAGTTAAGCTTACATTTACCGATGGAATCCAATTTCCTTTTCCGAACTAAATTTTGCATTCGTTTATAATATATGTTATGAAAACAATTGTATTTGCAGTAAATTTTAAATACTCCCCTTATAACATATCTTATTAAACAAATAACCATAATTACATAGAAATTAAATCTACCTTGCAAAATATACAATGGCTAGCAATGATTTAGCACAATATATCATATCTCTGGATATAACCCAAAGCTTAATAACAATGTTCCAATTTTGAAATTATATTATATATTAAACAGCAAAACAACAAAATACTAGAAGTCCGATTATAGTCTTTTTGCATAATTTGTACCAATGTTCTGCTTTTCTACCCGTTTCAAAATATTTTCTAAATTACAAATGCTTCTGTTCTAGCTAATATGATAAACTATACAACAGTGATCACAGAAAAATGTTTCCTAACATATACACATATGGGATCAGAACCATTTCTAGGCGTGACAAAAAGCACTGCCAGGGGATCCATTAAGTCCTGGATCAGAACATAAGGTGTACTGGGCAGACTGTCCAAGGCTCACACATGGGAGGTCAATAATTGATAAATCCAATTCAAAGAGAGCTGTGAAGCTGCTAAATCTTAGCAGAGGACAGCTCAGGACCATAACAAGACTCTTGACGGGACACATGGCCATCAAGAAACGCCTACATAAAATAGGGCGGTTCGAGGGGGACCTCGCATGCAGACTCTGCGGCGAGGGGGAGGAATCAGCCCAGCACATCTTATGCGAGTATAAAGCTCTGGACCGCAAAAGACAACTGATCTACAGTCAGCCTAGACCGGAGACAGAGCAATATAAAACTTCAACCTACCAATTGCTGTGCAGACTAGTTTAAGGCAGAGTGATTTTTGAATGAGTGGAGTAGGAAAGACAAAGGGCAGCATGCACAATAAGCCAAAAGCTGCGGTGCTACCGGGGCTTCTAAGACGAGGACAACCCCTAAGGGAGAAAAAAACATATACAAACCAGTACATTTGACAAAGGTTTGAAACTACAAAATACCGACTTTAATATAAATTATATCTTAACATATACTTTTTCTAATTTGAAAACCATAATGTCACAAAAAACTGAAAATCATGTGGTAACACTTTTATGTAGTTAGTAACAATGATATGTTTTCTTAAATCAAAAATATTTTTCCTATTTTGAAAAACATAATGTCACAGAAAACTGAAAATCATATGGTAACACTTCTATATATTTAGTAGCAATGATCTAATAAGTACACTTGGAGAACCCAAATCACCACAACACATTTTAAAAGACCTGACGATCGTTTCACTAACCAAGTTAGCGTCATCAGAGGATGAAACATTCTGTTTCATCCGCTGATGACCCAAAACACCACAACACATTTTAAAAGACCTGACGATCGTTTCACTAACCAAGTTAGCGTCATCAGAGGATGAAAAATTCACAAGAAAATTTTAATGTTTTTATTTGGCGGTAAAAAATAACACTATCAACATAATGCATATGTAATATATAAAAATTGTTCAGGTAATATTTTATGTTTTTATATTCTTCTATAATAAGAAATCAAAATCCACCTTTTTTAATTAAAAAGATACTAGTAAATAATTTAAAGCATTTTAAGAAACTTTAGTTGCTTGTTTAGTATAACAAATAAACTATTTACCTGCTATAAAGGGTAAAATCTTTTGCATGTCCATTTTGAGTTTACTCTCCGTCATTCAATAAGAAAACAATGTTACAAATATTAAACTAATAATTTTTATATAAGAAATAAAATGTAAACTGAACAAATAACTAAATGTCCATAAACTACATATTAAGAATAATGATTAACATAAAGTTTTCCAATAGTCCCTATTTTATTTTATAAATATTAACATTTTTTTCGAAAGTAAAAACGTTAAAGAAATAATAATTTTATAGAGCCTCAGTGATCCAGGGGCAAGAACGTGTGCCTCAGAACCAAAGGATACTAGGTTTGATTCTTAGGGCTCTCCCTTCATTTTTTCCACACATACAAAAAAAACAGTTAGCGATTATTTGAAAAAAATTATATTTTATATGGAGCTACTAAATTAAAATTTGGTCTTAGATATAATATGTAAGTAGTAAAATTGTACCAACCAGACAGTAGAGCCTAGAAGATCGCTTTAAATGTGTTTTAAGTGAGGTACCGATACATTATCAAACAACGATGAGTGGACTTCATATATATATATATATATATATATATATATATATATATATATATATATATATATATATATATATATATATATATATATATATATATATATATATATATATATATATATATATATATGTGTGTGTGTGTGTGTGTGTGTATGTACATATACAAATCCGTTTATTAGTGTATAGACTTTTATAAGCAACGTACAGTCGCGAGGACTCAATATTTTACTCGAGTGTCACAATGACTTCAAGCAGAGATATGTACGGTGTCACATTGGACTGCTAGGAAATCAACATGTATAACAATTCTTGGAAAGCCAACCAGAGAAATCTTAAGCTTCAACATATAGAAACCTTCTATCGTCTGTTCTTTTAAACAAACCAATATTTGTCACAAACAATTAATTATAAATTAAGACAGCTTATTTGTAATACTATATACAACACTGAAAATGTTAAAAAAAGTAATCAATAACATCTCAAACCACAATCAGAATTAGTTTAATTAAAAAACGCTTATATTGAAACCAAATAGGCGTATTGTTTTGCCTCTTTTTTTTTTTTGTTGAAGAATTATATTTCATATAAGTTTAAATTTACTATTACTGTTGAAATTGTAATTTATGGTCTTCTTTAGTTAGTCGATAGTAGGTAATACTATAACTAAATTCACTTTCAAATGTATATTAAAACTATTAAATATGTATATTATATTGATTTTACATGACAGCTCTTTTCCAACGATGTGTAGTTTTAAGATAATTTAGCCACGTCAGAGGGAAACAGCTACCAGGTAATAAGAATAATAAAATTTAAATCTTACACCTGTTTACCAAATATATTATTTTCAACGATTTTCATTTGCAGCCTTTGATTGTATTGTCAAAATTATCAAACTTTGTCCTTTACTTAAATAAACCTTGTATTGTTTTTTGTTCATTCCACTTTTAAAATTGTATTAAACTTCCTTTCTTTTAACTAATTGTTTTTTTTTCTATGAGAACTATTAGGAAATTTCATTAAAATAATTCACTAATAGAGAGTCAATGGTACGACTTCGAAAATTTCTTCTAATTTAGGCCGCATGAACCCACATCCAAGGTTCATTTCAATCTTTATATGTTTATATATATATATATATATATATATATATATATATATATATATATATATATATATATATATATATATATATATATATATATATATATATATATATATATATATATATAACCAATAACTCAAAAAATACTTGTCCGATTTTGATCAAATTTGTAAATTGCCTTGATTATGTTAATGGCTTGGATGAGTTTGGAAATAAACACTACCTCTAATTTTTCTTAAAAAACGTAAAGAAAATTTTAAAAGCACATTATTTCTTGAAATATTTGATTGATTCTAATGAAAATTGGCGCATGGGTAAAAGACGTGACAATATAGCTTTTAACCAAATTTCAAATTATATATTCAAAGAAAATAAGTTATTCGAAAAAAAAATGTAACAAATATAAACAATCTACATAAATTTAGATTCCATAAACCGTCTGTGAGAATATAAATGAGCCAAGTTGTCAGATGTAATAAAATAACATTTGAATATTAGAATATATTACAGTCGGGCATAACACATATTCATAATTATTTATGACAAATGAAAGTTCGTTGAAAAAATAAATCCAAGCAATAACTGCGGTTAATACCCATACATCTTTAATTACTAATTTCTCATGATATTTTTTAAAATAATATACTTAAGTCTTTTATAACAGTCTGTAAATGTCAGCCACCAATCGCCAAATGTCAACAGCTTATTATGAATAGTAATGAAAGATCGTCTTATTTTACTAACTTGTGATGTAAACATGGTAAGTAAATATTTGTTAATTGAATTTCGTAAATATAATATATAGTTCTAGGTTAATCTACATACTAATAAAAATACGTACTGATAATTATACATGCCATGATAACCATAAGTTTCAAAGTGCTTGTCCAAGATACAATTTTGACAAGTATGTAAATATTATAACCATGATTTTCAGAAAGACATTAATTACTAGAATTTTGAGATAAAACAAATTATGAATTTTCTTCTACTAGTAAATTTCGGAATTTAGCGAATGTATGTATTCAGAAAAAAACATAAAACATTTAAACGATCATACATCTTAACTCGCTCTTCGTTTTACGATATTTATTAAAATAAACCTAAATACGACTGGAAATTTACAAAGGATATAACTTCAGATATGCATACAAGATAACAGGTAAATTCGCAATTTACCTTAGACAGTTTTAGATAAATCAACTGCTGATAGATATAATTTGGCATCTCTAATGCACCTTGACATTTTTACCATTTGCTTCCTTGTATTTGCTGAGTTATTTACATTTAAACTTCTTCACTGACCCGGTGCGGTAAATTGAAAAACATTTTAAGGAGATGTAGCTACAAAATATAGAAGAGGCAGCTGTTAGAGGTCCAACTAAGATTTTTTTTATTTACATTTTACTTTCCTCGCCCTGTACCTCTATTCACTCCTGGTCATGCAAGTATTTTTTGAGGTTGTTTACAAGAAATGTTTCTTGTGGATTATGAATCGTGGAGGATTCTAAGCATGTTTCTGAAAAAAAATTATCTCGAAACCCTCCATTAAGTCAACTACAAATTTACCAAATAAATTTTACATATACTTTATTTTGTGCTGTTTTGACAAATTAAATTTCTGTTTGTCACTTGTTTTATTTATTTTATTCAATTAACCCACTAGAAACATTTATCTAGAAATCTTGTACTTTATTTGTCCTTTTGGTAGTAATTTTCTTTTAATAAATTAAAACATCTTAATCTTATGAAAATTCACTACTATAACGTACTTGATGCGTCTAGAGTTTTTTAATATCACCGCGTTTCATTGGCAAACCTGGCTTATATGAGAACTATTATGTCGTTGCCTGGCAACGGAACATTTGATATTATTGCGCAGGTATGTTAGACGCTGTAACTGACGTTTATCGTATGGTATGAGATTGTTTATATGTTTATCTGTTTCAGTTGACAAATTATTTGTGTTATTTGGGAAATTTTTATATACACGTGCAAATTATTCCTTTATTAATGTTAGTGGGTGGACTAAACAGTGTTTGTTATGTTTTATCAACACCGATAGAGGATCGAAGTTTCACAAAAAGGACTGATATGCAACAGGTTAGTTATTTTTTCTCTGATGCTTTGGCGGTAGTTTTAGTCAAGTTTATGGCTTAACGGTCCATAATTATGAGCTAATTTTCGTACAAAAAAATCGTCAATGAGGAGACCGCGACTTTAGAATTTTATAAAGATTTCTTCAAATGAGCGCAAACTAGGCCCCCTGGAATCCATATCCGGGTTTACGTTCAGTTTTGATCTTTTTACATATATACAGGGTGACGCGTTTCTACGGTAAAGCTCAATATAAGTATTATTATACAAGAGACGAGAAAAAATTGTATAAGCTAATTATAGGGTATCTTGAGTTGCATCTTATAAAATTATTTTGACAATCACACGCTGGCCCATAAGTCGTTGGTGATCCATACAATTTTTTTTGGAACAGCCTTATTTTATTGCATTTTTTTAAGAAAAAAAATCAAGACGCAGTAAGTGCGTTTTGGTAGCAAAGTTTCATTAAATGCTTCAAATTTCAATAACTCAATTTGCTATTAACCTAAGGTTTGTTGGCTAGGAAACCAACGTTTAAAGTTTATTGTCGGAAAATTTTTTGTACATTTTCAAACAATAAGTTATTTTGATAAAATATGGCACATTGTTTTTACTACATAGGTTATACCGGTAACCAAATTCATGACTGCTTGCATTAAAAAGACATATTTGATATTCAAAGCATTTTTATAAAAATTCACTGCCATAACGCACTTGCTGCGTCCAGACTTTTTAATATTGTGTAGCTCATTTTCACAAAGAATATGTCATTTCTAGAGCGTCCTATAGGACAGAGTGTTGTATAGCGGGACATGTATACTGGGACATTTTAAAAACCCGCGGAAACTAAACGGTTAAAATTCTAAATAAATTACAGAATTATATACACCCGCCGCCCTCTATTGTCAAGTAGAAATAATACGCGGGAAATGACTCAGTAATCGGCTAGCGTTATTTGACTCTGTTGTAAGCCACGAAGTTTTTATTTGTATTCATAAGTTAAAATCTATATCCGATTTATTTATTAAGATAAACTTTTCAAATTTGGGGTAAATCTAATTAGTTAATATGATTACTTTCTTTTCTTCTCGAGATATGGAATTATAACCTTAATAATGTACGCTGGCGTATAGTGGGACAAAAACACGTGTTGTATTCTGGGACTGTCCCACTATGCAACACATATTTTAGTTAGCAAATTTATTAACGTTTGCCAATGTTAAATTCAATTGATATTCTTAATATATCTAGTTACTTTCGATTTGAAAGCTTGTAAGTCAGAACAAATATTAAGTAATTTTTTTTTTTTTTTTTTTTTTTATGTCAACAACACACCACGAGGGCTTACAGCCTAAATACTATCGTACCGTGGGTGTTGACAAGGAGGAAAGAGGCAGCTTGTTAATTCTGGACTTGAAGGTTTGGAGGTTCGGAGGAGAAGGAAAAACATGTGCCGGCAAGGAATTCCACAACTTTGAAGTCCTCGGGACAAAAGAGCGGGCATAACAAGATGTTCTATGTCTGGTGACCTGGACATTGAAAGGGTGCATTCGCTCTGTTCCCCTGGTAGATCTGCTGGGGGCAGCAGGTGGGGGAATTATGGAGGAAAGCTCCTCTGAGCAGTGCCCGTGCAGATATCTATAAAAGAGAGAGAGGTCACCAACGGCACGTCGGTGGGCAAGGGATGGAAGCCTTTGGGTGAGGGTAGGGTCACCGATGAGACGTATAGCTCTCTTTTGAATGGAGTCCAGGATAGCGAGTGTAGAAGCGGCAGCTGCACCCCAGATGTGGGAGCAGTATTCGAGGTTTGGCCTTATTTGTGAAGTGTATAAGGTATAGAGATTAGTTGGTGAAAAGTATTTGCGAGCCCGGAAGAGGAAACCCAATTTCTTAGCAGCCGCTTCTGCAATTGATGTAACATGTTGGTGCCAATTAAGATTTCGATCCACAGAAATGCCAACAAGAGAGAAGGACTCATCACTTTGAATAACTTGGTTGTTCATTGTGATGGGTCTAGTGCTGCTGTATCTCTTGTGAGAAAGAATTTCTAACTGTTTATATTTCTGCTGATAAACAAAATAACAAATATTTTATTGTTATAGAAAATGAATAACAAAAAGAAGAGGCCACGCAAAACTAACTCCATTTTCGAAAAAAAGTAAAGAAACGAACTCTATTAACTCGATAAAAATGAAGAAAGCAGTTCTAGCCGTTATAGAAGCCAAAACAACAATTAGAGAAGCCGCCAGTGAATTTAATGTAAGCAAATCACTTCAAAGACATATGGCGAAATATAAAAATACTGATGAGGAACAAAAATATTTTTTTAGTTTCGAGAGGCATCATGGTTTTGTACAAGTCTTTTCTGATGAAGAAGAAACTTTACTTACTGAGTACTTGGTTAGTGCCTCGGCCATGTGTTATGGTTTATCAGCTAAAGACTGTAAAATATTTGCATACAGATATGCAGTGGCCAATGACAAATTAGTGCCACTGTCATGGCACAAAAATAAGTGTGCGGGAGATGAATGGCTGAGACTTTTTCGGTCCAGGCATAAGCTAAGTCTGCGCTTGCCTGAAGCAACAAGCCTCAGCCGAGCCATCAGTTTTAATAAACATAACGTTTCATTGTTTTTTAATAAATTACGTGAAGTTGTGAAGAAACATGGTTTTACTGCTAACAAAATATTTAACTGCGATGAAACTGCAGTGACATCAAGTCGGTAAAGTCACGAGTGCCGAAAGAGGCGTGTTGGTAACAATGTGTACCACCATTTGTGCCAATGGTACATTTATTCCACCATTTTTTGTTTTCCCAAGAAAATATTTAAAGAGCATATGCTGACTGGAGCTCCACCTGGCTCAAAAGGAGCAGTTCGTAACAGTGGCTGGATGATTGGGATAAATTACACACATTACATTGTGAGGTTGAAAATAAAATATTAGTAATTCTAGATAATCATGAAAGTCACACTGATGCGAAAGTTCTTGAATATTGCAAGTTGAATGGTATTGTATTAGTTTCATTACCCCCCACACTGTAGCCACAAACGACAGCCATTAGATGTAGCTTGTTTTAAATTTTTAAAATTTATTTAAAAATTTAAAAATTCTTGCAATAAACTAATGGACGAATGGATGTTAAATCATCCTGGAATTTCAGCTATTTTATATAATGTAGCAGAAATAGTTGGAAAATCTTTTCCCATTGCTTTTACACCAACCAACATAATTAAACGTTTCGAAGCAACTGGAATTTGTCCATTTAATTCTGAAAAATTCCAGGATTCTGACTTTTTGACTTCATATGTTACCGACCGCGAACATGATATTTATGGAAAAAAAATGTATCGACAGTTAATTTAGATGAACATCAACCAGGTTGTTGTAAAAGCATAATTTACAGCCGCTCAGTTTGCAGGCTTTGGAAACACAAGTTTTGAAAGTGTTGTATTTTCACAGTAGTATAGATTTATTCTATTATATATGACTTTTTGACCACAGTAGAGTGTCAAGATATTGAGGAAATAAACTTTGTCATGTGTAGTTTCAATTGTGTACTCTTGCTATTTGTGATAAGGACTCAGAAGTCCCGACAGGACTAAAGCAATATTTATTATATGTAAGTACTACAATATTGATCTGCAGTGGATAAGCACTAGATGTATTATTTATTTTTATAATAAAATGTAATTACAAAATTTTATTAGGCATCAACAAAAAAAAGATGGTATGGTAGAAAAATGTTTTGCCGGACGGAGAACTATTAGAAGCTGCAAATTTGGCAGTCATTGAATTAGAACAATTACCTTTAGATAACAAAGTAATAACAGATGAAGAAGTTAGTGATGATAAAGATGGGAACGGAGATCCGGCTGCAAGTGAGTTTATCCCAGTAACGGAACAGGAAAATGTAATGATTGAAGAAAATTCTATGGAAGACGAAGATGGATTTATAAATAATGGACAAAAAATAAAAGTAAAACTAAAGTGTATCAAAAAGAAGTCAATAGAAAGAAAAAGGACATTTCGAGAACAACTACTAATTATTCCCTACCTGAAGGTTCAGTAGTAGAGCACTTTTTAGAGTGCAGCGTATTTGCTGTTTATTTTTTTGAAAGTGTTGGGTTCAGCAACAATTGAAAACATAGTGTATCAAAGCAATATATATATATATATATATATATATATATATATATATATATATATATATATATATATATATATACACACATCTATATATATATATATATATATATATATATATATATATATATATATATATATATATATATATATATATATATATATATATATATATATATATATATATATATATATATATATATATATATATATGCTACACAAAGAGATGAAAACTTAAATCTAAAAGAGTTCTGGCTTTTATTGGAATAATTTTTTATGGGATACCATAGTTTACCAAGCTACAAACATTATTGGTCGAGTGCTGAGGACTTAGGAGAGTCAATAGTGAAAAGAACCATGCCTCGAAATAGGTTCCAACAAATCCTGTCATTTTTGCATTTGAATGATAACTCAGCAATTACCAACAACAATAAAGCAAAATATTTAAAATCAAACCATTTGTCAACTCGCTAAACACACAGTTCAACTTGTATCACGGAACTCGTGAATTGTTTGTAGATGAAAGTATTATACGTTTCAAAGGTAGATCAACCCTAAAACAATACAACCCCATGAAGCCAATCAAAAGGGGGTATAAGTTAAGGTGCGTAGCTGATCAAAAGGGATATTTAAAAAAAAGGTGTGTATCAAGGGAAAGATGAGATAACAGAGGAAAAATTTGAAACATTTACCTTGGCGAACATGTGGTATTGTCACAACAGAAAGTTATTGGGGCAATAATAGAATAGTTTACTTCGATAACTATTTTAGTAGTATAAAATTATTAGAAAAATTGAAATTGGAAAACACTCATGGTTGTGGTACAGTAAGAAGCAACAGGCGTGGACTACCGAAAGATTTGATGCCCGACAAAAATACGACGAGGAGATTTTGACTTTCGTGTATCTAATCAAGACATCATTTTCTTCAAGTGGCACGATAATAAAACAGTGCATTTTTTTTTCAATTTTCATGGAAATGAACAATCGCATGTCACTCGTCTGCAGAAAGATGGTACAAGAAAACAAATACCATCTCCCGAAATTGTCCCTGATTATAATAACTTTATGAGAGGAGTGTATATGGTAGACAGATTACGAGAAGCTTATTGCATTGGCAGGCGCGCCACAAAATTGTGGCATCGACTATTTTTTCGCCTTCTCTATATTGCTTTTGTAAACTCATATATAATATGTAAAGAAATGAATCTGACAACATATCCCTTTAGAAGAGGAGTTAGCTGTGGCCTAATGATGAAAGTAATTTTTCTCTAAAAAATTCACTGAAGCGTACAACTGATAATCCCAGTGCTTCTTCTAGTCGATCGTCCACTCCACGTTCCGATATTAGAAACAGTTGTCCTGCAAATTCGCAAAAAAAGAAGAAAATATCACTATAGCGTGTCCAATGATATGAGACTAGGCAACAGAGGTGCCCATTAGCCAATTTTTGTCAAATAAAGATGCAGATGCGAGCAATGTTCATTTATGGGTATTGAATCACGCCCTCATTCAAAATGCTCTAGTTCCAATGTATTTTTGTATGTTAATGAAACGAAAATTTGTTTCTTACTTCATCATGAGATTTCACAATAAATTACTTTCAAATAGTTTCATTTTGATGAATTTTCAACAATTTTAGCAATTTTTTTCACATACGCAGTATTAACCTACCCTCATTCTTTTAGTCCCAATTGGACCTCCGAGTCCCGATGCTAAAATTTTTCCCTAAGGGCGAATAAAAAAAAAAGAGAAGTCTTAGTACACTATTATAAGTTATATTAGAAGATTTTTTTTATTAAAAAAAAAGATAGCGTGGGACACAAAGGGTTAAAAAATAACATCAATGAAGCGTTGCCTTTTGTTGGTGAGTATGAAATTATTTTTTTACTAGTATTTTTTATCACAATTTGTTCAGTTATTGACCAAAAGCAATACGAAGTTAATCCATATAACAACACAGATACTCACCTGGAAACAGATCTTGATTATGATCCTCATTCAACAGATAATACATGTAACGAAAGCTCTCAAAACTTTATTTGCCCTAACAATTCAGCTACATCTTTTGAAAGGGTCTGTTACAAGAAAATACTTTTTTTCTTAATATTAATAGTCAAAACTGAATTATTAAAAGAAAAACTCTTTTTTAGTTAAGTATAAAAGCGTTATGTGACGAAATTCTGTATGATTATTTTTTAAATACATTCTTTTGAAATAATATCAAGTCTTGTTGATTTCCATAGGACATATTATTTGTGTAAAGTCCGGGACAAACATGTTAAGTCCAAACGATGGGACTTAACCCATATAGTAAGTCCAGAAATAATTTCTTTGCGCATAACAGGCTATGTTGTCACATAATGAAAAAAATCGAAATAAAGGCACACTTTGCATAAAGCATTTTTTGACAAGTGCCAACAAACATTTATATCCAATTTTTCACCAGTATTCCTCAATACATAGTTTAAGGAAGTTACATTTCCAATTTTTCAAACTTTCAATCGCCTCTACTGTAAAAATTTTTTTTTTTTTACCTTTTTTAACATAGTCTGGCTCTGAGGTACAGATATTCTTACGATTAATACTTTAGAAACAAGTGAGGTGGGAGAAGCAATTTTCGGAGTTTTTAGTTGTTTTTTTCTTTCAATTGAACATTTTGTTAACATGATGGTTATCTATGGTTACTAACTTTCGTTAGACACTCCACCCAGTGGGGTTAATTTAAAAAAAATTTATAGCGCGTTTAACCTTTCATTATTACCCCTAGTTATGCAAATAATGTATTCATATCTAAACCACAGCATTATGTAATGACAAGGTCTTGCTGTCAAATTTTAAGTCTCTAGCATGTAGCTTTTAGCTCATGCAGCTTGTAATGTGCAGACAGGCACCAGTGCGAGGGTACAAGTGTTCCGTTTACAAGTTTGGTTCAGAACTCTAAAGACATATTTTTACATATTTAAAGGATTGCATTTCTAAATATATGATGAAATGTTTTTCAAATGTTAGATAAATAATGATAAGAAAAATGTAAAGCTGCTAGTTGTTATTTAACCAATTTGTAACTGTCCACACTGGGATGCTTTATTGATTACTTTAGTTGTCATATATATGAGGACTATACTGGCGACAGAATCCTTCAAACTTATGCCCGGTTTCACAAACGCTGGTTAAAGTGCCGGTTAGTTAATCCTCCGTTAACGTTAGTCAATGATTAAATATTGGCGAGCGTTTCACAAAGCATTTTTAACTCTCGGTTAGCTAACCGGCGATTAGCAGTTGATCCAACTTGGCAACCATGCAAATACGTTACTGCTCCGGTGTTTGACAGTTGAAAGACAGCATGACAGCATTATTTGTTATCGTTTGCTGGTTTGCTGTAACGGTGTTTTGATATTTTTGTGTTTAATTAATAATTATAAATTAATCAATAAAAAAAGATAAGAAAAGGGACAGGGGAACCAATTATTCTCCAGGGAGAAAGATATCCTGATCGGTTTAGTGAAACTGTAAGTTTGAGTATCCTTACTACATTTATCACAGTAAGTAATTTGCCGCGAAATAAAGTTCAAGAATGTTATAATTTTATAATGTTTTATTCTGGCTTTGTTACTAGTTATTTATTCTAGTTTTTCCATCCTTCAAATGTCCTAGATCCTTTTTTCACACAAATTATAAGTTTAGAAAATGCCCTTAACTTAAAAATGTTGACCATGATTTTATGAGGTTAAAATTAAATCTTTAGTTATCTTTTTACTTTTTAGAAAGTAACAACACTACCTCAAGTAAACTTTTTTGATCATAATGTTGTATATTAGCTTCCAGAAGTACCTAACAGCTTTTTACTTACAGCACAAGCATTCCTGTGTATTATAATTATACAAGTGACAATTTCCATATAAAAATTATTTTAAATTAATCCACACTTTCATTTTCTGAATCACTATTAAAAAATAAAGGAATAAATGAATGTGTTGTAAATATTACACACAAATAAAAAATGTATTCTCTTCCTGTTAAACGTTTGATATACATATTTTACCTCCTACCCTTTCCACATCCCTTATGTTTTTGTTTTAGCTACAATAACAAGATAGAAAATAAGAGGACAGACCTTGGAACCTCCAAAGAAAAAAGTGATGCCTGGCAGCACATCACTGCCCAGTTTAATGCCCAGGTGAGAAGCGGTAGCCGTTCTCAAGAGCAGCTAAGAAACTTGTATGACAACCTGAAAAGGAATGCTACAAAGCAACTGGCTACAGAAAATGTAAGTCTATGTTTGGTACAGTTATCAACATATTTATTAATTACATTTTTTTTTACTTACAGAGACAGCGCTATAAGGACCTAGGTGTGTCAAGAGAAGAAGTGGAAAACTTCAAAAAGCATGCTGCATTGGAGAAGGTAATTATATAACCTTTTTGAATACAAAAGTATAGTAACTATGTAGTAGTTAAGAGTTATTTTTGCTTATACTGTGGCATTCGATCATTGTTCGAATATAATTTTATGTTCAACCATATTTCATTATTTTTTATAATCATGCCTATATTTCCTAGATAAACACACAGGTGACATATACCCACTTACATAACACACGTGTGCTTATGGTTATAGAAAAGCCATAACTAATTTATAATTTACTTGTAGAAAGAACGGCAAGAAACTGGTGGTGGTACCTGTTCTACCACTCTACCGGATGTTGGCAGCCAAATATTGGGTTTGCTTGGGGACCAAGTAAAGCCTTTAACAAATCCTTCTGATAGTGTTGCAATATATTTTGGTAAGATCATTTGTATTCAAAGGTAATATAAGCTGTTAGTAAGTAAATTATATTTTGATAAAAACCGATGTGGGATAAAAGCTTGAGGTTTTATTGTTTTTTCTAAAATAATAATCATATATACCTAATATACCTTAGGAATGTACTGTGATATTTCCATACTTTAATGATTACATACAGTTTTTCTACTGTTCTAATTATTTTACTAGCAAGACAGGTCCTTAACTAGTTTCGTCAATAGTTGTTGATGTATAGTTTCTAAAAAAATTGTAATTTATCATCATAATACAAAACTTAAAAAACAGCATATTATGGGCAAGAATATGTTTTTTTAACAATGAATCAACAATAGCTAAAAGCCAATGTATTTTTGCTAATATGTAAAATGGAAGGTACCTTTGTTTTAAAATATCAAAACCACTTTAAGGTCGGCCTTTTAGTAGAGGGGTATCGATGGTGAGATTTTGCAAAAATATTTTCTAATGAGCGCGAATTGGGACCTCTAGAACCCTTATCTGGGGCCAGTTTCCATTTTTATAGGTTTACATGTGTGTGTGTTTATATATATATATATATACAGGGTCGCTGATAAGTCTGGAAACGGTCGATTATCCGGGAAAATATACAAGGTGTCGAAAAAAGTTTTATACAAAAGTTTTTGGGTTCTTCAATGTCTACTAGGCGGTGATAATTTCATTTATACAGGGTTGGTCATACAGGCGTGGCACACCAATATTAATTTTTTTTAATGGAACACCCTATATATTATTCGATATTTCAATCCTTCTCTTAATTTTGAGCAACATTTATGAGAAGCATAATGTACCTAAACTCAATCGTTTCCGGGTAAAAAAATAAATAAAAATAAACGCTACTGTTTTTAAAATCTATTGGATGAAGAACAAAAATAAATGAAAAGTAGAATATCTCTTGAAAACAATCTGTGAGTGTGAAAAGAACCGGTTGCGATGTTTTTAACGTTGTTTGGAATCCCAAGATAAGATAAGATGCCCATAAGAAACGCAGTATTATTCTTTTGTTTTAAAATGTTTCCAGGACAACGAATGTCAAACATTCATTCAGTGTCAACAGTTTTGAAACATTAGTAATTTAGTGTCAACAGTTTTTGTGCAAAATGGCAAGTTTAAGTGAAACCGAACGTATCGAAATTTTAATGATGATAGGGTACGGTGATAGAACACGAAGTTTTGCTCAAGTGGTGATTATGTTCAATGAGTTGCATCCTGAGCGGGAATCGATCTCCAAATCCACAGTTTCGAAAACTTTGCATCGTTTTCACGAAACTGGCGGTATCAAGGATAAACCTAGAACTGGAAGGCCAGTAACCGTTACAAATGAAGAAAATTCTTTGAATGTAATATTGGATGTGGTGGAAAATCCGAAAACTTCGGCACAGCAATTGGCTTTAAATCACAATATGAGTCGATATTCAATTCAAAAGATTACGAAGCGGGAAAAGTTCCGTCCATATAAAATTCATTTATTGCAAGAACTGAGTGAAGACGATTTTGATCGCAGAATCGAGTTCTGTGAACTTATTATGGAGAAGTTACGCCAAAATTTTAACTTTGCCAACCACATTTTGTTTTCCGACGAATCTACATTTTGTTTGAATGGACAAGTCAACCGACACAACTGTAGGTACTGGTCAGACGAAAACCCACATTGGATGGAACAAATTCACACCCAAAGACCGCAAAAAGTAAATGTTTGGTGTGCTATTATTGGTGGACATATCATAGGACCTTATTTTATACACGGTAATTTGAACTCTGCTCGATATTTGACACTTTTGCAAGAATCAATTGTTCCAGACGTTAGTCGATTATTTCCGAACAATAACGACCCAAATCTACCAGCGGAAGAAATATGGTTTCAGCAGGATGGGGCACCCCCTCAGTTTGGAATTGAGGTACGGGAATATCTGAATCAAACCTTTCCTGGCAGATGGATAGGGCGCAGGGGAACTATTGAATGGCCAGCTAGGTCTCCCGACATGACGCCGCTTGACTTTTTTTTGTGGGGTCATGTAAAAAATTTAATTTACCAAAATAGACCACAGAATATTGAAGAGTTGCAAGCAAGGATTGTGCATGAAATTAATAACATTCCTCAAAACGCTCTTGTAAATGCAGTGCAATGTTTTGTTAAGCGAATTCATTATTGTCAGGAGGTCAATGGAGAAGACTTTGAACATCTTATAAAATAGGATTCCAAACAATGTTAAAAACATCGCAACCGGTTCTTTTCACACTCACAGATTGTTTTCAAGAGATATTCTACTTTTCATTTATTTTTGTTCTTCATCCAATAGATTTTAAAAACAATAGCGTTTATTTTTATTTATTTTTTTACCCGGAAACGATTGAGTTTATGTACATCATGCTTCTGATAAATGTTGCTTAAAATTAAGAGAAGGATTGAAATATCGAATAATATATAGGGTGTTCCATTAAAAAAAAATTAATATTGGTGTGCCACGCCTGTATGACCAACCCTGTATAAATGAAATTATCACCGCCTAGTAGACATTGAAGAACCCAAAAACTTTTGTATAAAACTTTTTTCGACACCTTGTATATTTTCCCGGATAATCGACCGTTTCCAGACTTATCAGCGACCCTGTATATATATATATATATATATATATATATATATATATATATATATATATATATATATATATATATATATATATATATAATTAACCTATTTCGAAGAAACTCGGCAGGTGCCTTTCTTTTATTTATGGCTTGGATGAGTTCGTTAGCTAGGAAAATCGGACAAGGTTTTCTTTCGAAACAAATTTTTTTCTTCGAAAATTACAAAGCTATTTTAATGAAATTTCGTGGAATCTTGCCTTGGAAAAAACCTTATTACATGCCAAAATTCAACTGTCCAAGTTTATAGAAAATTGAGTTATTAAAATTTGAAGCATTTAATAAAAATTCACTACCAGAATAAAAAGAAACCTGTCAGATACTTCGAGTTAACCGTATTGACTTGTTCAGAAAGCAGGATAACAATAATAATTGTAAAAGTAATTTTACTCTACATTATCAACCTCACCATTGCTACAGTACATAATAAACTGGACACTACACTTGCCCAGCTGCTGTAGATATCATTACATGATATGTCTATAATATTTTCACATAACAGGATTTCAGAAAGCAACAAACAACATTTTCTTTAAGTTTACACATTTGAGTTTTTAATTTGTTTTAAATACAGATACAGATATTGATCTTCCACTAATTAATGAACCCACTTCCGAACCTTATACTATTCCTGATATCAGTACTCCTGAAACTTCTGTACCCAGAAAAAAGGTTGCAAAAAAGATACTAAAAAGAAACACGCGGCTGAAGAGCTAAAAAAATATTTTCGAAAGAAAATTCAAAATGCTGAAAAGAAAGAAAGCAAATGCTGCAGCAGCATAAAATACAAATAAACATTTATAGGCTACAGTTACAAAAATTAAAGCAATAAAGTCTGCTTAGTTTTAAATATTTGTTTTCTTGAAAGATTGTTGATATTTATTTTTAATTTTCATTCATACATTTAGCTTACAATAATGTGTATAACAATTTAATTTAACATTGTTATGATGACTCATAAATCCAACAACTCCTGTATGCCACCTTAGTTATGTATGGTATTATCATATTACATTATATGTTTTAATCAGAGAACACTTCTGAAGATAAAAAAATTATATATAAAGTAACTACAACTATATTATATTAAATTGCAACTAAATTAGATTAAATTACAACATATTAAAGAAAAAAGACCATGGTCTTACAAAAGCAGTAAAAATTAAGCACTGAAAGCAAAACCTAGAGAATAGCAACACATTGTTTTATCAAGAAAATAACTCTTATATTTCCAGTATGTATTAGGCAGAGGACCCAAGAGATTGATTGTTTCACTTGATTTGAAGAAATTGAAAAACTAGCACATCATGTTGGAGTATATTATTTTATGAACTCAATTTATTAGCATAATTTGCCCAATCGACTAATTTACCTTACCTAATGAAGAAAAGCGATGTTTCCCTTGGGAGATGACAAACGTTGTTTAATAAAAATAACCAAAACGCTTGGTAAAACGTCACGCTGTATGCTTTGTTAGGTTGAAACACAGTGTCTCGGTCTCACAGTTATTATTGATGAACGTAAGATACCTATATATTAAAAAGTCTAGACATAGCAACATGATCTGACAGTAAACTTTTTTTTTATTTAAAACTTATAACTTTTGTTCTTGTAACATAAAGATCTAAATGTTGGTGTATAGTTAACTTTTTATATCGTAAACCGAAGTACCAAAATTGGTTGACATAGCTTTTTTCTTTCGGAGATATAAATTTTTTCTGAAAGAAAACCCAAAATTTTCTCAGAAAACCTGGTCCATTTTTTCTGGCTAACGAACTTATCCAAGCCATTTACAAAAGGAAGGTACCTGCCAAATTCTTTCAAAATGGGCCCATATTTTTTTGAGTTATTGATGTGATACATATACATATAAGACCGTGGCGAAACGAACATGTTTAAAGCCAACACAACATCAGAATATATATGTGTAAATATATATATATATATATATATATATATATATATATATATATATATATATATATATATATATATATATATATATATATATATATATATATATATATAGTAATGGGCGAGAAAATTGGCTAATAAAACTATTAATAATCAAGCTGAATTAACCCTTTGATGGGTAAGTTATTCGCTTGGATGTTTTCCTTTGTGTGTGTAAATTCAATTCTGGTCCATATTTTTATTAGCTCTGTTCTATGGTCGGTAGGTATACAAATGAATGAAAACGCCCCAACAGGTACGATCGAATTTTTTATAATTATATCAGCCGGCAGAGACGTAAGCTCTGAGAGTCAGAGATAAGTCGCCGAAATTTCCAGAGGTCCATGGTAAATATACTAGGGTACCTCGAGTATTCGACAGGCCACAGTGGGGTATTTTAATAAACGAAAATATTCCCGATGTAATTAAATTGTCTCGCATTATAAGCGTGATATTAGTTAAAAACAAAGCCATGCGTAAAATAACCACAGTCTGGATATTCTCGATAAGACAGGTCTGTTTAATGTCTCATATTGTAAAACAAAAAAAAAACATTCTCACGCATTGTATGTAAAAGGTCAAACTTCAGTGCCCAGACGGAGATCCACTTGTCTAGAGGCAGCTTAAGTCTCTTATCTTGACTGTCGAGTGTTTTTCTCTGGTGTTAAAAGGCACAAAAAGCACGTCTGGCTTATACAAACATCTGGCTAAATAATAAGAAATGTAATTTAATAGGCACCTGCTGGCTGTATAACTGTGTGAAATATGACATGTTAAAACTGCTAATATCTAGGGCAATATTAATGCAAATTATAGGTCATTGCAAATATGGTAATGTACACTGCAGAAAGGCAACAGATGAAATTCCGATAGAAAGAGAGAATGTCTTTCGCCGTCTGAAGTTCTTAAATGTAATTGTAATTGCATCCACGAGCATTATTAGCTATGTGCTAATTATTTTTGCAGTATCATTTTCTCTTCCGAAACTTCCACGAATTTAGTTCTTGAATGGGCAGGCCCTTGAACGTCATTTATCAGTCGATATTTTCGTTGTAAATAAATGAGAAGCACAGAAGTATATTTCATTTACAAATTGTTTTCCCGGCATGTCCACATGACCACAGGGCTTGCACTAATTAAATACAGACTATGTCGACCACGGGCTGTCCTGCAACACCTTAGGCAGTTGTAAAATCTAATTTGAAAAGGGAAAGTAATTTTAACTTGTATTACAGTCGTATGTCAAATAAGTTCACATATAAAAATAAAACAGGACTCGAAATATTTTATGTACATTTATATTAACATAAGAGAATTTGATATTGCTTTGGTGTCATATGCACAATGAGGTCATTATTCTGTGTTTTGCTTATTAATATTGTGTACGTAGCATACTATTATTATTTACATAGATTTAAGGTGTCATTGCATAAATATAAATGCCGGCAACAAGCGAATTAGCAGCAAGTAAGGGTGCACAGGTAAACTTGCAGAATGGGTTTCACAAGTTGAGTAATGAATGTTTACAATTATAATTTAAACAAATAAAAAATAATAATGATGATAATAAGCTCTGAAAACAGTATGTACAGGGGGCTTTCTATGTGGGACGTGTACACATGATAGAGGGGAGTCACGCTACAAATTACGAGCGGGACGCAATAAGGTCGATTATGGTACAAACGTTTGAAATGCTGTCGACTTTAACAACAGGGCCTGCATTATAATTCATTACACGGGAAGGGGAATGAAACCGATATAAATACGCGGATGATTTCAGGCTAGAATCAGACATTCTTTGGTCTTCAAAGAGTGTCCTCCTCCGGGAAGCTACCTTGTCTAGAAGAGTATATCTTGTGATACCCACCACGTGCCAGGACACGAGCACTGGTGTCAAAGCAGGAAAACTTGGCTGGTCCTCATTTTCGCGATATTTAAAACCTACGTTGCCCAGAAGAGTATATCTTGTGATACCCACCACGTGCCAGGACACGAGCACTGGTGTCAAAGCAGGAAAACTCGGCTGGTCCTCATTTTCGCGATATTTAAAACCTACCTTGCCCAGAAGAGTATATCTTGTGGTAAAATGCTACGTGCCAGAGCACGAGCACTGGCGTCGAAGCAGGAAAACTCGGCTGGTCCTCCTTTTCGCGATATTCAAAACCTGCCCTGACTCAGAGAGCTATCTTGTGGTAAAACGCTACGTGCCAGAGCACGAGCACTAGCGTCGAAGCAAGAAAACTCGGCTGGTCCTCCTTTTGCGATATTCAAAACCTACCTTGACTCGAAGGGTAATTTTGTGGCAAACGCCAAGTGCAGGAATCCGCACATAAGTATTAAAACAGAGAACTCGGCCAGCATTCCCCGCGAGACAACCGCCCACAATACTAGGGAAATTGCAAAGCACCAAATACTAGTGCCAGATTTCCGCACACGGTAAAGGGGATCTTCTTCCTCCGAAAAACCTCCACCTCGCCTCAATGCAGGGAAATACCTGACGCAGTTCTATTTCTCGGGTCTGTTCTTTCCTATCCGGAAACCCAGAATGAGGGAACCGTCCCCTACGTTAGGCGAAACCCAGGATACGAGCAGCCGTCCCCGAGTGGAGACCATGCAGCAGCCTGACAGACCGGAAAAGGATGCATCAGACGGTGAGTTGAACATTGTTATGATTCGTGCCGATGATCCTGTAAATTTCCCGGCCTTGAGCAAAATTTGCGTGCCTTGAAAGTGCCATCTAGGAGCAAGGGGGGTGCAATGGGGCAGTCGTAATAGTACAGGGTTCGATACTTTTATTAAACTTGGTGCATCGAAAATTATTCTTAAAGGAAATCATTAATACATTTAAATATTGTCAAAATTTAACATGTGCAACCTGATCATGAGTTTTGTAGGTTTGCCTGTCCGCACACCATTTAAAGGAATTATTATTCGTTGAGATATTGCCACACTTGTTTGGTGTAAATTAAAACTTTAAAGCTGAAATGTTATTTGCCTTAATTTTAAGAAGGAAAATAATGTATACATTTAAAATGTTGCCAAGCCTAGTGTATTTTAAGTTAAGTGAAACACTGAGAGTTCATGTAGTCATTTTAGGGTTGCCAGAGTTATTTTTGATTAAAATCAATATCTAGAATAATATGTGTTTGCATCCTGTGTAGATATTTATCACACGTTGCCAGATTTAATTAGCTTGAAAATTGAAATCATGAACATTACCAGCTGATGTTTATGTGTATCCTAAGAATGTAAGTTTTGCTCCTACCAAATAGCACTTAATATGTGCGTGTTAGTTTCGTGTGCCTAATAACACTTATAATGTAAAATTTGCACCTATTGACGTCAAAGTGTAGTAGTTACTAAAAGGCTGAAATGTTTCGGTCCGATTATAATGTTTGTTAGTTTTAAGTAGGGGTGTAAAGTTAGTTCGCCTCCCCGTGGTGCACCCTGGATAGCGTCTAATATTAGACGTGAACTAAATGAACTAACCAGACCGTAACCCTTCCTAGTCATGTCTTAGGAGGGCCGGGAATGCTTGCCTTAATCGGCCGGCATTGCGAGGAGAGTCCTCTATAAAAAACCCACATCGCAAGGTCGTTGGAGGGTTGGTGCCGAAGCGATGATGCTTCTGGCCGTTGTGGCCGGGCATTGGCAGGATGGTAATTCTGTCTCTAGCGTTACCCTCCCCAGGGAAACCGGGCGACCTCCCTGTGAACATGCCTCTCTATGGGATGCGGGGCTCTTCCATGGAGGCTGACTTTCCCTTGCTGCTCGTGGGAACAACATATACACGACAGATACAAACCCAAACGAGATGGGTAAAGCTCTCGATCTCCAGGAAACTGGAGAACCCATGGAGGTAGAGTTGGGGGTAGTCCCCTCTCTTACCGATAAACCAATGGAGGGGGGGGGGGGGCAAGGACAATCCTGTCCCCATCCTCTGCATCTCCGTCCTCCGATGAGGAGCGGGAGCTGTTAAAGTCTCCCGTGGGACCCAAAGAGGGACGGGGTAAAAGACAACGGCTGCCTGGATCCGCAAGGAGACAGCTCAGACGACTACTCAAGGCGGGGGTGCCATATTCAACCGCCTTGAGTCAGGCACTCACGGAGTCCCGCCGATCTCGGGTGGGGGCTGGGGGCCCAGATGGGGCGGTTAAACGACTCGGGGAGCCTGGGGCCGGCAGCGGGAAGCGACTCCGGTCGGACGGCAGCACACCTCAGCAGAGGGCTAAAAAGCCCCGTGAGGGTGCTGGCAGAAAAACATTCAGTGAGGTGACTGGAGGGGTGAGAGTGGGCATTATCCACTCTGAATATCCCTCCTCATCACTGAAGAACGAACAACTGCTGCTACTGCAGGGGGCCATACTGAAGGCTGTGCAGAGCAGTTCAGAGGAAGAACCCAATATAAGGTTCCGGGGCTGCGCAAATCGACCCGGATGGCTCCTTATAAATTGCGAGGACGATACCAGCTCGCACTGGCTGGAGCGAATAGTTGGGGGGCTCCAGCCGTGGGAGGGGGCTCGTCTTAAGCTGGTGAGAGGACAGGACCTCCCCAGGCCTCACGTCTGTGTGGCATATCTTCCGGACGGGGTGGAAACACTGACGCCCGAGGATGTGCTCACCAGACTGAGGCGAATGAATGGTGGGCTGAACACTCGGGAGTGGACCGTACTACACCGAGTGGCGACGGGACCATCAGGACAGACATGGACATTTTCGGTCGACGATATGTCCATGAATACGCTGGAGGGAATTGGCTTCAGACCATTCTTGGGCTTCGGGCGGGTCTTGTTCCGGCCGAGGGTTAGGGGGTCTGCGACTGAGCCTAAACCCACAGCTTCTGCTACCAGCGTCGCCTGTAAATCGGAGGCGACAGGTGTGGGCCCTTCCGGGAGTGGTGGGGGATCAGTCCCCCCGTCAGTACCCTCGAGTAGTGGCACCGTGGTGGGTGGTAGCTCCACCAAAAAAACTGACCCCAAGAGAGGAGGTGGCAGGACTCAACCTTCCACTGGAACCTCCAGGGGAATACAACAGGGGAAATGAAAGTCCACCTCTGGGATACCTACCAAAGGTAGACCCTCCTTTAAGAAGCTTGGTTATCGAGCTTCTAAAAAGGAGGAGGAACCAGCACCCTAAATCCTTTTCCCTTCGAGCTCCTTAACCTTCATCCTTATCCTTCACGAACACCTATCCCTTTCCCCATGCCCACTAATATAAGGTGCATTCAAGCAAATCTGAATCATGCTAAGGCTGCGACATACCTCCTTAGCATGAAATTAAAGGAAGAGCAAATAGATATTGCACTTCTCCAAGAGCCCTGGACCACCAATTCGGAACGAACTAAAGGGCTGGGTAACACTTCTGGTAAGATAGTAGAGGTGGGCACTGGCACTAACCCCAGAGCCTGTATCTGGATCAGAAACAACTTGCAGTATTTTACACTTTCAGAATACTGCACCAAGGACATGGCATCCATCCATCTTGTGATCACATCCGGGGGGACCAGGCTGGAAGTAGTGGCCTGCTCGGCCTGTTTCCCTGGAGACAGAGATGCAGAACAACCACCTCCAGCAGAGGTGCGGAAATTGATCGTCTACTGCAAGAGGAACAACAATCACCTCGTTATGGGGTGTGATGCGAACTCCCATCACTTGGCTTGGGGGAGCACGGACACTAACAGGCGAGGTGAGTCACTATTTGAATACTTATTAGGGGAGGAGCTAGTGGTAAACAACATAGGCTCGGAACCCACCTTTCTTACAGCCAATCGGAGAGAGGTTTTAGATCTTACGATCGCTCAAGGCTTTTGAGCTCAAAAATCCTCAAATGGAGGGTGTCGTCTGAGCCCTCTTGTTCAGACCATGCCCATATCCTATTTGAGATTGAAATAGGCCCCAGACCTGTGGTGGAGTATCGGGACCCGAGGAGGACGGATTGGGAGGGGTACAAGCAGTCCCTCGCCGCCAGACTTGGGTCCACTATCCCCACAGTGAGGGATCGTGATGAGATAGAGATTGCGGCTGAACAGGTTAGGGAAGCTGTGGTCTCTGCCTATCACGGAAACTGTCCACTGAGGTCAAAGAGAGACAGTCGGGGGTCTACTTGGTGGAATAATAACCTCGAAAAACTACGTAGAGAAGTTAGACGTCTCTTCAATCGTGCTAAGATTACAGGCAACTGGGAACAATATAAAACTGCTCTAACACAGTATAACAAGGAGATTAGGAACGCTAAGAGGGAGTCCTGGAGGAGGTTCTGCGGGGACATTAATAGTGTGCCCAGCGGCGCCAGAATCCACAGGATTCTCTCACGCGACCGTGTCCAGGAACTGGGATCGATAAAACGACCAGATGGTTCCTTTACTGAATCTCGGAAAGAAACGTTGGAGCTCTTAGCACACACACACTTCCCAGATTATCTGATCCTGAGCAACGGTGAGGTCCTACCAGCTGAGGGACGATCTAAACGCCCCCATAGGGAGGACTGGCAAGTTGCTCGGCGAATAGTTACAGCCTCGGCAGTGGAGTGTGCTGTGAATCATTTCCAGCCATTCAAGTCGCCAGGGGAGGATGGGGTGGTACCGGTCCTTCTACAAAAGGGACTGGAGATTCTCCTACCCTTCCTTATCAGGCTGTTTAGAGCCAGTCTGGCCTGGAACTATATTCCTTCCAGCTGGACGGTGGTTAGGGGGGTGTACATTCCCAAATTGGGACGTAATGACCTCCTACCTACATCACTTAGACCTCTCAGTATTACATCATTCCTCCTGAAGGGATTGAAAAAAATACTGGACGGACACATTAGGGGGAACATCTTACCCAAGAACCCCCTAAATACCCACCAGTATGCCTATCAAACTGGCAAATCAACTGAGCTAGCGCTCAATAACCTTGTCGAGAAGATCACACACTCTCTGGAAAATGGAGAGGTTGCTGTGGCGGCATTTCTCGACATCGAAGGAGCATTTAATAATGCATTACCGATCTCCCTCTACGAGGCCACTATCGCTAGGGGGGTGGAACCTACCATCTGTGGCTGGATCGGAAACATGCTGCATAATCGGACCATTGTTGCCTCGTTGCGGGGGGAGGTGGTCGGCGTCAGAGCTGCGAGAGGGTGTCCTCAGGGGGGCGTTCTATCTCCCCTGTTATGGTCCCTCTTTGTGGACGACTTGCTGGCTATCCTCGGACTCTGGGAGGTTGAGGTCCAGGCGTATGCGGATGATCTCGTCATAATGGTTAGAGACAAATCTGAGGAGGAACTGTCTAGTACTCTTCAAGAAGCACTAAATGTAGCCAATGATTGGTGCCGTAGGGAACAGATGTCTGTCGCAAAACGATCATTGTCCCGTTCACCAGAAAAAGAAGGTTGGACAAATTAAAACCACCTACTCTTATGGGGGAAAACATTCCATTTTCGGACCAAGCAAAATATCTGGGAGTTACCCTAGATAAGAAGCTCAACTGGGACATATAGTTAGAAAATGTTATCCGCAGGGCTAAAATGTCCATGTGGACCTGCCGGAGAATCTGTGGTAACAACTGGGGAACAAACCCCCAACAGATGTACTGGCTCTATGTAGTGGTTATCAGGCCCATGATAACATATGGAGCCATAGTTTGGTGGCCAAGGGTACTTCGTGGCATCGCGAGGATCAAACTGGCTCATCTACAGAGACAAGCTTGTCTGATGATAACGCGAGCGATAAGCACCGCACCATCAGCCGCTCTGGAGGTCCTCCTCAATATCCCCCCCCCCCTTCACATATGGGTGGAGAGGGCGGCGAGGTGGACAACGTACAGACTAAAACAAACGGCAGTTAATATGCCGAGGGAAATCAGTCTGAGGGGGACCGGACTCCTTGATGCCAGTGATTGTCACCGGATTCTGGGAATGGTCTCAGGCTTGATGCCTACAAAAATCAGCAGAGATCTGTCTTTCAAGACCGTTCTCCCGGAAAGGGGGGACCGGGACCGGAACCAATCGACCCTGTTGAGAGCGGACCTCTGCTGGTACTCTGACGGCTCCAAAACCAATATGGGAGTAGGAGCCGGCGCTTATGGGGGCAGCACCGATGCTAGACTATCAGCTAGTCTCGGCAAGTACGCAACCATACACCAGGCAGAAGTTTATGCCATCGAGATGTGTGCAAGGGAAAGTTTAAAGGACCTATGCACAAACAAATCGATAAAGATATATGCAGATAGCCAAGCTGCAATAAAGGCTCTTGGTTCCTACCGGTGCAATTCAAAGACGGTATGGAGTTGTAAATCTGCCCTTAACGAATTGGGCAGCTGTAATGAGGTGTCGCTGGTCTGGATACCGGGTCACTCGGAACATGATGGCAACGTTGCGGCAGACGCGCTTGCCAGGAGTGGTGCCGAGTGCGACTTTATCGGACCAGAACCGGTGCTGGGAATAACATCTTGCACAGCTAAACGCACCTTAAAGACCTGGACAGATAGAAGGACAATTCAATATTGGCAAAATCTTCCAGGATTAGCTCACTCTAAGGCCTTCATAAATGGCCTGTCTGAGTCAAGGGCTAAGAAACTACTAGAGCTGAACAGACAACAACTGAGAACTCTAGTCGGCCTATATACAGGACACTGCCGCTTGCGGCATCACATGCACCGTATTGGGATCGGTCAGGAGACCGAGTGCCGGCTGTGTATAGAGTATGACGAAACAGCAGAGCACGTGCTGTGTTCCTGTCCGGCAGCGGATAGGACTAGACACCTGCTCTTTGGCAAGGTAAAGCTTGCTCCAGAGGATCTGGATCGACTTTCGCCCACAAAGGTTATCGACCTCTGTAGGAGGCTGGATTTGTTGGGCGAAATATAAACATTAGGCGTGAGCCACAATAGACCTTTGGTCGCGGTGGACGGTCCGATATGGACCACTCACATTCAAACCTAACCTAACCTAACCTAGTTTTAAGTATTAATATTTGTGTGTCCAGTGCGTTGAATCTCCGAGCTAGACATCTTGGTCGCGGGGGTGAAACTCTAGGAGTTACGAAACTTGAAATTACGAACCGTAAGTGACATATATACAAGTAAAGAATCTGAATACATATTTTATTCCATGCCAGCATTTTGAATCTGAAACTTAAAGCCAAATAAAGGGGGGGATATGTCCTGAAGTAAAATACAGAATTTGATTCTTAAAAAACTAAATATAAGGGAAAAATATGTCTTGAAACAGAAATTGAATTTGAAATGAAACATGAAGGTGGAATAAGTCTTCAAGTAAAATACTGAATCTGAAACTAGAATCCAAACATAAAAAAAAGGGGAAACATGTTAAAAATAGAATACTGAATCTGAGATTGAAATCGAAACAATTTCCTAGGTATGATGTGATATGCATTTTTGTAGTTTAGTAAGGTCCGTAAAATGAGCCTTCATGGCATGGCATTGCTTCCCCTGATGCGTGACAAAATTTGTACAATGTCCAATCCGCAGTTATGTCTCCAAGGGACATCCAGGCGAAGTTTCACTCCATGAAATGCAAATTTCGACCGAGCCCCGACGGCACTCACGACGTGAAAGTCGACGCGTTTTACAAACAAATTAGGCATGATTGGTGTGAAATAGCAGCCTGGAGGTACATTCATTTCAGTTCGCGAGCATATGGTTTCCGCATTGATGGAAGTGAACGGAAGTCTAGGGTTATTCTCATCAGTAGAGCCGAGCTTATGAAAAATATAAAAACATAGGATAATCTCCCCATCACGTACACTGCAGCGTGCTATGTAATTTTTCTGGGTGAAGCAAACGCCGCCTAGGTGAATTTCCCGCTTCTTGAAGTGCTAAATTCCGATATAAAAAAGACTCATAGAGCAGGCCCAGAAGCGCCACGCGAAAATAAATACATTAAGCATAATAGAAAATGGGAAAGGCAGCCTAGGCGTGTAATACTGCAAGTCAAAGAAAGAAATTGAAAATTCATGCATTTACGTGAAGGGAAGTGTGCAACATGCCGGACGGATGGGCATCGGGCTTCCACTGCATTGTGTGTCCTGTTTCCAGTAAAACAAAACAAAAAAAAAATGAAATAAAAAAGGGAAAATCTGAAAACAAAACAGAAATATTATCTCTATCTTCTTTTCACTAATCGCACGCCACTGGAACAGGATACACGGGGTTGTGGAATTTCTGAGATGCCCATCAGCTGTTGGCCTTCGATACTTGAGAACGGGTGCTGCATTTTCACATCTGGTATTAGCAATAAGGGGGATCTAGTTCAGAATTATCTGTTTCAAAGAAGCGCCGAGGTGTCTAGCTGGGCAATTTAACCTTTGTATTAAATGGAACTTTGTCTTATGCAATATATCCAATTAAAAGAACGATTGTGTTTCCTTCTCTGTCTCTTTCTCACCATCCTCAATTCATGGCTAGAACTTTCGGTTACTAATACTGCACAGGGTCCAGTGGATGATCATAGGCCAAAGTTGCTTGTAATAGTGACCCAGATGACTGTGAGACGCGGGTGGAAGACGTGTGTGAGGTAGGTGATTCTCACTCGCTCTATCACTGTGCGTGGATATGGTGAGTAGAATCGGAGCCCAGTGGCGGAGATGATGGAGCGTTTATTCACATGCTGTACCAAATCTTGTTATTAGCAACAGTGTTTTATACGTTATTTTAAAGTGTCATTAAGTAAGGGGGGGTTTGTGTTGTAATAAATGGGGGGAAAGGGGAGAATATTACACTTACGAGCCGTGACCAGGATAGCAAGTTAATTTGCAGTAACTTTGCAAATAATTAATTACGCTTGCATTTTTTCTGGGTTACTACAAATTCTAAAGTCGCTTAAAAAGCGACTTACACTGTTGCATGTGGAAGGGTAGCCATGATTTAAAATTTGAGGTTTTGGGAGAGAGAGGAGGAGAGAGATGCAATTGAGTTGATTTTGTAATTCTATAGAATACTACCGGTAAATGCCTGTTTCAGGAAACGTAAACATGAACATAGACGATGGATCACGCGAGACGAGTGGAGCCTCGCTGGTAATTGACGAGGCACGCATGGAGGAAGAGCAGGCAGAAGTGGGTATTCGCACTGATAATCAGACTGTGAAATTCGCCACCAAGATATGTGCATAGGGAAGGTAACTTGATGGCAGGAATGTTTGACATAATATTAGAAAGGCAAACGGTTGCATATGAGGCCCAACGAGACATTCTGTCGCAAGGCATAAATACGTTTACTGAAATGTCGCTCGAGCTGCAGCAGCAGTCTCGATCATTTAGAAAAGGCTTTGAGTCCATGAGAAATGAAATCCGGGCAAGTACGCAGAACTTCCGAGGCACTCCCCGTGGTGACCGCAGTCCCACAGCATCTATTCCCACTTCCCAGATAGTGGTCTCGCATCCTGAGCCACCCCCTAAATTCTCCAGCTCCCGAGAAACGAATCCGGTTCACTTCTTGGAGGATCTGTCTCGATACTTCACAAAAATGCGTACATCTGAGTCGCAAAAGCTCGACATTGTACTGGGATGTCTAGAAGGTCCAACTAGGAACTGGGCAGATATATACAGTACGCAGTGGCTTGAGTACACGGACTTCCGCCGCGATTTCTTAAATACATTTTGGTCTTCGCTTGAACAAGACAAGCTTAGGCACATAATACGAACGACCATTTGGTCAGAGAGACACAGTATGTCGGAACATTTCGCCTACTACGTAAGTTTGGCTAGGCTTCTCACCCACCTCAATTCCAGAGGGGAGCTTGGTGGAACAACTCATGCGCCACTTTCCGGTGCAGGTACAGTCGCTATGGCATTTAACGGGTCAGGCATTCCTAACCAAGGCGGCTGAATTCTTAAAGTGTCAGGAAGACATAGTGAACTTCCGGAAGAATTCCCCGATGAGGTTGAACCGAGACGAGCACGTGCGGGTCCACCATACGAGACCTGCCCGAGCTGCGCCCTATTCCGTGCCCGATAATCGCCATTCCCGCCATGTGAATGCAATACAGTTCACTCCGGCGTCGGGAAACTCCAACGAGTCGAACTAGATGGGCCACCTTCTTCGACTTGCTCACAGCCCTGGCCCACAGGCACCTCTACGAGTAGGAGACTGTCCGTTCACAATAAAGGCTATGAAATATTGCGTAAAATGGGATGGGAGGATTGGAATGGATTGGGTAAGTTTCATCAAGGGATCTTAGACCCGGTAAATATAGTGGATACGAACGGTACGCGACGTTCAAGTAAGGATAAGCTGACAATGGCACATGTGTCTGCCCAATCCATTTTGAAGCCCAACACGTTTCGACTACCGTAGGTCATTGTTCAGATCGGTGAGGAAAAGATTGCCGCTCTCATTGACCCGGGCGCTGAGGTCAATGCGATCTCCGATGAATTGGCTGACCGACTTCAGAAGACAATGCAGAAAGTACCTGTGCTTCCATTGAAATCACTACAAATACAAGGAGTGTTCAGCAAGAAATCAAGGCGAATAACACGCCAGATGTTTCTCACGATGCAAATTGGGGGCAGGAATTACGAGGTCTGCTGTCTCGTCATTCCAGAGCTAGTAAGACCATTGATACTCGGGATTGACTGGCTGGTCACGAACAAATGTATACTGTCACTGGAGGAGCGCAAGTTGACAATACAGGGTGAGAATAGCGTGGTATGTGTACCAGTCTCAGTAAGGTCTGGGGACACATCTGACAATATAGGGGACATCCAATTAATATGCAAAGATATTACAACATGCCAAGTTATTGGATCTAGAAGCAGAGAGGCACTAATCCATGAGAAGTCAGCTGCAGCTCACCTGCCGGAAGCCGAAAAGAAGCTCTTGAAGCAATTACTGCTCAGATATGCGGAGGCATTCCAGGATAGGCCCGGACTAACGCATCTCTACACGCAACAGCTGAAACTCAAGGATAATGAGCCCGTAATGAGGCGAAGCTATCCCGTGCCATTCACTTTAAGGCCGATGGTAGAGAAGAAGTTGGCCGAAATGGAAAAGATGGGCGTGATTGAGAGGGCTGCGTCTCCCTACTGTAGTCCCATGACTGTCGTGAAGAAGTCGGGAGACATCCGGATATGTCTTGACGCAAGGGCGATCAATGAAAAAATAGTGGCTGATATGGAGGCCCCACCTAGAACTGAAGTGTTGCTTCAGCGCTTCCATAACTGTAAATACCTGTTGAGCATTGATTTGGTGTCATCGTACTGGCAGATTCCACTGACGCCGGAGAGTCGGGCCTGCACTGCATTCTCATACAATGCTCGCACGTACGTTTATAAGGTGATGGCTTTTGGACTTAAGACAGCTACAAGTGGATTCAACAGGTGCATGGACATTGTACTCGGGCCGGACGTGCGCTCTTTTGCGGTAAACTACATTGACGACCTACTGGTTGCCAGCGAAAACTTTTGCGACCATCTATCACACCTGGCTCAGTGTTATGCTCATACATGCTGATCTAACCAAGGAATTTGTTCTGGACACAGACAGCTCGTATTATGGTTTAGGCGGAGTGCTTTACCAACCACAACCAAATGGGGAAGTTGGTGTAGTGGCATTTCTGAGTCGGAGCCTTCGGGGGCCCGAACTAAATTACACAACCACAGAAAAGGAGTTATTGGCAATTGTGTATGCATTGCAGAAATGTCGGGTGTACCTGTTGGGCAACAAAATCACCGTAAGAACTGACCACAAAGCACTGACATTCCTCAAACACTGTAAGTTCACCAACGACAGAATGCTGAGGTGGCAATTGTTCCTACAGCAATTTGACTTGAGGGTTGAGCACATACAAGGTAGTAAAAACAAAGTAGCAGACTTTCTTTCGAGGAATCTAGCAGCCGAGGCAGAGAATATTCAGCAGACAGGCCAAGTAACTATTGCCACGTTTATGGTCGATGATACGCCACTACTACTAGGAGACCTGCGACGACTGAGGGAGTTGCAAAGGCAGGATCCCGGCCTGAACGAGATAATATTGGCCAAGGAAAGTGAGCAGAATAGTGACATCCAGCAGGATGACACTGGGGATTGTTATGCAATAGAAGACGGAGTGTTGCTTTTCCGGGATAGGTTCCGAGGAACTTCCACGATAGAGACCCCACATGACTTACGTGATAGGCTTGTATGGCACTACCACTTTGAACTAGGACATTTTGGTCCATCGAAGGTATATACAGTGATGCGTGAGGTATTTCACTGGAAGCACATGAGGAATCACGTGAGGCGCCTACTCAAGGGATGTGACTTGTGCCAGAAGACAAAGCGGAGAAATCGAAACTTTGAAGGCATAATGCGTCCCATCATTACAAGCAAAGCTGCTGAGATAGTCGCGGTGGACTTTTTCGGGCCCCTTCCCACAGACGAGGGCGGTTTCAAGTACATTTTCCTCATGGTTGATGTTTTCTCGAAGTTCGTCAAGTTGTTTCCCCTACGCAGAGCCACCACAGCTGCCGCACTAAAGTGCTTGCGAGACGGTCTTATGCAAGTAATGAAGATAGAACGGATCCTGTCAGATCATGGGACCCAGTTCACGTCAGAACGCTGGACAGATGCTCTGAGGATAATGGACATTCAGCCGGTGTTCTCATCGATACGACACCCAAGTTCGAACCCTGCTGAAAGGTATATGCAAGAGCTAGGCAGATTCTTTCGGGCCTATTGCCATGAATGCCATTCTTCTTGGGCTCGTTATATCTCCAATGTGGAGAATTGTTTCAATTCTGCACCTCACACCAGTACGTCACTGCCCCCAAATTACGTTGTCACAGGACAGAGACCGAGCTATCATTAGACTCTGAGTTGAGGAACTATGTGTCAGAGAATCGACTATCCGCGCAAGAAATAAATAATCGTGTACGTGAGCATCTTAAAAGAATGGCAGAACAAAGAAAGAGGCAGCAGAAGAAACCAACACTAGCTTTTAAAGTCGGAGATTTAGTACTCCTAAAAACGAATACGTCCTCGTGTGCCGCCACTGGACAGATGCATAAGTTCAGCTTGCTGTATGACGGACCGTTTGTAGTAACCAAGATTGTTCACCCTAACGCGTATGAGATAAAGAGCCCAGACGGGGCTGCGGCGCTGAGGGGATGCTTCAACACGAGCAATCTGGTAAGATATTATGCTAAGCGATAACGATTTCTTATAAGATAGGGCATGTGCCCGTGTAACGCTCAGTCTACGACAGAGTAAGATGACGACTAAGCTAGTGCAACGATTTAGAGATTTATTCGGTGACGACAGCGACAGCGAAGCAATGGTCAATGACTTAGTGACCGTAGCCACTAAGTCTGACAAGGTGGTTGTCGACATGGAAAACACCGCTATGATGAAAGAGGGAGTCGATGACGCCCTGGTGCTGACGGATCGCTGTCTAGAGGAAACATTCGATGCCGCATTCCAGGGACTGTATGAGAAGGCAGTTCTCGGCTGTGCAGACATAAAAAGGGCCAGGGAGGCACCGCAGGCGAAACGGAGGAAAAAACAAAGACGCAGACGGCGCTCCTTGCGGAAGCGAGCTGAAGAACATGTAAGAAAACTTCTCATGACACTAAGCTAGGGCTGGGTGCAATCTAAATGGGTGGAATGGGGCAAATTAAAGGAAGAATCGGTGCTTTCACTCGCGGACGTAAACAAATCTCGATTCCTGGACAGTCATGACGTGTCCTGGCCACGTCCCATGTCTAGGAACTTGAGCTTCAGGTACCATGCCGGACATCTGGCAGAATCTCTTGTGAGGGTGTTTGTAAAAAAAAGGGTTTAGTGATCGAAATTTTCTGGACAGCAGGACACCGAGAGGTGTTCGTCATCATTTGACGAGACATTAGTGACGAGAGATCATGCATTTGGACAGGAGGGTGAGGGTACTATTGTACATTTGTGATTAGTGAAACATGTTTGATATTTCCTGCTACTAGTTGCCTTAGTATTTAAGTTACATTTGAGTTATTATATTAGGGCCGTTTTATTGTTATAGTCACTAAGTTAAGCTTACATTAAGGTGTGTGGGGTGGCTCATTTGTTGTGGTCCGTATGTTAATAATGAGCAGGAATGCTCGGGGCAGCGAAGGGTACGGGCTTGAATTTGGTTATTCATGGCCGGGCAATCTTGTTATGCGGGCCCAGGTATTTCTCCCACAGTGCAGGGCAGACGCTCGTTTATTCCTGGGTTGTGTGTTTCTGCTGTATAGCTCTTCTCGTTGATTTTAATGTTAGTTTTAATTTTTCTTATGCCATACACGTTGACACTCTTGCAGTCAGTAAACCCTTGTTCCCTACAAAAATGTTAAGCCCCGGTCAGACTAAAGAACCATCCTGACGGATGCACAATAAATTCTTCTCTTCGAGTACTATAAAAGTCTTCCTGTTAGCAGTCCGACTTTCAATGAGGCCAGAAGTTCTAAATTGGCCACGGCGGCAGAGTTAAAGTGCCGGTCGTAACGCGCACCTGTTGACCCGCCACCTGTTAAAAGGAAGCGTGTATAACAGAGCGAATGAGCTAGTATCAAGCAGAGGTATAGGCGTAGCCGCCAGGACACACATAGACGTGTGTATGTGGGTATGGGGTTCTCAAGTTTTACACTCCTTGACTATGTATTTTCGGAGTGTGAAACTTCCGGCGGCCATGTAATGGGCGAGAAAATTGGCTAATAAAGCTATTAATAATCAAGCTGAATTAACCCTTTGATGGGTAAGTTATTCGCTTGGATGTTTTCCTTTATGTGTGTAAATTCAATTCTGGTCCATATTTTCATTAACTCTGTTCTATGGTCGGGAGGTATATAAATGAATGAAAACGCCCTAACAGGCACGATCGAATTTTTTATATTTATGTCAGCCGGCAGACGTAAGCTCTGAGAGTCAGAGATAACTCTCCGAAATTTCCAGAGGTCCATGGTAAATATACTAGGGTACCTCGAGTATTCGACAGGTTACAGTGGGGAATTTTAATAAACGAAAATATTCCCCATGTAATTAAATTGTCTCGCATTATAAGGGTGATTTTAGTTAAAAACAAAGCCATGCGTAAAATAACCACAGTCTGGATATTCTCGATAAGACAGGTCTGTTTAATGTCTCATATTGTAAAACAAAACAAAAAATAACATTCTCACGCATTGTATGTAAAAGGTCAAACTTCATGGCCCAAACGGAGATCCACTTGTCTAGAGGCAGCTTAAGTATCTTATCTCGACTGTCGAGTGCTTTTCTCTGGTGTTAAAAGGCACAAAAAGCACGTCTGGCTCATACAAACATCTGGCTAAATAATAAGAAATGGAATTTAATAGGGAGACACCTGCTGGCTGTATAACTGTGTGAAATATGACATCTTAAAACTGCTAATATCTAGGGCAATATTAGTGCAAATTATAGGTCATTGCAAATATGGTAATGTTCACTGCAGAAAGGCAACAGATGGAATTCCGATAGAAAGAGAGAATGTCTTTCGCCGTCTGAAGTTCTTAAATGTAATTTTAATCGCATCCACGAGCATTATTAGCTATGTGATAATTATTTTTGCAGTATCATTTTCTCTTCCGAAACTTCCACGAATTTAGTTCTTGAATGGGCAGGCCCTTGAACGTCATTTATCAGTCGATATTTTCGTTGTAAATAAATGAGAAGCACAGAAGTATATTTCATTTACAAATTGTTTTCCCGGCATGTTCACATGACCACAGGGCTTGCACTAATTAAATACAGACTATGTCGACCATGGGCTGTCCTGCAACACCTTAGGCAGTTGTAAAATCTAATTTGAAAAGGGAAAGTAATTTTAACTTGTATTACAGTCGTATGTCAAATAAGTTCACATATAAAAATAAAACAGGACACGAAATATTTTATGTACACTTATATTAACATAAGAGAATTTAATATTGCTTTGGTGTCATATGCACAATGAGGTCATTATTCTGTGTTTTGCTTATTAATATTGTGTACGTAGCATACTATTATTATTTACATAGATTTAAGGTGTCATTGCATAAATATAAATGCCGGCAACAAGCAAATTAGCAGCAAGTAAGGGTGCACAGGTAAACTTGCAGAATGGGTTTCACAAGTTGAGTAATGAATGTTTACAATTATAATTTAAACAAATAAAAAATAATAATGATGATAATAAGCTCTGAAAACAGTATGTACAGGGGGCTTTCTATGTGGGACGTGTACACATGATAGAGGGGAGCCACGCTACAAATCACGAGCGGAACGCAATAAGGTCGATTATGGTACAAACGTTTGAAATGCTGTCGATTTTAACAACAGGGCCTGCATTATAATTCATTACACAGGAAGGGGAATGAAACCGATATAAATACGCGGAGGTTTCAGGCTAGAATCAGACATTCTTTGGTCTTCAAAGAGTGTCCTCCTCCGGGAACCTACCTTGTAGAGTATATCTTGTGATACCCACCACGTGCCAGGACACGAGCACTGGTGTCAAAGCAGGAAAACTCGGCTGGTCCTCATTTTCGCGATATTTAAAACCTACCTTGCCCAGAAGAGTATATCTTGTGATACCCACCACGTGCCAGGACACGAGCACTGGTGTCAAAGCAGGAAAACTCGGCTGGTCCTCATACCTAACCCTGTAAGTACCTTGCTATTATATAATATTATATACAATTTAACTAATTATTTTGAAACACAGTGTTTACAAGTGTTCTTCTTACAGAATCATCTTGGTGTGTTGCTGTTGTACTCTCCATGCCTTGATTGAAGACATCTTGAGCAGACACAGCTTCACCAAAGACATTCTCAGGCAGTTCTTCGTCATCAAATTCAATTGCCAAGTTATGGAAAATACAGCAGGCCACTATAACTCGTAACACCTTTTCTGTTTGTAAAGCCATACCATGCTGAAGGCAAGGAAAGCGACGTTTCAGTACTCCAAAACACCGTTCGATGGTATTCCTTGCTTTGATATGAGCTGCATTATACGCTATCTCGGCATGGGTCTAGGGTCGCAATATGGGTGTTAATAAATATCTCCTACATGGGTATCCACTATCTCCGAGCAGGAAATTTCTCTCATATAAACCCCTCTCAAAATCAGATGGCAGTGGAGAATCGTTAAATATAGTGCTGTCATGCACCGATCCAGGCAATGACATGCATTATTTGTAATTTTTTATTTATTATCATTTGCGTATTTATAGAAAAAAAAAAGCCTTTTCGGTTTCTGAATATTTCTGAACTGTCTCCCCCAGGTGATTGTATTTTAATATGAGTACAGTCAACTACACCTATTACAAAGGGAAATCCCGCTATTGTAAAGAAATCCAGCACTGTTTTCTGAATTTCTTCTCCTTGTGGCATCTTTATAAATGTTTCACTCATAGAAGAAATTTTAATAGTAACTTTATTCACTACTCTGCATACTGTGGCCTTCGACACATTAAAAATGTTACCAATTACCTGCTGGAAGCTCCCTGTAGCATAAAATCGCAATGTAATGAGCATTTGATTTATTGCTGTCAATGCCTTGTTTCTATGAGTTGCTGGTTCTAGGTCAGGTCCAAAAATGTGAAGCAGCTCCATAGTGGCTTCTTTAGAAAAGCGAAAACGTTGCTTAAACTCAATATCGTTTTATATTTCGAAGGGATTATTTCTTTCCCTTATAAAACGAATCCTTCTTGGCGATTCTCCCTCAGAAAGCGATGACAATGATGTATCAGACATTCTAAAATATAAAAATATATAAACAATTGTAAGAAAATGTATATATTTTAGTGAAATACATATTTCTAATCATGTTTTGTTTCATTTTTATGTATATATTTATCAAATTTTGCTTAGAAACAGACACGAAATTTTGTAAAAAGAATCTGTCAAAATTGAGTCAAAAGTGTTTACTTTTGCAATTATCTTGATATAAGTATTCATTATGAACATAGTTTGATATAATTTAAGCAATTACTTACCTTATTTCTTAAAAATATGTTAAAATTGCAATAAAATTGATATTTATGTTGAAAACAGCAAACCTCAAATGTCAAATAGCAAATCACATTGCCATAGAACAACTGCTAATCGATACTTGACCATCGATGAAAGTTAATCGACCGTTAAGAAAGTTTAACGGTCGATTAAGCCTTAATCGAGCTTTGTGAAACACTTAACAGGGGATTTTGCATATTTAACGACCGATTAGTTAATCGACTGGTTAGTTAACTTTTGTTATCACTAATCGAGCTTTGTGAAATAGAAAATACATTTTAATCAGTCGATTAAGCCTTAACGGACCGTTAAATATTTAATCGAGCTTTGTGAAACTGGACATTTGAGTCCAAGAAGGAGAAATCCATAAAAGAAGTAGAAAATGTTATTGCTACTCATTACTTTCTTGAACACCCATAAATCGCCAACTTAATTTTGCTAACGACACTTTAAAACTCGTTACGCCTACTCGAGTAGATACCGAGTTTTTAGTTCATTATAATTAATACTTATATTTAATTAACAAATTACGTACTTTTAATCTAAGGTTTTCTTTTATTTCCTTCATTTTACACTTAAAACAAAAATCACTGAAAGTATTATGAAATAAACAAAAACTCTAAAAAAAAAAAAAAAAGAATAGTTTTACCGAAGCTCTATACTTCATTGTATATCCTAAATCGGTTTTATAAAATTAAAACACTTTAACTAACATACTCACCCCTCTACGTAGTGTATTACCACTAACATGACTGAGAAAAATGACGAAATTCAGACACAGATCGAAAAAGTAAGAGATCTCGACTCCGAAACTTCCAAGCCCCGACTGTCGAAATAAAAACCAGGGAAGGCTGTTAAAAAGACTGAAGTAACTAAGGTATCTACATCTTCCCCTATCTTAACACTATATTTACGTGTCCCACTTTCTGGCAAACCAGAACCTAAGACCAGTAGATATACACCTTGTGCCTTCCAAATGTATTATATCGTTCACCTCGTGAATGACTTAATGCGGAAAAATTTCTATTTTAAACGTCAAGAAGATGCTTGGCATCCCCTTGTTTCACGACTTTATTTTGGAGTCTTCTTCATTATACAGACTCTTCGTGCCGAACTACGTGCTGGTACCATCCTTCCAGAGCATAAACGATTTGTAATTAAATTTCTGAGAGATTACCCTCCTGAAACGCTTACAATTCCCAGACCTTTAGTCGCCCTGTTTGAATCACTCAACCCTGCAACACCCTCAAATTCCTTATATGCCCAAGAGACCCCATGCATCCCTAAATTACAAGGACAATTAAGAGCCCATCAGCTCATATCTTATAAGCAAGCAAACGCATTCCGACTTTCACTCCCTTACATACCTGGTATTTTAGGATTTATTAGACTTATACTTTCTGCGCCCCACGACCAGATCCCTAACTTCACGCTACCTACAACATTGGACAATTCAGCTGATAGAACCCTCAACGGACATATCGTCCAAGCTGAACATTGGAATGAATTAGAAAGAGCTGCACTGTTACAACCTGGCATGCTTTATCTGTTGGAAACGAACCGAGAGATTGATTCCTCATTCAACTCCTACGGAACGCGCTTACGTGTACCTGTTCCTGCAGCAAACTCACTAATCGCTCAGATTGATCAATTTTGCTTCCTCCGAACCGACAACTCTTGGTTTGGCAATATTATCCAGATCATGGGTACCTATTTCGTTGGATCTGCAACACTTGCTAGCTCGAACAATGCTCAGACAATTGCTCCACTGGTGATGACAGAATTCGTTTCTGAAACCACAAGAGCATCTGCCGACAACCCCATCCATACGTTGACTCATGCCCTCCCAAATGATGTTGTATTCGCTCCAGAAGCTCGCCACACTACGACAGAAATCGACGTTCTCCCTACTGCGACAATGATAGCTACGAGCTCGAAGGTAAACTGCATCACCTTTCTTCCTGCTCTAGGCTATTACTCAGAACTGGGCCACCCAATCACTTTACGATTCGGACCTTATTGGCAAGCTTGATGATATTGCTTTATCGTGTCTTATAACTCAGTATCACATTTGTGTAGCAAAGTTAAACAAAACTATGCTTAGGAAATTTCTCAAATTTTATTTAAGAGAAGTTATTGTGGAAATATAGAGACTTGAAGACCTTTTCAGTTTTTTCTGCAGCTGTGAACCGTTTAATTATTAAATTTTTCTTGGATAAGTGTTGAATGTTGGTAACTTGAAATCATTTATAAAGGACATATCTACCAACTCCCCAACTAAATTCAAAAAATCATTGACTATTTCTTCTAGAGTTGATGGTCCAGATTTGTGTTAGCACATTGTAAAGTGTCTTGATTTTTATCTTATTAGGTAACTTTAAACACATATTGTGGATCTAAAAGTTATTTTATTATCCAGTTCATTTTATTTTTCAGGCTGCAGTGAAAGGAGGTGCATTATTGAAATTTTAAGGAGAAAGGGAAATTTTATTTATAATACCAACTACTGAATCTCAATTCAGGTGGTATGATGGAGACCACAGACCACGAGGAGTGGCAATTCCTACAAAGCCTGTCCTAATTGCAGGGGTTTTTTTCTCAAAACACACCCTACGGCGTCATTATGTGAAATGCAGTAAGAAAAGCATAAAAGAGGAAAGAAACGTATTGGTACAAAGCAGAAAACTTCAGGGATTAATTCATCCTAAAGCTAGTGACGTATTGAAAAATGAAGTTTTTCCTGTTTTAAGGGAAGATGAGGTGATCCGTTTAATACGGTACGATGAACTATTAATAGTATATCGTAACAAACTGTGTTAAGTATAAGGCCAAATACCATCAAAAAATGATAAGGGTCAAATTGAGACTTTGGGGAAGGCTGCTTTACATAATGCAACAAAATGATCAAAATTACTGACTTTGCAAGCCTTTACTCTCCTGAATTTTATGACGGATTTATAGAAGCTGTAAATGTGTTGGGAGAAATATCTCCAGATGGTACAAAATATAATAGGCCAGTAGTCGCATTAACCATTAGCACAACTATCAAGTCAGTAGCCAGGCTTTTTATTTCTGAGTGTATAAAACAGAAAAATGAGGAAGCGAAAAAATTGGCTGGCCATTTCCTAGAACCCTTTGAAGAGGATTATGGAGCAACAGTTAATAAAACTGTTGCTGAATGCCAGAGTGAATATAAAGGAAAAAAACAGTTGACCTACCAATAATGGAAAATATAAAATTGATAAATTCGTATGTGACTTCTAAGGGAATCGACGCTTAAAATGATTTAGTAAAACACTCATTTGATAACTGAAAGCGGCTGTCTTCCTACACTTTAATAAGCTTATTATAATGTAATCGACGTAGGGTGGGAGAGTTAGAGGGAATTATATTAACTGACTGAGAATTATCAAACTGTATATAAAGACCATAGTTAAGATTTATACCAAGAACTTTGTGTAAAAGATAAAGCAGCTGCAAAAGAATATGTTTGTATAACCATTAGAGGCAAACTTTCAAGAGAAGTTCCTGTCTTAATTGCGAAGCATGAATTTGGATGTATGAAGTTATTAGTAAAGTTGTGTAAGAGGGCAGGCATACATGACAACAACAAATATATTTTTGCATTACCAGGTCAAGGTAAAGATCAGAAGACACACCTCAAAGCCTGTGACCACTTACGAAATTATTCTGCCAGGTGTGGAGCAAAATTTCCAGAACGCCTTACAGGCACTTTATTGAGGACACACATTGCCACAAGATTTCCAATTAAGAAATTCAGTGACCATGAGTTTGCTGATTTTGCCAATTATCTAGTCCATGCAGATAAAATCCACCGTGAAAATTACAGAATACCATTACCAGAATGGAAATTACTAGGATGTCTAGAGTCTTAGAAGAAGCCAGAGGAAATGATAGCGAAACCAACTATCAACATAACATTTATGTGACTGCAGCCTCCCCTGTGTGTGTGTGTGTGTATGTGCACATGAAGAAATAATGTAAATTTTCTGTCCTGCACCTAGTGTTAAGCACTGGGCGTATAAAGCCTATTGACGTGAGTGCGTATACATGAGTGTATATGCGCTCGCGTATGTGTGTGGGTGGATATATATGTAAGTTTTAATTTTAATTTATATTTTTAGTAAACAGCAAGTGTATAGGGAGATAAAAGAAAAAAGGTCAGATGCATCCTTGTTCATTTTGAAGATTGACAGTGACTGAATGAGCCAGTTCTCAAAAGTCAAAACTCTAATAAAAAAACATTTATGTGCCCATATATCGCTTAATAATTCAGGTAAATAGAATCCGATGTGACCATTGTATTGCTGAGGTGAAATTACATGAGGCCGCGAGTTTGGATAGTGCCCTTTTGGCACTTCAAAACAAAAAAACTTTATTTCGAAATTACAAGTTTAATTATAATTTTAAAACAAAGGAGAAATACACGATGTTTAATGTGGAAACACTCATAATAAATTCTAACATAATATTGTATCTTACTTGTATATATAAAGTCGAATTTGCTTAGCTTACATTATAAAATAAAACAACTTAAACTAAATAATTATGTTGACTATCATCAATCAGCGGTTTTCGTATTTCCGCGTTCAACGACTGCTTCGATCCTATTACTATAATAACACGAGATATCAGTACAGCATTATACAGGGTGCTGTAACTCATCCCTTGTCAGATGAGATTTAGGGTACCTAAATCTTGAAATTGATGTCCTCCAGGGGAACTTCGTGGGTCTTCTTAAGTTCATTGATCATTTTGGACTCGGCTACGGAACTGGTTATTCTGCCTTTAAATTTCCAAAAACAGAAACATGCTACTGTTAATAAAAGAACACAAACAGTTAAAGTAAAAACACTTATCGAAGTATGAATTACAGGAACACTTATTGTTTGTAGTAATTCCTTCTGATGTTGTAGTTGGGATTTCACTAAGTTCAATTCATCTAAATTTATAGATTCTAGATGTAAATGCACAATGTTAAGTTTTGAGTTCATATACAGTTCACTAAATTTAAGTTCGGGTAACGGCACATAGAAAAGTTTTTTAATTTCAGATTGATGAGAACTTACGGTTTGTCCTTTGATTTTTACCTCACAGCCTTCTTCTATTTTTTGCCAGATAACTACCATCTATGGCCATGATTTTACGGTCATCGCTGCATCTGTAGTTGATTATGTTTTCCACTGGAGAGATGATGATCCATTTACTTTCGCTGATCTTATGAATCTTCACATCGTCTATTAAAATTTGGTGATGCTCACAATTGTTATACTGGGTGGAGAACTTTATTAATTGTATTTCACAAGGGCTGTTTGGACTAATGTGATTCATTGCTTGAGCTTGACACAGGAATTCAGTTGGTCGGACTTCTCGACATGGTCCATCATGGAGTTTGTAATTTTCATCATTCAAGGAAAGGTATTTTGAATGGGGAATTAATGTTAGGAATGTTTGGGTCAAACTATTACGAATGGGAAAGGCATATAAATGATAGTAATCGTAATATGCTGACTCAACCAAAGGTACATCTAAAATGAATGTTAACTGAGTGGTTTTGTAATAGCTTTTCATAGTAATTATTTCTTCGTAAAGGACCATATTATCTATATTTACCTTATATGGCAAATGTACTTTATGTGTTTGAATTTTATTAAGCTCTATCAATAAATCATCTGTTTCTAAAATAGAGGGATGCATACTCTTCAATTTGGCAAATGTTATTGCATTAACTAAAGTCTCCAAAATGATTTCAATTCCCGTTATTTCGGTAATTAACTGAACAAAGAGCATTTGAGCTATGATTACTATGTCCATGTAATCCTGTCTTAAGTCTTCAGCTTCAAAATTTTTCGTTAGAAATTCAATACGGTCAAAATGTAAACTGTTTGACTAAAATTTGGTAATAGCGGTTTCTGTTAGTGACATTTGATTTTTTTGAATTATTTCTAATTTATTTTGGTTACTAGTTCGCTCTAAAATTGTTGAGTCATAACGTTTAGCATCATTATCATCTAAATTTCCTGTGATAGACTTAATTACTGTTCAGAGTCCGTTTATCAAACCTCTCTTTTTTCGATTTGAACTTGATGGTATAATTTGTTTGAAAATTTTGTTACTTTCACTTATTTCATGGAATAACACATTTTGATAATTTCGTAATTCTTCATAATATGATTCATTATAAGGGGAGTTTTGTATAGAGATGTTCAGGTGATAGGATGTGTTTTGTAAAAAGTTAAAGTCTTGTAAAAGTGGTTGTAGTTCAATCGTTCTAATCAATGTCCATTTATCGATTGCATTTTGCATAGTTCCTATTTTTAGGGGTAGCAGTCCAGGGTTGTCATTCAGTCTGTTAAACTCTACCTGTCCAAGGACATGGGTGAGGAAGAGGATTGACCTGAAACATTAGGTCGTTTTAGATTACGTAGATGTCGTTTAGCTATTTGTTTATTTTTTCTAATTAATGCAACATTTTTATCTGTAACTTTTATCAATTCAAATGGACCTTCGAATTTTGGATTATATTTATTTCGTTTATCTACTTTAGTATATACATGTGTTTCCTTATTAAATAAAGCGGTATCATCTTTGGAATTTCTGCCGGACACAACTCTTAATTTATTTTTTTCTAAATTCTCTTTAATTTTTTCGTACATTAAATTTAGTTTATTTTTGTGTTGTAATAGGTACTCTTGCAAGAGTTTTTGTTAATCGTTTATATCATACGCATCTTTACTAGAAGTATGACCTAAGACAATATTAAACGGGGTAAAATTTGTGGCTGAATGAATGCTATGATTGTATGCCATAATCACATAACACATAATTTTTGGTATCGGGTCTTTTGGATAAATTTGACGTAATATGCGTATGTGTTCTAATAAAGTTGAATGCAAGCGTTCTATGAGACCGTTAGAATTTGGATTTCTGGGGGTGGTGAAATGAACTTTTATCTTGTGCAAATTAAACAATTGTTTCACAGTGTCTGAGCATAGCTCCGAACCATTGTCACTTACTATTTGCTCGGGTGTTCCGTAGTAGGAAAAATACTGAATTAAAGCATTACAGGTTTCGATTGGATTTTTACTACTAATACCTACTGCTTGCCCTAATTTGGAAAATGAATCAATTAAAGTTAAATAAATTTGATTTTCAATTATAAATGTATCTATATGTAAAATTTGGAAAGGTTTTTTTTATTGCTTATAAAAAATACAACTCTGTCGTTCATTTTTTTTAACATCGATTTTAAAAAAATTATAAAAATAAAATGGCAAGTTTGGACCGCAAATAAAATACAGTAATATGCGGGAGTTTTTAATACGGGATTTTGTTAATTTGTTCATTGGCAATCGATTGGTCAAAAGTCTAATCCTGTCTTCAACAAAAATTGAGTTATCGACGATTAAAGTGAATGGGACAGTTTTGTAACATTTATGTGCGTATATATCGCTTAATAATTCAGCTATATAGAATCCAAAGTAACTGTTGCATTGCTCAGGTGAAATTACAGAAGATATATATATATATATATATATATATATATATATATATATATATATATATATATATATATATATATATATATATATATATATATATATATATAATTTTTCTTAATGAAAATTCGCTAAAAAGCCTTCAATATACCTTTTGATTCAATTTTGACTCATCCTCACAACTAACATCAGCCGGAACTCATTTTCAGCCAATGAACCTGCAAATTTTGTTGAACATTTGCTTTTCTTGATAGAAATTGGGGACCTTCTACGTACAATATATTGTATGCTACTGCATACCTTAATTTTGTATTTAAGAAAATGATATATGAACATTGAAGAAGTTTGGGTGGTTTGGTATTCGATTTTAAATTTCTAAGAAGTTCGAAGTTCGACTGTGAAGCTTAGACATACTATTTAAAAAGTTCGAAGTTTGAATAAACATTTGCTTCGGTTCGTTCATAGTTCGGTTTGAGAAAAACATGGATTCGCACACCTCTAGTTGTAACAAAGTACACTTTGAGAACCCAAATCGCCACAACACATAGTTTTATCGACCATACGATCGTTTCACTAATCACGTTAGCATCATCAGAGGATGAAAAACTCTTTCCTCTGATGATGCTTACGTGGATAGTGAAATGATCGTAAGGTCTATAAAAAAATGTGTTTTGTTGATTTGGGTTCTCCAAGTGTACTTATCAGTGCTCATCACAGGTTTCAGTTTCCACAGAGTAGCATATACACATGTTTTTTCATATATATTTGAAAATGACAGTAAAGATAATTATAATGGAAATGCCCATTATTTATCATTTGAGAAAATATTGATTTTCCAATCTAAAAAATGTTTATTACATTTTAGTTAATTTTTGTTAAAAAAAATTACTAATAGAGATGTATCGATGGTGAGACTGTGCAATTTTTTTTTCAAATGAGCGCGAACTAAGACCCCTAGAGCCCATATCCGAGGTCAGTTTCAATTTATATATATATATATATATATATATATATATATATATATATATATATATATATATATATATATATATATATATATATATATATATATATATATATATATATATATATATGAGACATGCTTGGTTCTCGGGTTAAACCGCGTCCAGAATTTATGGAAACTCGACGTTTCGGCTCCTGTTTTGGAGCCATTTTCAAGAGGTAAAGGAAATATGTAAGGACACTCTAAGGCCTCAATCTGCCTACTCCTTAGAGTGATGGACAAAGGTGGGTAAAGGAAATATGTAAGGACACTCTAAGGCCTCAATCTGCCTACTCCTTAGAGTGGTGGACAAATGTGGGTAAAGGAAATATGTAAGGACACTCTAAGGCCTCAATCTGCCTACTCCTTAGATCAGATCTCTCTGAAGCCTAGGGTTGAACACACTGAGACCTCACAGACGATCTCCAGCGAGATTTGGGGAGTAGGCAGATTGAGGCCCCGTAATCGAGCTACAACAACCAAACCTACCTTTATCCACCACTCTAAGGAGTAGGCAGATTGAGGCCTTAGAGTGTCCTTACATATTTCCTTTACCTACCTTTGTCCACCACTCTAAGGAGTAGGCAGATTGAGGCCTTAGAGTGTCCTTACATATTTCCTTTACCCACATTTGTCCACCACTCTAAGGAGTAGGCAGATTGAGGCCTTAGAGTGTCCTTACATATTTCCTTTACCCACCTTTGTCCATCACTCTAAGGAGTAGGCAGATTGAGGCCTTAGAGTGTCCTTACATATTTCCTTTACCTCTTGAAAATGGCTCCAAAACAGGAGCCGAAACGTCGAGTTTCCATAAATTCTGGACGCGGTTTAACCCGAGAACCAAGCATGTCTCACATTAAAGACCGCGGAAATCTTTCTGAATATATATATATATATATATATATATATATATATATATATATATATATATATATATATATATATATATATATATATATATATATATATATATCTGTAGCTTGGTTCTAAAAGGGCCAATGTCAATTTTCCGTGATTTGGGCCAAAGTGCATTTTCAGTCTGTGTTTAAAGAAAACATTTATATGTAAAAAGGGCCAGTGCCTGCTTGCAGTAACAATCGAGCTATAAAAGTGTGTAGGGCCAATGTTGAAACTCAAAAAATATCTTATTTTACAGGTAAAAAGGCCAAAGTAGACATAGGCCTAAGAGCGACTACCAAACGTATATCATAAAAAGGCAAAAGTGGACATTGGCCTTTCTATTTTAATATTCTACATGTGAGAGCGCTATACATTGGCCCCCAACATTGAAAAATCCATCTCTGGGTTTTCAGTTTGTTTTCAGACACGCTAATGTGCGTATAAAAGTGAGTGATTCTATTATTGTTTTGTGTAATATATATGACCTATCATGTCATCCCGCAGTAAAAAAATATTGAGTTTGTGTTCAGCTTTGCCTTTGGTGACAGAAAATGATAACAATCAAGGTAAGCAATAATTATAATTTACACTTTAAACTAATATTTTAGGTTATGTTTGTGAAATAGAGGAATTATTATTGCGGAGCTTAGATTTCATTCATACGAAATATGATGATAAGATAATACGAATGTTTACTCATTGGTACAACAATTTAAAAATTAGTAGGCGAGAAAAATGTTTCTTTTAACTTCCGGATGGTTGGATAAATTTGAAATATTTTTAACTTTGTAGTACGTGCGATCTTTTAGTTCTACCTCACTCTTTTAGTATTCAATAGGGTTATTAATAAAAATTACTCGCGTATAGCAGATAAACTAATATGTTGCAAATAAGTGTTCAAATGAAACGAACCGAATAACTATTATTACTCTAAAAATTACTAGGTATATTTTTTACCAGTATTTTAATTTCGGCATGAAAATATTTAGATACATGGAAACTACCTGTACTTAAATGTTAAAAGGGTACATACAATACAATAGCGGTTCGGATATTGGATTTCGAATGTTTAGATATATCTACCAATATTCTGAGTAATGTGTTTGTTGTTTTGAATTTTGTTTAAAATCGGATGGATTCGTTAAAGTTTGATCACATTTCAAAATTGAAAACTATTTTATTTATTACGGTACATATTTGCATATTTTGTTATTTTTTGAGTACTATGAGAACATTTTACATTAAAATTATAAATGGTTTAAAACATGTAAATTGTATCTACAGAACCAAAGGGAAGAGTCATTCTGGAGGATGACCCTTTAACACGAACCGAATCATCGACAGCTACTCAAGTTTCTACATCGGAAACTCAAATTGAGGGAGTTTTTCTGAGTAATAAGAGAACCGAATATATTACCTTACGCCCAGTCAGTCCACTTGCTCAAGTAACTGGTAGTTCTACCTCTTACTTACGTGCAGAACAAAGCCCTAACAAATCAAGTAAGTTATAGTATTTTTTGCATTCCACAAAAAACACATTATTATTTTTTCTTGGCAGGACATAATGTTTGTGATCAAGATGATTGTGTAAATCAGGACTCTAGAGAAGTCTCCATGAAACATGGAAATAAACAGAATCTAAGGTCTAAATTAAAAAATATCTCATATGCAGAACATGCCTACGATAATGAAGTTTTTGATAATTTTGAAGATGGATCTAGTGATGATTTTGTACCTGCAGAAGATGAGAACAGTAGTTCAGACTCAGACGAAGAACCTTCTGTCATACATGTTACTGCCGAATTTCCAAATAATACTGAGGCCAATCATATCACAGTGGATAAAACTAAAAAAATAGGAAGAAAAAAAGTACAGGAAGGACAAGAATGTAGAAAGAGAAAGCGCGAACCTAAAAATTGGGACAAGAACAAACGAAAACTTTTGAAAAGTCAAGGAAAGTCCTATGTTACAATAAAAGGTAAACATATCTCTGAGAAGTCCTTAAAGAATCCTTGCAATTGTAAGAAGAAATGCTACGAAAAGTTTTCAAATGAAACAAGACAAGACATTTTTGGGGAATTTTATAATCTGTCGCAAGAGGCACAAAATCAGTTTATTGCAAATCACGTTCATGAGGTGTTAAAGAAAACGGAGAGGCTGAGAGGAGAGAATAAAAATAGCAGAAGAACTCATAGTAGAATATATTACTTGGATAAAAATTTAGAAAAACATGAAGTTTGCCAAATTATGTTTTTATCAACGCTTGACCTGACCGTAAAGAAAGTTCGTATCATTGTACAAAAAAAACGCGCTTCAAATTCGAGCATTTGTCCTGATGATGCGAGAGGAAAGCATACAAACCACCCAAAGATAAGCGAAGAGGAAAAGAATATTATAAGACAACATATTGAAATGTTTCCATCTTTTGAAAGTCATTATTCAAGAGAAAAAACATCAAAAAAATACCTAGCTTCGGATCTCTCAATATCAAAAATGTATAGACTTTATGTTGAGTTCTGCCAAGAACACAGTAGAATACCAAGAAATGAAATCATGTACAGGAAGATTTTTGTAGAAGAATATAACTTGTCTTTTAAAAAACCGTACACTGATACTTGTGCTACATGTGATAAATATGAACTTCTATTAAAGTCAATCAAAGATGTAGATGAAAAGCTCAAAATTGAAAATGAAAAGACTGAACACCTAAAGTTAGCAGACTCTGCATATAAAGAAAAGAAGAGAGACAAGCTTGCTTGCAAAACCAACCCTAATCTCTTGGTTATTAGCTTCGACCTGCAGAAGTGTTTACCGACCCCCTATTTAAAAAGCAGCATATCATTCTATAAACGCAAACTCTGGACGCTAAATCTTACTGTCTATGAAACACAGGGAAGCACTAATTCAGCCAAATGTTATCTTTGGAACGAGACAATCGCTCAACGAGGTGGACAAGAGATTGCATCGTGCTTGTATACGTACATTAATAATATTCCGCCTCATATCAATGAAATCATTATGTACAGTGATTGTTGCCCAGGACAAAATAAAAATATTTTGATATCCGTAATGCTCCTTATACTTATGGAAAAATTCAACAGAGAACGGAGACACATTAACATTTGTCATAAATTTTTAGTTCCAGGGCACACTCACATGGAAGCAGACCAGATCCATGCAGCGATTGAGAAAACTAAGAAATTAACGACAGCAAAAATTGACATTCCTCGGGATTGGGCGAATTTGATCCGTTTAGTACCAAGAAAACCACCTATTTTCGTTTATGAAATGCGCCAAGAAGAATTTCTTAACTTTAAATCACTCCTCTCTGGAAAGTTTCAACATAAAAAAGTAAATACGTTAGGAGAGCCAGTTGTTTGGTCTACCATAAGGCTTATTCAGTATTCCAGCGAACATCTTGGTTTGGTACAATACAAATCTTCTTTCGAAGACGAACCTTACAAAACCTTGGATTTGTCAAGAAAAAAGACCAGACATTCGGGTACAATAAGCCTTCTACCAATTTCAAATCAACCTCTTGGTATACCTGCGAATAAGTTGCAACATTTAAGAGATATGTTACCCTACATTGACGAGAACAGTCGACCCTACTATTTGCAATTTATCAATGGCATTAATACATCACAAACCCAATACGATACCCTTAGTGAAAGTGAAGATGAAAATGAAGACCTTGACGGACTTTAGTTATGATTACTAACACTTAAGATTAAGCAGCATACTGCCAAAGTATTAGAATGTTAGATTTTTTTAACTTATGTATTCCATATCTCGAAAATAAAAGTTATTTGTAATAAATCATTTCTTATTTTTATTGACACGTTAGGCCAAAGTCTAATTTATTATTTTTTTCTATATTCAAAAAGGGCCAATGTCTATTTTTTTTTGCAAAAAAGGAGTCCACAATCTTTTAAACCTTTTAAAATATAAGAGTGATCGTATTAATACCACTTCACAAAAAATACTTCGAAATTAAGATTTAATAGTAGTCTTCAAATGCATTCAAACTTAGACCAATAATTTTGAAATCGATTTGCCAAAATCTGCATTTTATGAGATTGGCCCTTTTAGAACCAAGCTACAGATATATATATATATATATATATATATATATATATATATATATATATATATATATATATATATATATATATATATCAAAAAATTGTGGGAAAGCCGTCAGTGTGATTTTTGTTTTGAAATCGCAAATACAAAATTAACTTCCGATATATTGTCCATTCATTTTCAATTTACGTTTTTTAGTTAAGGTATGACCATTGTGTTATATCAACTGGAATCTCTGTAAGTCGACCAGCAATTGGTTTTTATATGAGACAGAAAAAAGGATTGCTTCATTGAATTTGCAATTGCCGAAAATATATACGGTGTAATTTTTGTTGAAATTAAAGAAAAAAATTGTTCGTCAAAATTGAACAGGAAATTATGGTATTTGACCAAAAATTATGGTCTCAGGTTTTAATAAAATTTTAATGTGGCGTTCCTGTCATATGTGTCACAAAAAATACTACTATGTCGTTCTCGCGTTCAGTTTTCTTTAAATTCGACTTTAAAAATTTTATAAAAATAAGACGGCAAGTTTGGACAGCAAATAAAATACTAGTGCCCGGTTTCACAAACGCTAATTAAAGTCCCGGTCAGTTAATCCTCCGTTAACTTTAACAATGATGAAATATTGGCGAGCGTTTCACAAAGCATTTTTAACTCTATGTTAGCTAACCGGCGATTAGCAGTTTATCCAACTCGGCAACAATGCAAACACGTCCGTCACTGTTGTCACCGGTGTTTGACAGTTGGAAGACACCATTATTTGTTATCGTTTTTGATCGTTTGCTGGTTTGCTGTAACGGTGTTTTCTTTGACATTTTTGTGTTTACTTAATTAGTGGTATCATAAAATGGATAATAAAGACTAGAAAGGGGGCAGGGAACCACCTACTCTCCAGAACAGAAAGAAATACTGATGAATTTAGTGAAATTGTAAGTTTGATTACCCTTATTACATTTATCACAGTAAGTAATTTGCCGCGAAATATAGTTCAAGAATGCTGTTTATAATGTTTCATTCCGGCTTTGTTTTTAGTTATTTATTCTAGTTTTTCGACCCTTCAAATGTCCTAGAGTATTTTTTTACAGTTTATAAGTTCAGAAAATGTCCTTAACTTTAAAATGTTGACCACGATTTTGTGAGGTTAAAATTAAATCTTTAGTTAGGTTTTTACTTTTTAGAAAGTAACAACACTACCTCAATGAAACTTTTTTGATCATAAAATGGTATATTACCTTCCAGAAGTACCTAACAGCTTTTTACTTATATCACAAGCATTCATGAGTATTATAATTATACAAGTGACAATTTCCATATAAAAAAATTATTTTAAATAATCTACACTTTCATTTTCTGTATCACTATTAAAAAATAAAGGAATAAATAAATGTGTTGTAAATATTACACACAAATTAAAAATGTATACCCTTCCTGTTAAACGTTTGATATCCATATTTTAACTCCTACCCTTTCCACATCTCTTGTGTTTTTTTTTACCTACAATAAGAAAATATAAAATAGGAGGACAGACCTCAGAACCTCAAAAGAAAAAAGTGATGCCTGGTAGCACATCACTGTCCAGTTTAATGCCCAGGTGAAGAGCGGTAGCCGTTCTCAAGAGCAGCTAAAAAAACTTGTATGACAGCTTGAAAAGTAATGCTAGAAAACAGCTGGTTACAAGAAATGTAAGTCTATTTTTGGTACAGTTATCAACATATTTATTATTTACAATTTTTTTTACTAACCGAGACAGCGATACGAGGATCTAGGTATGTCACGAGAAGAGGTGGAAAACTTCAAAAAGCAAGCTGCATTGGAGAAGGTAATTATATAACCTTTTTGAATAAAAAAGTATAGTAACTATGTAGTAGCTAATGAGTTATTTTTGCTTATACTGTGGTAACTATAAGCATTCGATCATTGTTCGAATATAATTTTATGTTTAACCATATTTCTTTATTCTTTATAATCATGTCTATAATTCTTAGATAAACACACAGGTGACATATAACCACTTACATACACACGTGTGCTTATGGTTATAGATAAGCCGTAACTAATTTATAATTTACTTGTAGAAAGAACGGCAAGAAACTGGTGGTGGTACCTGTTCTACCACTCTACCGGATGTTGGCAGCCAAATATTGGGTTTGCTTGTGGACCAAGTAAATTAACATATCCTTCTGATAGTGCTGCAATATATTTTCATTTGTATTCTAAGATAATTGTTAGTAAGTAAATTATATTTTGATAAAAACTGATGTGGGATAAAAGCTTGAAGTTTTATTGTTTTTTCGAAAATGATAATCGTATATACCTAATCTACCTTAGGAATGTACTGTTAGATTTCCATACTTTAATGACTACATACAGTTTTTCTACTGTTCTAATTATTTTACTAGCAAGACAGGTTATTTATTTTCGTCGATAGTTGTTGATTTCATAGGTTTCTAAAAAAATTATAATTTATCATCATAATACAAAACTTCATAAAACAGCATATTATGGGCAAGTCATAAATGACTTGAGAATATGTTTTTTAACAATGAATCAACAATACCTAAAAGCCAATGTATTTTTGCTAATATGTAAAATGAAAGTACCTTTGTTTTAAAATATTAAAACCACTTTAAGGTCGGCTTTTTTTAATTTGCAGGAGAAAAAGAAAATATATCATATAACTCGAGTTAACCCCATTGACTTGTTCAGCAAGCAGGATGACAATAAGTAATTTTAGTCCACATTATCAACCTCAGCATCGCTATAGTACATAATAGACTGGACACTACATTTGCTCAGCTATAGATATCGTTACATGACATGTCTACTAAATTTTGACATAACAACAAGCTTGCAGAAAGTAACAACAAACATTTTCTTTAAGTGAACACATTTGCGTTTTTAGTTTGTTTTAAATACATCTTTTTTTTCAGATATTGATCTTCCACTAATTAATGATCCCACTCCAGAATCTTATAATATTCCCGATATATGTACTCCTGAAACTTCTGTACCCAGAAAAAAGAAATTAAAAAGAAAACACAGCTGAACAGCTAAGAAAATTATTTTCGAAAAAAATAAATCAAAATGCCGACTTGCAAAGGAAGCAAATGCTGCAGCAGCATAAAATACAAATGAACATTTATAGGCTACAGTTACAAAAATTAAAGCAATAAAGTCTGCTTAGTTTTAAATATTTGTTTTCTTGAAAGATTATTGATATTTATTTTTAATTTTCATTTATACATTTAACTTACAATAATGTATATAACAATTTAATTTAACATTGATATGATGACTCATAAATCCAACAACTCCCCTATGCCACCTTAGTTATGTATAGTATGATCATAATACATTATGATATGTTTTAATTATGTTTTAATTAGAGAACACTTCTGAAGATAAAAAAAAATTGTATATAAAGTAACTACAACTATATTAGATTAAACTGCAACTAAATTAGATTAAATTACAACATATTAAAGAAAAAAAAACATGGACTCACAAAAACAGTAAAAATTAAGCACTGAAAGCAAAACCTAGAGAATAGCAACGCGCATTGTTTTATCAAGAAAATAAATCTTATATTTCCAGTATGTATTAGACAGAGGAGCTTAGAGATTGATTGTTTCACTTGATTTGAAGAAATTGAAAAACTAGCACATTATGTTGGAGTATATTATTTTGTGTACTCAATTTATTAGCCTAATTTGCTCAATTTACCTTACCTAATGAAGAAAAGTGATCTTTTCCTTGGGAGATGACAAACCTTGTTTAATAAAAATAACCAAAACGATTGGTAAAACTTCACACTATATACCTACATTGTTAGGTTGAGACAAGAGTGTTTCGGTCTCACAGTTATTGATGAGCATAAGATATATATTAAAAAGTCTGGACGCAGCAACGTGTATGTTCAAAGCAATGATCCGACAGCAAACCTTTTTTTTATTAAAAGGTTATCACTTTTTCTTGTAACATAAATATCTAAATGTTGGTATATAGGTAACTTTTTATATCGTTAACCTAAGTACCAAAAATTGATTGACATAGGTTTTTTTCAGAGATAAATTTTTTTCTGAAAGAAAACCCCAAATTTTCCCGGAAAATCTGGTTAACGAACTTATCTAAGCCCCTTTCAAAAGGAAGGTACCTGCCAAATTCTTTCAAAATCGGACCATTATTTTTTGAGTTATTGGTGTAATACATATATATGTAGGTGTGTGTAGCTACGAATAGATGCGTCTAGTTGTCACTCCGCTAAGTAACGTCGACTCTGTATATCTCTGTGTTATCTCTCAGAGGCCGTTATACTTCCGCTAACTCTTATTCTATTTTATTAAAGTTCGTGAATATGTCATACAATGAAATTATAAAATCTGTGGATTCTGTAGATAGTAATATAATAGGGACACTGACTTTATTAATAAACTGAGGTAGACAGAATTATAAACTCTAACGGCTTTCTCGATAAGTTATGTGATAAAATTGTTTCTTGCGTCGAAGAGAAACTCAGTGACGTAGTGGAGAATTTCAACAAACGTATAGCGGATTTGAATAAGCTAGTCCAAATACAAAAAGATGAATTAAACTCGCTCAATGAAAGTTTAGAAAACTTCGGCCAGTACACTCGGAGAAATAACCTGATAATGTATGGCCTTCAAGAAACTGAGAAAGGAGATATCAAGAACACTGTGCTCAAATTTTTCTCTACAAACATGGGCATCCAAATTAACGACATTGAAAAGTGTGATAGAATTGAAAAATACTCTACAAATAAATCTCGACCAGTGTTAGTCACTTTTGACTCATACACAGACAGAAAACGAATATTTCAGGCAAAGCGTATTCCAAAAGGATCAAGTATTACAATAAAAGAAGATCTGGCTAAGAATAAGGTGTTACTAATGAAGTCGGTAACCGATAAATTTGGCTTCAGAAATGTTTGGAGTTCTGAAGGACTAATAATGGTTAAGCAGGGCGACAATTTGTTGAAGTTTCCTAGCTTAGCATCTTGGGAAAGGTATTCTAAGAGAAATGCTGATATGTAAGTTACTAATACCTATCCTCATCAAGAGTCAAAATAAGACTGCTTAGTAGGATGTGATAAATTAGGAAAACAAAGACTGTTTTTGTTGACTTTTCTTTGTTTACATACTAGTATATTATTCATTTTTCTTCCTTTCATATATTTTTGATAGATCTATTTTGCATTTTTTTTTTTACTTTTAAAACAGTTTGGTCAATATTTATGTACATTAGGTACTAACTTTATAATGTCTGCTGATAAAAATGATTTTCTAGATGATTTCAATACATGTAATACATACGAGGCCGTTAATCTATCTGAGTGTGACTCTTTACTTAATTGCGAAAATTCGATTAAAATGATTTATCTCAATATCAGAAGTATTAGTAAAATTTCAATGAATTGGTGGCATATTTGGAATATTTAACAACAGATTTTGACGTCATAATACTTTCTGAAACATGGACTATGTTTGATATTAAGGATTTCTGATGCTGAGTTCAATTTAGGATTTAAGAAATCTTCCAGTGATAGCTGTGGCACTTGCGACATATTTTTTGAAACTTAAAAAAACCCAAGATGCAAACCAGAAGCAAGAAGTTCAACATGCTTACCTTGACGACGCTACCAAGAAAAAAACACGATAAAGAAATGAGCAGGAGTGTTGAGAACACTAAGCTATAATGCTAAACCTTCAGAAAGGCTTACCAACACCATATCTGTCAAATTGCCAGACCTTTTATTTTCTAAAATTGTGGACACTCAATCTCACGATATACTCGTATGATGCCACCGATAAAAATCCTACTGTGTAACTTGGGACGAGTCCAAAGCCGGAACAGGTGGGAATGAGATCGCTTCAGTGCTGCTCAAATGGGATAAAGTGTTATTGCTAAAAGTGGAACGAAAACTTTAATAATATGATCTGATAATTGTCAGAGCCAAAACCGAATCATAATGGTGTTAACAAGTTCTTTGTGGTTATTAAATGTATGTCCTTCTCTGAAAACGGTCATGTTCTCTTGCGTGGGCATACTCATATGGAAGCTGACCATATCCATGGTTTGATTGAGAGAACAGTAAGGAAACAACGCACAATGAAAATCGTAAGCCCTTGGGATTGGGAGCAGCTCATACGAGCAACAGTTTTTGGAATGGAAGTAGAAGATTTTTAAAAAGTTTTGTACAACTGCTGCGAGGTACGTTTTACAAACAGAAAACAAAATACTGAAAAAGAAAATTTTATGATATCCACGGTCGTTTGACTTGAGGCACGTACTCAGTCACCATCTATTATTTACTATAAGACAAAATTCGAAGAGAAAACTTTCAAAACTGTTAATTTTGCGAGATCTATTAGACAGTCATTGAAACTGCCAGATAACTTACCTGCTATACGAAATAGTCCAAAAGGAGTCAGCAAGAAAAAGAAAGGCCATTTAATTACACTTCTCCAGTGAATCCCGAAAACGTTTCACGACTACTACAGAAATATACCGGTAACATCAATGGAAGGCGAATAAGATTAATTTTCTTGTTTTATTTTTATTTTGTTTGTAATCTCCGGATATTTGTTTTTGTACCTTTTATACTTTTGAATAAAATTTTAGTTAAAAATAGAATATATCAATAAATGCAGAGTAGCAGGTACTTTACTTGTTATTTGATGTTGAAGTAAACTGCATTAAGTCCACAAAGTCATATTCGGCCCGCTCTTTTGTCCCGAGGACTTCCAAGTTGTGGAATTCCTTGCCGGCACATGTTTTTCCTTCTCCTCCGAACCTCCAAACCTTCAAGTCCAGAATTAACAAGTTGCCTCTTTCCTCCTTGTCAACACCCACGGTACGATAGTATTTAGGCTGTAGCCCTCGTGGTGTGTTGTTGACTTAAAAAAAAAAAAAAAGTTACGAAAACAATATAAACTTTGTCATACAGATCGTATTAATTTGGGATTCAAGGCTATAGATTCCTGCTTGTTTTAACTTGTTTACAATTCTTTCTTAAAGCTCATTTTCACGATCATAGTGCTCTCACGACAGTACTCTCATTACATTTGCCGCGGTAGTCCGGTCATGAAAGAGTGGTGTCTACACGGTAATGATGCACTGTCAGGACAGTGATAGTGGTAACATGGCCGACACTAAACTATTTGCAGCCATAGCTGCTGGCATTGGTGAAATTATAAAAATCAAACGCACAAAAAAAAAACTAAAGCAATATGGGTGAGAAAGTGAATCCAAAAGAGAAATGCGCTAGGCGCTTCCCAAAGGGAGCTTGCAGTAGAAGATCCAAGAAGTTTTTTAATTTTTCACGTATCAATGAGGGTATGTTTAACACATTACTTGATAAGGTAAGCAAGCTTCATATTGTTATTACATAACAGCCATGTAGTTATAGCATACTCAGCATATATGTGTAATATATACAAATTTTTTGTTCAAGGTTGGTAGTAGTATACATAAATGCAATACAGTTATGCGAAACGCTCTGTCAGCAAAACTAAAATTAGAAATAGCTGGTCGATATCTTGCTACTGGAGATTCACTGGCATCATTGCAGTACCTATACAGAGTACCAAAATGTTCAATTAGTCAGTTTCTACCACATGTTTTCAATGCCAGATATGAAGCTTTAAAAGAATATATAAAGGTAACCATTAATACACAACTAATTTGCATAAACTTCATCAAAACAAAAGCAGACAATCTAAACAGGATCTGTATTGTCTCCCGTCCAGTTTATGAAATAATTTACGAGATGTGGTTCATGGTTAGATGTGCATCTTTCTTCCATGTCATGATGTTGCTGATCCATCCCTGCAGAAATAGGTGAATCCAATGGGACATCTGACGAGTATGGAGCAGACGGCTGTATCCTTTTATCAGAAGTGGAGTAGGTGGAACTTGTGTCAGACGTGTAATTCGAAAGATGCGAATGCGGTCTACGTATACAGCGCAGACAGGCAGCAGTTATTAATTTCTGGATATCCTCCTGCAGTGTTACCGCTTGCTCCAATGGAAGGCTTTGAAGTTGGAAAGCAATGTGTTCTCCAAAAATTCTAAATTCATTGACGGATGATGATAGGGCTGCCACTTGTTGCAGGACTTTAACAGCCTTGTCAAGAGACTCATTCACTTTTTTTTGTCTGTGAGTTAGAAGTAAAGTTCGCAGTCCATTTTCGGGATTTCTGTGTACATGTCGGGGTGACTTCAGAAGTAGATTGGGTGTCTCCGGATTGAATAGCTTCGTCGTTTGCTTAAGTAGGGTTTTCATTCTCCTCGTTTGATTCTGGAGAATGTCTTGGCAATGTCCACAATATACATATAGATATACTATATATGTCATTAAATATTAAAATTCATCTAAATAACTGATACTTTTTATTGGCCGTGATAATTTGATCAAACACTGTACATGTTTCCTTTCACGTGCCGTAAAGTGAAAAGGACTGGCAAAAATTATAAATGGATTTGAGGCCTCGTGGAATTTTCCTAACTGCGTTGGAGAGATTGACGGGAAACATATTTTGTTTCAGTGTCCTGCGAATTCCGGTTCCCAATACTTTAACTACAAAGGAACATTAAGCGTTATACTACTGGCACTAGTGGACCATAGTTATAATTTTACTTTTATTGACAGGTAGTTATGGGAGCACTTTAGATGGTGGAATATTCGCAAAGTCTTCTTTGCAGAAAGCTATTGAAGAAAATCTGTTAAACTTGTCTAATGGATCTGTTATGTTGGGCGATGAGGCATTTCCACTAAAACCTTATTTAATGAAGCCATACCCACGATGTAACCAATTAACTGTGTAATTAAAAGTGTTTAACTATAGACATTGTCGAGCAAGACGAATAGTAGAGAATGGATTTGGGATTCTTTCATCCCGTTTTCGTGTATTCAGATCTCCAATATCACTTGCTCCTCACACAGTGATCAAATCAACTAAAGCTGCATGTGTCTTGCATAACTGGATTCGAAAAAATGTTCGGGGCGCAGCAAGGCGATTATAGTAGTGAATTTTCATAAGAATTGTACACTGTTAGTAAGGTATATTATTAAAACTAATTCTTTAAATTTAAAAGGACCTGAGAGACCGGTTTTAGAGGTCCCAGTTAGCGATTATTTGAATAAGTTTCAATTTTCTATGGAGCTAAAAAATTATAATTTGGTAGAGAAATATGTAAGTACTGCCAGTCTCTTTAAAAAAATTGTGCCACAAATTTCATTAGTCACAAAAGTTTTCTAGGAAAAAAAAAGAATTATTGACAAAGGGAATGTACCTGCCAAATCATAAATATCGGATGTATTTTTTCTTTTAATTGCTTGGATGGTTCTGTTTTAGTCAACCCAATCGAATTACTTTTTGCCAACAAAACAAGAAAAAATGTTATTTAAAACCAACTTGTAGTTATCCGCGAAGCTCATTATCTATTTTTTTTTTAATTTAGTAGATTGAAGATTTCAATTATTTTTACAGAAACTCTCCACCATAATGTGTTTGTAATAAAGCGGATATTTTCGGGACAGCCGTAGATATAAAAAGCAGCCATTCGAAAATAAATTTAATACAAATCATACTGATAAAAATATTCTCCGGAGTTAAAATATTTATTTGCCATTAATATTCTTAACAAACACTCATTTCGAATTATGGCTTCAGAATAAAAACATATCTGCACAAGATAAGGATAAGGTATCTACCACCGATTAGATTTTTCAGCCGGTGGTTGGAGATACAATAACGACTGAAGGCAGAAAGAGTTTTCTACTGGTAGCAGCAAGGTTGAAGATTTTATAGAGCAAGTGCTGTGTTAGATAAATAGAGAACTCCGCCGTTTAATTGTCATTAGTATTCGAAGTTAAGTAGGGTCCGTCTAGTACCGTACATAGTAAGAATTGTACCGTTAGTTTATCCGAATAGGTAAGATCCTTGTTAATTTTATGATACTTAGTGATAGCGTATTCTCATATTTTAGCGATAGCGAATTTTCATACTTTAAAGATAGCGAATTTTCGTATATTGTATCTTAATATCGTATCCCTTCGGCGACGTCGAGATCGTGTGTCCGAGACAAGACCCCTCCCTCCCCGTATCCTAGTACTGTTAGCGTGTTGTAAGTCATTCGAAAAGTAATGCTGTAGTGACACAGACTTTTCAAGTGGATTACGCCTGTCCCTCCTGATTTTATCCTGGTTTAGACGCTGCAGTGACACACGTAAGCTTAGATCAAATTAGTTTGCGGCAGTATCCCGTCGCAACTCCATCCCACCGACTTACTTTTGGTTCTCGGCACCCACAGGTGTCGAGGTGTCATGACTTTCGCGACATCGACTTCGCCCGAGGATACCCTGCTTGGTCGATTATACGACGCCAACCGCGGTGGTCCATCTATCATCTGCATCTCTGAGTCGTAAACGGCAGTGCTCGGGATATTCGTGGCCGGATCTCTCGACCCAAAGTACAGAGGGTCAAACCGACGTCGGATCTTCCTCCGTACAAGTAATTGACTAGTCTTGCCTCCGTCCTCTAATGTATGGTATACAAGATAGGGTAGTGTAGTAGACATTATCAGGATTTTGAATCTTTGTATATATGGTTTCCTAATAAACGTTGTAAATAGAATATCTAGTCTATGTCACCCCTTAAATAAATCTGCTACATCTATATAGAATTTCAGAAGGTCAGGGAATTGTCGGAATAGCGATTAAAGCCCGCCACCCCGGAGGTAACTACACGGCTTGTTACAACAAAGGCTACCGGACCCTCTCCGGAGAGCTATCCAGACACTCTGATCACACCAGTGGTCGGAGTCTTGTGACGAGGTCGCAGACACCTTCGTAGGGAGTAAACCCTTCCAAAAATCTGGCGCTCAAGACCGTTCCCGTAAGTCCGTTGACCGTTTCACCCAAATAATTCACCCCGTAAGTCAAGCTTTGTTACATGTTTGCTGCACCCAGACCTTTTTCGGCACTTAATTTTTAGTCCACTCAATCGAAAGAATTTCTGCAAACAAAATAACAAAAATGGTTTTCTAAAACAAATTTGTCGTTGCCTCTGAAGCTCATTGTGTTATTTTTTAAAGTTAATACCCACGCTGTTTTTATATAGGTTTTAGTATGTATCAAAATTGAAGATTCTAGTTTAATGGGAAATTGAATTATCACCATTTGGAACATTTTAACGAAAATTCTCTACCATAACGCATTTGCTGCACCTTAACGCCTTTCAACATTTATTTAGTGTTGCTCTATCCATACTCTTTGAAAATGAAACAAATAAATATAAACAATAAAAAAATTTAAAATAAAAATTTTAATCATTTACACTGAACATATGCTTATATGTATAGTTTAAACTACTGCATGATATTAAGTAGTTTCATTTACCTAAAATTTTCCACATACGACATGAAGAGTAAGTAATAATGCAAATTCACTAAAAACTAAAACTAAACAATAAGTACCGTATTCTCAGATTCTAAGGTATCAGCTGAGTTATTATTTGTTTGACGCATGTAAACAAAGAAGAAGAAGAATATAACCTCAAATTCGACTCCTCCCACTGACAGTGTGCAAAATAACAAATGACAATGGCAATAGCTAACTGGCATTGTCAGATTTAACTAGGAAAAGGCGATGGGTTTTAAATACCTTAAAGAATGGGAAGCTTAACATTTAAAAATAATAAAACGTAGTTCTAGATTGCCTTTAAACAAATTAAATCACTTTCATTAAAGTTTTTATTTATTACTATATATTTTCTGATATCTTAAAATTCAGATGACACTTTTGGAAAATGGCAACCCGGCTGATTGTTTACTGTAACATATGTAGCCTGTTCGTTTGAAGTTTAATTTGGAGCATTTGTTTCCAACAGCAGCGTAACCCTGATATATCTGTCTGACCTTGTCTAACACTATAGGTACCCATTCAGAGGTAATTTCAGGTTATATTTTAAATTATTTATTTTTATTTGGTTATAACTCAGAATTTACTAAACCGATTAAGTTCAAATTTGGTAGAGAAGACAACTGATAAGATATCCACGTGCAAGTAAAGTTTTAGTTTCATACTGCTAGTAATTTAAAAGATATTGCGTTTTTAAACAGTTTTTTACATTTTTTTTATATAAAAGTAGGTGAGTGTCAAAACTGTCTAACGAACTCATCCAAGCCATTAGCAAAATAAGGGTAATTCCCAGGTTTGGTCTAAATCAGTGAAGTATTTTTTGAGTTATCGGTTGGATATATATATATATATATATATATATATATATATATATATATATATATATATATATATATATATATATATATATATATATATATATATATAAAATTTCCGAAAATGTCACCATCGATACCTCTCTAATAGTGACTTTTCTTAGTGAAAATTCACTAAAATGGGAAATGATGTTACGATAACAACTGATATTGAGGATCATGAAGCAGGACGAAGAATTCCTGGATCTTGGCGGCAGGATCGTGGACCAGAGGGACTGATTGATTTAAGACGAGTTTTGCATCGAAACTATTTACCAGAGGCTCGACAACGCAGAGAACATTTTTCTAACTACTTTAAGAATGCAGGGGCAGTATTAAAAGGTTTTTTTGGTTGATTTTTTTTATTAAAAAATTATATAGCTGTGTGTTGCATTTCGAGTATTGTAAAACATTCACGCGAGAGGACTGTATAATGGGAGGGAATTTGATTTTTGATTTCCGCTGGGTACCCTGTTTTGGTAAATGAACTTATTAATCAAGTAATTATGACTATTGTAGGTCACTGATTTAAAACTAGTGCATGTTATAAGTATTTTAGACCTTAAGGGACTGTAGGACAAAATCCATAAGTTTATATCTGGCAAACATGTTGGCCAATTGACATGTTATCATACTCAGAGTTTTTCTTCAGAAGATTTTTCACGTACACCTTCACCCCTTGATGAACTTGGCGCTGTTTGTTGGAGTCTAATTGGATATCAAGTCTGAAGTTGTGGTATTTTGTACCTTAATTTAATTTTTTATTATTCATTTAACTTTATTTCACTAATAATTTAGTTAGTTGTAAATAAGTTCAGATTGTTTATTTTCTATTTCTTTAGTATTTTCATTATTTTCTTTTTCATATTTCAATTGGGAGCAACAGTGTATACATTTTATTAGTATGCCTAGATTGAAGAAGAGAAGTATAGAACAGAAAATTAAAACTAACACAGAGTTTAAACGAGAACAAATTAATGAACACATAGAAAAGAGAAACATTCACAATGAAAGAAATAAGGTCTCCCAAAAGCGGAGACTTGAAAAAACCGATGAAAAAGAAAATAATGGTAAACGCCAGAAGCTATCGCAACATGAACGTTTAAAAAATCCAGCTAATAGAGATGTGCATAATAAACGGCAAATTAAATCACAAAAAATGCGCTTAGCTAATGCTGAAAGTAGAGAAATTCGTAGACAACGACTAATAAAGTCACAACAAATACGTTTAAGTGACCTACAGTCCCGAAAAGTTTATGTAAAACGATCAGCAAACGCACAAAAGAAACGTTTAGCTGATGCTGAAGCTTAAAAGGTCCATAGAGAACGGTTACTGAAATCACAACAGATACGCCTAAGTGACCCACAGTTTCGAGAAGTTCACAGAATGCGGTTGCTAAATGCACAAAAGATACGTTTAAGTGATCCTGTCGCTCGAAAATTCCACACAAAACTGTCAGCAAAATTGCAAGAAATACGCCTAGCTAACACCAAAGCTCGTGCTATTCATAGAAGACGACTAATAAAATCGCAGGCAGTAAGCCTGGCTGACCCACACGCTAGATATCCACAACAAGCTACAAAAAAACACACAGATAAAACGTTTATCTGACCCATTGAATAGGATAATTCATAAAAAGCAATTGATAGTATCTCAACAGAATAGTCTTTCTGATTCCAAAAAGAAACAGGTGCATATTCACAGAAGTCAAGCTAGTAGAGAAAAGCTCCTTAAAGATTTGGATGCGAGTGAAGAATTTTATGTACAAATGAGTATATCACAAAGAATAAGATTAAGTGATGAATCTAAGCATGCTGCTCACAATAGCTCTGTGTTACACTCTTATTATAGAAGAAAAGAAGAAACAGTAACTGCAGAGAGAAATAAAATGTATAAAATTTTTAGGGAAGCAATAAAGGATGGTCCGCTCTGGAAATGTGCTTGCTGTAATAGATTATGGTTTAAGTATTCAGTAAAGTTCTGCACATTTGATGAGCTCATGAACAAACAAAAAATTAAGAATGTGTTCTTAGCAAGCGTATGTCCAGAAGCTTTAAACGACATAATGGCTAGTAAAATTCCAAAGTTGTCTTTGGCTTATGAAGAACTCAAATTTCCCAATGTACCCCAAGAATTGCAGTGTCTGAGTACATTAGAAGAACGGTTTCTTTGCCCGAAAATACCATTTATGCAGATACGGGCCACAACATACAACCAACAATTCATGGTACAATGAAGAATCGTTAATGTACCCACAGATGTACAAAGTAACATTCAAATATTACCAAGACTTCGTCATGAAACGGATATTATACCAATTGCCCTCGAGAAGAAAAAACAGTACAAAAGTAACTATATGCTGGAAAACATTAGACCACAAAGAATATTCAATGCTTTAAGGGTATTAAAAGATTGTCCAGCATTCAAAGAAGCTGGTATAGCTCCTGATTTCCAGCGTCATCTTGATGTGGCAGATTTTATTGACGCTCCACCAGAAGCCAATGATAAAGTTGTTTCACATTCAGACACTTGAGATGAAGAAAATCCATGGAACGTTCCAGTTGAAGAAACTTTGCTTCAAAATGAAGCATTGACTTTTGCACCAGGAGAAAATTTTTAACCATTACCACTATTCCTTGATAATTTTGTGGAATGTTTAAGTTTTGTAAAAATTTATGGTGGAGAACTAAGGCAGTTGCCTTCCCACCTTACATATCAAAATTGGGTTAAGAGTGAAATGATGAGCGCAGATAAACGTTGATCTAACAATATCCCGAGACTATTCTTTTCTGCTCTTAAACTAAGAGCTTTGAAAATGTCTGGTAGCATTGGTTTCTGTCTCAGAAAAAGTAGAGGGCGCTCCAATGTTACTGTTAATCAAATGCTATGTACCGACTTTATTAATTCTCTGGCACTTCATGACAGTGGAAACTGTTTACTCCAGACAGAGGTTCACCTGCTTTTTGGGAAGAAAAACAAAAAGAGGTGTTTGCTATGATCAGGCAGTTAGGCCCACCGACCTTATTTCTCACGCTTTCTGCTGCAGAAACAAGATGGCCTGAATTAACTATTATATTAAAAAAAATATTGGACAGTGAGACGGTAACCGAAAAATTTGTTCGTAATATGACTTACGAAGAGAAGGCAAGATTAATTAAATCAGATCCAGTGACCTGCGCTCGCTATTTTGATTACAGAATTAGAAAACTCTTTATGGTTTTAAAGAGTAAGAATGCCATTTCCATAGATTTTCCATTATTGGATTATTTTTACAGAATAGAATTTCAACAGAGAGCATCACCATATGCCCAATGTTTGCTTTGGTTAGATAACGCACCAAAGTATAAGGAAAACACTGTTCAATAATGTACTGATTTTATAGATAAGTATATGGCATGTTCAGAAGACATGCAGTTGAAGGAACTTTTAGAGTTCCAAACACACAAACATACATTCACTTGTAGAAAAAATGTCAAGAAAGATGTTAAGTGTAGATTTGGAATACCTTTTTTGCCAATCTCAAAGACTGAAATATGGGAACATTTAGAAAATATTGCTTCCAATGTCAAGGAAAAATATATTGAAATCCGACATTTTCTAAATCAACTTTACAAAGAGCCCAAATCACAATTAACTTATGAGGAATTTTTGAGAACTCTAAAATTGACAGAAGAAGAGTGTAAAATTGTAATTAGAAGTTCCCTTAAAAGACCATCAGTTTTATTAAAAAGAAAACCAAGTGAAATTAAAATAAATTCATATAATGAAGATATACTAAATCTGCAAAAATCAAATATGGATTTACAATACATTACAGATACATACAGCTGTGTCTGCTATGTTTTATCTTACATTAACAAATCACAAAAAGTGTTATCAAAATTGTTACGAGATGCCATTGACGAAACCAAACGAGGAAATCTTTCAATTAAGGAAAGATTCAGACATCTGGCTAACAAATTTTTAAATGCTAGTGAATTCTCTGCACAGGAAGCTGTATACTATATTCTAGGACTGCCTTTATCTGTTTGTAGCAGGCAGTTCATATTTATAAACACTGGTCCACCAGAAGAAAGGGTCTTGATTTTGAAGCCAAAGATCATTTTAGAACAGTTACCAGATAACTCTATTTCCAAAAAAAATATCTTAGATCATTATTCCAACCGCCCTAATATTTTAGGAAAAATTTGTTTAGCAGAGTTTGCTGCGTGGTATGAGTATTCCACCAGACAACGTAAGTGTGCCTATCCCAAAGAAAACGAAGACTGTGAATCTTGCGAGGAAGACAAAGAGCGATGCCAAGTCTTTGTACTCAAGAATCAATCTGGTTATATAAGACACAGAACAAAAGCTAAAACAATCAGATATGTGAAATATAATATAGAGAGAGATGAGTCAAACTATTACAGAGAACATATAATGCTCTTCTTTCCTTGGAGGAGTGAAGAAGATTTAATTAAAAGAGATTGTAAAAAGATATTTAATGGCAATGCTGATGTGGTGTCACAGAATAGAAAAGTCTACATCTATAAGGATTTAGATGATCTAAATGTGAATGATATCATCAGTGAAATTAATCAAGAGGACGATCCTAGTCAAGCTATTACAAATCCAGAACAAGCGATTAATGAATACAATGTGTTTCATGACAGAGATGGTGAAGGTGATATTTTGAAAGACATGGGACTTGAAACTTCAAATAATACCAATTTAATATATCCCGTTCCACATTTGATTTCTAGTGGTGATTACAATGAAATCATCCATTCATTGAATGAAAAGCAACGAAGATTTTTCATGAATGTTTTACATCACATGAAAAAGCAATCTGATCCTGTATATGCTTGTGTGCTAGAATCTGCAGGTGGAGGAAAATCTCGATTAATAAAAGCTGTTGAACAGTCATTGGTAAGATTCTATAATAGCCAAGAGGGATATTCGCTTGAAGACTTGAAAGTGCTTTTAACTGCTCGAACTGTGAAAGCACATTTTGGAATTGGGGGTACCACATTGCATGCAGCGTTTGTTTTACCCTATAATCAGTTTAAAGATGAGATGCCAGCACTTAGTAGCAATGTCTTTAACAAGATATATTCTAAACTTCATCAGCTAAAAATGATAATAATTGACGAAGTCAGTATGGTTGGCAGTAAAACCTTAGCGAAAATCGATACAAGGCTTAAACAAATATTCAAACAAGACAAACCATTTGGAGAAATATATATAATCATGTTTGGGGATTTTAATCAGTTGGCTCCTGTTGGACATCGTTATATGTTTCTCCCCAATTCCTCTAATCCATATGGAGAACTGATAGGAAATCCATTATGGAGTATGTTCAGCATGTATCAATTAACAGAAATTGTGAGGCAAAAAGATGATGCAGTATTTGCAAACGAGCTGAATAACTTTGTTGATAATTCTCTTAGTGAGAATGAGATAAGAGTTATTCAGAAGCAGGCAAATCACGGACGACTGTCTGATCCCAACTGGAGCTTTAAGATTATTCAGGATAAATCTTGAAGTAAATGCATATAATGATGCAGTGTTTAATTTGAGAAGTGACGTTATTCATGAGGGTGCTGATAGAATTCTTGGAAAAGTTTCAGAGTCGCTTAAGCAAAATATTTTGAATCAGGTTCAAGCTGCGAAAATTTCAGACACATGGTTTACCATCTCAAATAAAGGTAAGCATAAATGTTCATTACATGGTCACAAATAATATAAAAGTGACTGGTCTTAATGGTGCTGTTGGTATTCTTAAAACATTAATGTTGGTAAAGAAACTCGAAAAAGTTTTATCAAGATTGCCCGCCCTACAAATATTAATGAAAAGCTTACCCCAGTGGACAGAATTTGCAAAAACCTACAACCAAGAAAAAATTCTCCATTGCTGGTCATGCGTAAGCAGTTTCCCTTGGTTCCTGCAGAAGCGATGACCATTCATAAAAGTCAAGGCGGTACTTATGATGCTGTTGTAATTCATATGGATAACAGAATACGTAGAAATGAATTATATGTGGCTCTAAGCCGAACACCTACATTATCTGGATTATACATTAAAGGAATCTTCAAAGTTCCTTCAAAACCAAGAAATGAAGATATTGTGAAAAGTGAAATTAACAATGCATTTGCTAACAGACCTGTAAAATGACGCTGAAGTTTCTAAAAGATTATCCATTTTACTTGACTATAATTTTCCACAACGTTCAGTCTTTAAAGGCACATTCGCAGGATATTATTGCAGATGAATGCTATTTAAAAGCATCGATTATACTACTTGTCGAAACTTGGACAACTCAGCAGGATGATATTTAGATACCTGGCCATGTTAGAATTTACACATCTGATGTAAAGAGCAAAAGACATGCACATGGTGCAGCGATATACATTAGAAATGATTTAAAGTCAGATGAATTTAAAATTTTGTTTGAATACAATTGTGAAACTTTGAAGGAAAGTTGTAATCTGGTGGGCATGCAGTATCAGAATGTTGCATTTTGTGCAGTATACAAACCACCATCTAGCCCGTTCCATGCAGTTAAAGACAAATTAAACGATATGTGTAAAGCAATTAGCGGATGCAAGAATACGTTGATTTTTGGTGATTTCAATGTAAACATTGCAAAGAAAGAAAACCGTTCATTCATTGATTATTTTACAAATAAAATGTTGTTCGATATTCTAATATCACAATCGTCTACAGATTGCAACACACAGATCGATGTGTGTTTTTCAAACATAAAACTCAGAGCTTCCTATTATGAATCATATTTAAGCTATCATAAGCCAGTAGTTTGTATTTTAAAAGAATATGATGAGCTAGTAACAATTGAAAAAGCTACTCAGTCAACACTGAATCATCAGTCATCTGTAAAAAGACCATCAAATACTTTAGCAACTGTTTTATCTGGGGAATGTGACTCCAAAGTCCTTTTTACACAAAAAAATTAGAATTGAAGACGCCGATAAAACAGGTATCCAGTCTTTGAATGAAGTTTTACCAGATATATTCACAGTGATTGACTCAAGTGTCAGTAAAGTTGCAGAAAAATCTACTTTTCCAACAACCACAGAAGATGTAATCAGTATTTCCTCCGAATATTCTCAGGAAAACTTGACACCTCTCAGTGCAGCTGCTATTACCAACATTGTTGCAAATAAATCATCACCAGTGAAGTCACGTGGCATGAATTATGCTATCGGCCAACAGTACACGGAGTATAATTATCCCTATTTCAGATTAGATGAAGGGCAAATTTTAATTTATAAGCACGACTTAGTTTCTTTCAAGTTACAACTATCTCCTGATAAAAATAAGAAACTCAGCAAACTAGGACATCATCCGATGGATGCCTGGTTAACAGGTAGCATTATTGACGGCTATTTATTCAGGTTATCTAAAAAAATTTAATCATTTTTCATTTGGAAATACCTTCGTATCACAAAATATATTGGGTGGCAATTTTGAACATGATATAATGCAACATGTGCATGTTCAAAACAAATCTCATTACATAACGCCGATACTTGTTACTGGCAACCACTGGATTGTCGCATGCTTTTGGTTAGTGGATAATATATTTTCCATGTTAGACCCTCAAGGTGCAGATTATCCAGTGGATAAAAATATAATGAAACAATTTTCAAAGTTACTGCTAAGGAAAATGGGAAAACCAATAGCAGACGGAATGAAATACAAACCAATCAGAGAATTCAGGAAACAGAGTGATGCCTTCAACTGAGGTGTTTTCATATGCTGGTTCTCAAAGCAGTTCATCTCAAACAGAAGCTTTAACGAAGCTTTTAATCATAATGATTTCAGAATTGAAATTTTCAATATGATTACATCTTGATAAAACAATCTAAGTAAAATAAAAAAAATTAAAAAACTCTTGAAAACTTTAAAAAACTGTTGAAAACTTAAAAACAAACTGTTGAAAACAAAAAAAAAGGCGGCAAGAGCCAGAGGCTCACCCTTGATGAAATACCAGAAGGTATTCTCAAGGGTTAGGCTCTGCGGCGGAGGCGAGGAGGGGAAATAAGACAGGCACTGAGAGATAAACACAAGCTCAGTTATGCAAACATTTAATAATTAAGTTGTCAAATTATACAAGTTGTTTTTTTTAAAGTTATATCTCGTTAGTAGGTATAGATAGGCGGTTCTAACTCCGCCACCCGCCACCGCCACCGGGCGGAGTGGCGGAACTGACCGGACCCGACGACCTCCGAGCTAACCAGAGCACAAGGTGGTGGACCCGACGACCCCCGACCTAACCCGAACACAAGGTGGCGGAGCCACTGACTAGACCCGAATATCTCCGCCACCTGACTTCGTATTTAACCCGAACAAGTAGCGAACTAACCTGAGATGATGTAATCAAAAGCCAACTAACCTGTATTAGGCAAACGAGGAACCGCCATTAAAAATAACATGCGTAATAAGAAAGTAATTATTAATAATAAACCACACGCCAAAGACTAACCTGGTTATTAAAATCAAATCAATTTAAAATTATCTCATTAGAATTAATATAAATAACGTCGTATGTAGGATGAAAATTAAGTCGATCGAATTAAATAAAGCGAAATAAAACGTTATGATTTTAGTGCAAACGCTTAAACTGCAGTCACCAGCTGATTAACCGTTATCAAGAGTGTTTCCTGTTTGTTGAGCGACCAGCTAATAACCTCAGTTTACATCAGCCAGGCGCGGTCATGTTAATTATGTGTTTAATAATTTTTTGATTCTTACCTAATAAACCATAGGTGTGTTTTCATCACAGGTGTATAAGTTTAGTGACGCTAGAAGTTGTGTTTATTTGTAGAAAGTTCTGTGTATATAGAGCTATGGTTTGTTGGTGACTTTGTATCAATATGTGTCTAGTTTTTTTGTGAAAAATCAGAACTAAAACGTTTTACGAAAATAATCTGTCTGGAGGTAATGACTAAGTCTGGTGAGTTGGTCTACTAATTTTTTGTTGAAATAAGCTAAACGCAGCAAGTGTGTTATGATAGCGAATTTTCAGATAAATTTAAATAGAAGTAAAAACCTTTTTATACTTTATCCAATACTGACAGTTTTAATATTATGAGACGACTGTTTCACAATATTTCATATATAAATGAGGTTAAAACCTGGGTACAGCAAGTGCGTTATGGTAGCGAATTTTCAGATAAATTTTCTGACGCTAAATAATCTGATACAAAATTTTTTAGCATTGTTTTTGCTATATAGTTTTTATATCGCAAACTTACGAGTGTTATACAAATGAGCTTAAAACTTGAAGGCAGCAAGTGCTTTATGGTAGTGAATTTTCATATAAAGCTTCTGGCACTAAATATTTGTAAATTTCCATAGAAAGCAGTTAATACAAAAATATTTTATTATAACGGAAACCCACCAAATTTGTTTATCATAACTTTTCTTGATATGATGCATGTATAGAAAAATAACCTCGGTTCTAGGGACATCTGAAGAAATTTTTCAAAGGCTTGTTGAATTTAAAAATTTAGTTTTAGGATTTGGAGCGAAATATTGATTATAGAAAAACTGTGTTACCTAAAAATGTTTTATGGTTAGTGTATGCACCCAATAAATTTTTATTAGTTGATTGAAACACTAGATGTAAATTCAAAAGCCAACTAACCTGTATTATGCAAACGAGGAATCACCATTTAAATGACGTGTGTAAACATGGTGGCTAGCGCATGCGTACAAGTAATTTGTTATTTGTGCATTAAAGTCCTACGTGTTTGGTATTAAATGAATCGTCTTGATTCACATATTAAGTTAAAAGCAATAAAACTCAACACGGCAACAAAGCTCAGCTGTAAGTGTAATAATAATAATTAGATAAGTATAAAAGTTGAGAATTTCAAACGGAGCATTTAGTTGAAAACTGAAGCAGAACGAGTATAATATGGTGAACAACGGTAGAAAATCTGCTAAAGCAGAAAATAGTGGTGGTAAAAAACTTAAAGTGCTACAAGACGTCTTACTGGGTAATGCAATAGAAAGTATTATTCCAAAAGAAGAACCAAAAACGTTGGAAAACATGATAATGTGAACTATGCACATTATATCCAACATCAGAGGTTGATGAACAACAGAATCAAGCTATAGAAAATATAATTAATGCAGCATATCCAACAAACCTACAAACACCCTATCAGCCTACACAAGAAGATATTTTCAATCAGAAGCTGGTGGAAATCACTAATAAAAGCATCGAGAAAAAATTGAAAACAGAAGACTGTGAACTGATGTGTCAAACAACTTTTTCTCTTACATCGAACGGCGGGAAGCTGCTTATCATTGGCGTTAATCCAGTTTTACATTTTTTGCCGTTAATTAAATTATCTCAGAAGAACTGTAATATACCTGTGTTTTTTGATGTGTGGACATTTGAAGAATTTTTAAACGTATTACCTACGATAATTTACAATTTGGAAAACAAATCTATAGAAACTAGTGAAACATATACTTTAACCAAATATCTTGTTAAATCACAAAGAAAAACTGTAAGTTTTAAGCTGAAACTATGTGGTAAGGAATATGTGATTAATTTTAACTTGTCAATTCAATCACTTAAAATACTAGAAGATATCGGTTGTGTAGCTAAAGATTTATTGTTAGAACTAAGCTGTAAAAGTTTCTTTAATTTGGAGATGTTTGCTGATGATTTAAGGACCGAATTAGCTAAATTTAGAGACATTTCCCTAATTAGATGTGCCTTTTTCGTAGCTAGAGAAAGATATAGTGATACTTTAAGCATGGTATGTGAATTTGTTACAAAATACCAACACGTACTTAATGATATTGTAAACTATCGCAAATTTTAAATGTATAAATTGTAATAAAGAAATTGTGAAAAATATATTAGTTTTATTGAATAATTTTTACAAGGATATGTGTCAACACTGTTTAAAAATAAAAAATCTGAGAACACTATCTACATCCTCCGGAAAAACACATTAGGATCAGATGTTTCCAACGACTAATTAACCGCTATCTACATCCTCCAGAAACTCCGTAGGATGTTTCCAGCGACTAAGTAACCACTATCTACATCCTTCAGAAACTCTGTAGGATGTAGATAGTGGTTAACAAGTTAATTTCGCAAAAACTTACGTCAGCTATGAGGTTTCATACACGTGTGGGGGGTTTGAGTAATCATATAAAAGCTGAAGTCGCAGACAGGCAGCAACAGTCACAGTCAGTTCGTGAAAACTTCCTCATTTGTGTTAGTTGCAAAAATGGGTGTATTTAAATGCGAGCATTGTGTGAAAGAATACACGCGGAAAGACGTTATGAAGCGGCATATGTTAAACTGCGGCTCCAACTCCAATTTGTTTTTCTGTCCTTTCTGCCTTTGTGTATTCTCCAGAAAGGACAGACTTGGAGCTCACACCAAGAGGTTTCATAGAGCAGGTAAATACACTGTTTAATTAATTTTCTGTATATTCTCTTAAAAGATTTTTCAAACTTTTTTTCTCATAAAATCAGAAAATCTAAAACGCAGCTGATTTTTCTAAATATTAAATGTATTGCGTTAAATAGATTAGAAACAAGGTACAAGTTTCTAACTGTATAGGCTATGAATATTTTCTCATACAAGCACAAAGTCTTCCACAATAAAACAAAATTTTTTATTAAAGTTATATTTTCTATTTCAGAAATCACAGCAGAGCCGCAGCCATCAACATCAACAGAGCCACAACCAGTAGCATCTACTAGTAACCCTCAACCATCAACTAGCGGGGTGAAGCGGCAATCCACCACTACCGAACAAGAGCCGCCTAACAAGGTAGCGAGGACCACCAGATGTTTCATCTGCATGATAGATATTCCAAAAGTAAGTTTCCACATTTATCGAGTGTTGCAGCTATCTGTCTTATATGTGTTTCAACATAGTATATATCTGAGATTTACTTTCTTGTTTATTACAGGCAGCATTCCCAGGCCATCTTCGAAGTCTCCAACACAAGAACCAAGCTTGTATCGACGGAGAAGATGGTGTTCAGCTGATTAAACATGCATTTAATACAAAGCTGACGACATTCAGGATTCCTGCAGAGGGTGTAGCGATTGACATCGATGAATTCCTACAGTACGCCCGACCAAAAGTTCTGCAGACTGTAGGAAAGAAGATGGAGCAGCTCGGGTGTGTGAAAATCAATCTAGAGCTCTTTGGTTTATACCGGCTGCCGTTGAAAGAGCTCGAAGATATAAAAAGTTTCAACACCCAAACAACACCAATCGTTACACTGGGGGAGGCCGTTGGAGTAGTGGAGAGTTTGGAGGACATCGTGAAGACCAAAGCTATAGAGTTCCAGCACCATGAAAGTGGTAAGTTAAATATTTTAATAATATATTTAAAAGATTTTAACTCTACCGGAATGTATACATATAAATTGAAACATTTGTACACAGGTGTCCTATTAAAAAATGTCGTACGCATATGCTTATACTATCCTTCGATTTTCAGGTTGGGTGCTCCAAAAATGGCTTTGGTTGGAAGTGAGTGTTGCCAAATTTTCTCCACTAGCAGGCAATTCATACATGGGTCTACCAAAGTGCATTATGGATAAAAAGGCTTGTGTAAATATCCAAAATGAAGACAATCAGTGCTTTAAGTGGTCCATCCTTGCTGCGCTTCACCCAGTAGAGTATAATACAGAACGCTTATCTCATTATTTACCATATGAGAACGAATTGGATTTTACAGGTATTGAATTTCCCGTTTCTTTAAATCAAATTAGTCAGTTTGAACAGCAAAACAATATTTCTATCAATGTTTACGGGTTGGATAAAGATTTTAATAACGGTAAATTTAAATATGAAATTTGTGGACCTCTATATTTTACTACTTCTCGCAAGACCAGACATATTAACTTATTATTGTTAACAGATGAAATTGAAAGCAACACTCATTATTGTTTAATTAAAGATATGTCTCGTCTTGTGAGAAGTCAAATATCTAAACATGAACATAAAAAATTCCTTTGTGATGGTTGTTTAGTCTTTTTTGGAACAGAAGCAAAATTAGTTGAGCATCAGAAATTCGATTGTAATCATGTTAGAGTAAATTTACCAACAACTGAGATGGGGAAGGATAAATATGGTAAATACACACCCGAGAATTTACTTAGATTTGTCGATTTTGAAAAGAAAATGCGTGTTCCTTTCGTTGTGTATGCTGATTTTGAGAGTCTTTTGTCCCCTTTAGAAAGTGAACATCCTCAAAATTGTTGCGAGTCATTCACACAAAAGACTCACAAACACATACCGTATTCGTTCGCGTACTACATTAAATGTTCTTTTGACGACTCGCTATCAAAATTTGTCACTTACCGAGGTCAGGACGCCGCGAGCGTTTTTGTAGAGCGCTTACAAAATGATGTTAGAGAGATTTATCAAAACCATATAAGCAAAGTTTGGCCAATAACACCTTTAACCGATGAACAAGAGCGCGAATTTCAAAATTCTAATTTATGTCACATTTGTGAAAGATCTTTCGGTCCCGATGAGGAGAAGGTTCGTGACCACGACCATTTGCTCGAATTCAATAATTATCGCGGTCCGGCTCACTCCATCTGCAATCTAAATTATCAAGTTCCTAAATTCATTCCGGTATTGTTTCATAATCTCTCAGGGTATGATGCGCATCTCTTCATCAAAGAGTTGGCAGAGTACGAGTCAAAATTAGATGTCATCGCTCAAAACAAAGAGCGGTACATCACTTTTAGTAAACAGGTTTTGGTTCATCAAGAGGAGTCGGAAGATGGGACAACGAAAAAAACCCACATTAAACTTAGATTTTTGGATTCGTTTAGGTTTATGGCTAAAAGTTTAGAAAAATTAGCAAAAAATTTAGAAGACAGTCAGTGTAGGGAAGTCAAAAAATATTTCGCGGATGTAAACAAGTTTAATTTAATTCGGCAGAAGGGTGTATTTCCATATTCGTATGTAGACTCCTTTGATAAATTAAATGAGACTAAGCTTCCATCGCAGTCTGGATTTTATGATAATCTAAGAGGTGAACACATTATGCAGTCTGATTATGAGCGTGCGTGTAAGGTGTGGCAGACGTTTGAGTGTAGAACTTTAGGGGCTTATTCGGATCTCTACTTAAAATCGGACGTGTTACTTTTAGCTGATGTGTTTGAGAATTTTAGGAATGTTTGTTTTGAGGTGTACAATCTCGATCCTTGTCAGCATGTCACAGCTCCATCTCTTGCTTGGAATGCTGCCCTAAAAGCTACTGGGGTGGAGCTGGAACTGCTAACAGACATCGAGATGCATCACTATTTCAAAAAAGGTATACGGGGTGGTGTCAGTCAATGCAGCGTCAGACGGGCAGTAGCTAACAACGAACATACTCCTAATTATGACGCTACAAAGCCGAAAACATGGCTTATCTATACAGATGCTACAAATTTACACGGAAAAAGTCAAAGCGAGCCATTAGCAGTCGGAAGCTTTCGTTGGCTCTCCGAAACCGAAATTCAAAATTTAGAAATTCAAACTTTGGGGGATAACGACGAATTTGGTTATGTTTTGGAAGTCGATTTAGAATATCCGGAAAGTCTACATGACTTACACAATGAATTACCCTTCTGTCCTGAATCATTCATACCCCCAAACGCGAAACTACCGAAACTTATTCCAAATTTAAACGATAAAACTAAATATATTATTCATTATAGAAATTTAAAGCAGTGTTTAGACCACGGACTCGTTTTAAAGAAAATACACCGCGTTATCACATTTAGGCAATCTCCATGGCTGAAAATTTATATCGATAAAAACACAAACTTACGAAATTTATCTAAAAATGAATTTGAGCGCGATTTCTTTAAATTAATGAACAACGCGGTATTCGGTAAGACCATGGAAAATTTGGACAAGAGGGTAGACGTGAAACTGGTGACGCACTGGGACAATATCGGCCGTAAACCGGGTGCGGCTGCATACATTAACAAGCCACATTTTAAAAATCATTCAATTTTCACGGACGACTTTGTCGCTATACAAATGAACAGAACTCACGTGACGTATGACAGACCTATATATGTTGGTTTTTCGATATTAGATATATCAAAAACCATCATATATGGGTTTCTGTACGACTACTTAAAGACAAAGTATGGTGACAAAGTGACTTTACTGTACACCGATACGGACTCGTTGATTATTTTAGTAGAGACAGACAACTTTTATGACGACATGCAACAAGACATTGACAAATACGATACATCAAACTACTCGGCTGACAATCCACACGGTATACCTGTGAGCGAAAGTGTGTTAGGACGAATGAAAGACGAGTATAAGGGCAAAATTTTATACGAAATGGTTGGGACGGGTGCAAAATCATATATGATTGACGGGGAGGGTATTTTAACAAAGAAAGCGAAAGGAGTGCAAGAATGTGTAACGAAAAGGGATTTGAGTGCTGAGGATTATAGGAATGTTGTGGATAGCATGGGTGAAACAAAAACGAATGATGATGGATGCGTGGTAGTACAGGATGGACGAGTTTTTAAAAGTATGAATGTTTTCCGAACGAGACTGCATGATGTGTTCACACAAATGGTTAATAAGGTAGCATTATCACATTTTGATGATAAACGGTATCTTCTATCAGATTCATATAAAACATTAGCTTGGGGCCATAAACAGATCGTGAAAAAGTAACGCGGACTACTTTTTTACGATCTAAAATATTTATCCAACTCGCCAATACCTGTAAAATCCAATTCGTCTTCATAAGGCAGCTCATTTAGGTTAGGCTTATTTATTTACTTATTTATTTACTTATTTATATACATAGTTATTTATTTACTTCTTTATGTACTTATATACATAGTTATTTATTTACTTCTTTATGTACTTATCTATATAGTTATTTATTTACTTAGTTATGTACTTATTTATCTAGTCAAACGTTCCTAATATTAGTTTCTATACTCTTTCAAGATTTCCTTATGAAAATATTTAGTTTAAAGACGTGTTATAACGTCTAAAGTGATTGTAGAAATTGAAAATCAATTGTAATACTGCTTATATTTAAGCGACTTGTCATAAATTTGTTAATAACGAAAACTTTACGTTTAGCTTTGTGTTGAGTAGGTTGTTGAAATAAAAAAACATATATTTTACAATGTTTATTTTAATAAAAGCATATATTTTACAACGTTTGTTTTATTATAAAGTATTGTAATACAAATTATTTTATATCTTTGCTAGTTATCCATGAGTTATGAGATTTATCAAAACCAAGCCATTTCACATACGACTTGGCACCTTTCTTTCTGATCACTCTTTCAACTAAATAATAATCAGGGGTTGCAGTCTTTTGTAGCTCCTCTTCATAAAATCCACCACTGATTGGTTTGCCTTGCAGGTCTTCTATTAAATAGGTGGTTGGATTAGTGCAGTGAACTTTAGTGATTTTAAACAGCTCCGTTGACCAACGCGGTGTATAACCTTTCTCAAATAATGTTTTAGCTTTACTTAGACGTACAACATCACCCACTTTAAATTTATTTTTGTTAAACACTTTCAGATTAGAGTAAACTTGTTTCAGAATAGCTTCTTCATTTTTCTTGTTAACATCTTGAGGTTTTACACCAGTTGTTCGATGAACAGTAGCGTTGTAAGTAGCAGTGACATCAGGTAGTGTATTAACCCACTTGTAGGAGCCAATCAAGTTGAAATTTTTATATATCTTCTCTTTTAAGGTACGTATGACTCTTTCCACTATTGCAGCCTTCTTCACGCTATAAGTGCTGTAGTGATTAATGTTGTATTTTTTCATTAAGGCGTTAAATTTAGCGTTATAGAATTCTAACCCAAGATCAGACTGGATGTTAGAGGGTGCTGTACTAGTAGATAAAATATCAGCCATAGCTTTAGTCACCTCTTCAGCAGTTTTAGATTTAAGAGGGCGAGTCCACACATACTTTGAAAAACAATTAATAACCACTAAAATATACTTGTAACCAGAGTTTTCTTTGTAGTAGTCTGTAAATTCTGCTAAATCAATCTGCCACAAATCATTTAAACCTTTGATTATTGTACGTCTACGTTTAAAATTGATTCTTGCCGGTTTATATAACTCATCAATAATTTGTTTTTTGGTATCAGATGGCTCAACTGTTTTGCGTCTCATGGTGATGTTGGATTTAAAAGTATTCACTTATCATGTAAATCTTTTAGTTTGCTGTCTATCTCACCCAGCTTCTTTTTCAACTTGTTATTCTTTAACACATCAATATCTTTTAAAACTTGAGCAGCTATCGTCTTGTCTAAATTTTTCAATTTGTTTTCAAACTCGCTTTTAAGAGCAGCTAGTTCTGATTTATGTACAGCTTCAAGGGTTATAGCGATAAGACTCTGTGATACTTCATCTTTATTCTTCTTATACTCATCTGCCCACACATCGACAAATTTTCTATTCACACCATCAGCAGGATCGATAGGATCACCTACGTTACATAATTTATGGTTTTGCACATCAAAATCACCATTTACAGTTTTCGGAAATGTTTCTCTATGCACAATTTTGTTTAAGAAGCTGGGAGCCTTTGCAGAACGTCCGAACTTATCGATAGACATTTTTACACTGAACTTATTTTATTTGATTCCAACTAAACTCCATTTTTGATATCCGTTTATCCACCATAACCCAAACTGCTACCACTGCTTCCTGAACTAGATTTCTATTTATCCCTTCGATAGCACCATCGATATACTCCTTAGTCACAAACGTTTTCTTAAGTTTATTTTCAATCGTAATCACTGCTTGATTTAAATCGTCTTTAGCAGCAAACGTATTTTTCAAGTCAGCTTCAAGTTTTGAAACTGCTAGATCTATATAATCTTTTTGAAGTTTAGATATAGCGGTATCAGCCATAGTAGTAAACGTTTTCTGAAGAGGAAACACTGTTTGATGTATGTACTCCTTGATATCCTCTTTAAGACTAATTAATGTTTCATCAATGTTAGTTTTAAGCGGAAACGAGCTGTAGGCTTCGCGTTTAAGATGCATATAATTTTTCATTAATTGCTCTTCCAGTTTTTGTAGTGATTGATCAACACCAGTCTTAAGTGGAAATGAGTTATAGACTTCACGTTTAAAATCATCATAGTTTTTAAATTTATGTTCAAAGTCTTTTTTTAACGCTTCCAATTCCGGTTTATGTACAGCGTCAAGCAGTATAGCAATTTGAAGTGCTACAGCATCTTTGCTCACCTTATAATCAGCTTTAGTTTTCTGATAGTCAACTTTAGTTTTCTGATAGTCGCCTATCCATACATCGACAAATTTTTTACTTACACCATCTGTAGGTTCAACAGGGTCACCCACGTTACACAACTTATGGTTTTGCACATCAAAATCGCCACTTGTAGTTTTCGGAAATGTTTCTCTATGAATAATTCTGTTTAGATGTTTTAAATTCTTTGCAGAACGTCCGAATTTATCGATCGGCATTTTGAAAATGGTGAAAAACACACAAGTCTGTTTATATAACACCCACTTCCTTCAGTTCTTCAATAATAGACTGAATTTCGTTGTTGTGTGCGTTATTACCAGCTGCTTGAGAAGCTACTAACAGTCTAAGTCTATCAACCAACTCGTTTATATCATCCCAGTATACATACTCTTTCTGTTTTTTTGTATGTAGCATGTATGGCATACCACGGCCTAAAGTTACCGAGGAAGATCGCGCTCTAGCACCTTCTTGTTTTTCTAAAATTGGTTTTATTACATGTTGATATTTGGTAGAGGTGTTTCGTAGAACGTCTTCTTTAGGATTGTTCTCTTTTCTGTGAAGACTAGTAGTTGCCATAATGTCTGCATAGTCACGTAAAGCTTCCCGATTGTTCAAAGCACTCATACCAGGTTTTCTCAAAAATATCAATTCCAACAGATGATTAGTACCGTAATATCTTCTGTCACCAACCACAATTTGAAAGGTTTCTCTATTTTTAAAATCTACGTTAGTAACAACAAATTTAATAGGTTTGTTTCCAAGCATCCAAGTGTTGGTAGCTTTATCATAAGTAACACCATATGTTTGATCACAGGAATGATTATCTGTAAAATATTTATCAACATAATATCTAACAACTATTGGATAGGAACTTAACATTCGTTCGTACACTGCTTTTGGTGTATTTGCAGCAGCATCTAATTTTCTATAAGCTTTAGTCGTCCATAATTCAGGTTCTGGTGCCTCCGCCTCCAATTCAAACGTTTCATCATCACTAAGGAATGGAATTTCCTCCTTTGCTGCTGTTGGTTTGACATCAACTTCAGTTTTAGTCGGTTTCTGTTCAGTTGTTTGAGTAGTAGCCAATAATGTAGCAGGTTTCTGTTGAGTTGTTTGAGTAGTAGCTAATGATGTGGTGGCTTTAGTCGGTTGGTGTTGAACAGTAGCCAATGCTGTGTTTTTCGATATATCACTCAAAGGTTTTAAGATGGGTTTATATAAACGTTGTAATGTTTCATCTGTCTCTGTTTTGCCAAGCTTCAAAGCTAAATATTTCTTTCGAATTATCTTTGATAGATCAGCTATTTTACGTTGTATATTTGGTGGTGCTACTATTTTACGGTGACGAGCAGCTTTAGATTTTTTCGACATGTTTACTCTATGTCGAACAACTTAATACTAACGTTTTCCAGTCAAGTGAGATATATAAAGTGATCAAACCCTTTGCGGTATCTTCCTTGTGTTAAATCAGAATCTTTAACGACAACCACCATATCATGTTTGTTTTGCCAGCATTCACCACAAAGGAGCTTGAACTTTTCAAAACTCATATCGGTAGTTACATGATCATCATACACATGTTTAAGATTAGTTTCATCTTGTTTAAATAAAACTATAATGTTAGCATTGTCACGCACCAATTGCTTCGGAACTTTGCTATATGTCTGACATAAGTAGAAACTGTCAATATTTTTATGTCTACCCATACAAAAATACGATTTTATTTTATCTTGCTTATCACAGGTTACATCATCAAATATAAAAATTGAATTACTCTTTGCATCTGCAGGATCTAATATCTCTTCGTTTTCACTATATGGATAGTATCCAACACCTCCTTTAACATACTGTATTTAGGTTGATATAAAGACTTTGAGTATACGTATACGTTTTGAAATTTTAAACCGTTGGGTTCAAACAACAAACTTAACATAACATTTGTTTTACCACATCCACTTGGACCACATATCAAACATCTAACTGTGTTTGGTAAAAGAAGTCCATGCCTTTGCTGTTTAGGTGATGGAATGGTAACATCATCTATGTTTGTGACTGGTAGGGTAGCTTTTGCGTGTTTAACAATACGCATCGTTAACTAAACTAAAACTTTTTACGAGTGCAACCATCTATATAAATACTCAGATTTATCATACCTCATTAGTAGTATAAATGTTGGTGTGCCAAGGTGAAGGTCTTGTTAACACAGCCATCAACAAATTACCTGTTGAGCTGCATGTTCCTCGTTATCAGTTTTGTGGTCCAGGTACTAAACTTAAAGAACGTTTAGCAAGAGGTGATCAAGGTATCAATCCTTTAGATCGTGCTTGTCGAGATCACGATATCGCATACTCTCAATCAAAACAGTTGAGTGATAGACATCGAGCTGACGAGGTGTTGGAGAACCGAGCGTGGGAGAGAGTAAAGTCGAAGGACGCAAGTTTTGGTGAAAAGTTAGCTGCTTGGGGTGTTACAAACACTATGAAAGTTAAAAGAAAGCTTGGTATGGGTTTAACCCTAAAGACAACCACCAAACGTAAACGTAGCAGTAAAAAAGTAAAATGTGGCGGTAAAATACCATTTAAAAACATAATAAATTTAATGAAAGGTGCTATAGCTGTGGGTGCGGAAGTTCCATCTGTAAAAAATTTACTACATGTAGCGAGAAAAGTAATTAAAAATGCTGGTGGTCGTAAGAAAGTCAAGACACCTAGAGTTATTCCAGTACCGAAAAGTGGAGGTTTCCTTCCACTACTACCTTTAATTTTTGGTGGTCTATCAGCGCTAGGAGCTCTAGGTGGTGGTGCTGCGGGCATTGCTAAAGCAGTTAACGATGCTAAATCAGCCAAACAAAAATTGGAAGAAGCAAAACGTCATAACCAAACGATGGAGGCTATTGCTGTTGGTCACCGAGGTAGTGGCTTGTATATGAAGAAACAGCGAAGCGGTTTCGGTTTGTATTTACATAAACCAAAAAACGTGTAAAGTGTTTACCAGCAAGACCTCTAACAAATATAGATCTTGTGAAATTTGCTGGTAAAATGAAAATTCCATATTTTAGAGGTGTATACATGCGAGATACTTTACCATCGAATGGATCACGCAAGAATGAATCATTCATCATGAATTTGCAAACAAACAAAGAGCCAGGTAGTCATTGGGTTGCAGTTAAGAAACGTGGTGACACAGCCGTGTACTTTGACTCATATGGAAACTTGAAGCCACCAATTGAACTGTTGTATTATCTTAAAAACTGTACTATATTGTATAATCATGATGTATATCAAAAGTATAATACTTATAATTGTGGCCACTTATGTTTAAAATTTTTAAATAAAAGACTTAAACAGTAGTATCTGTGTTTCAGTCATGGCGCGTACGTTTGCTTTGAAGGGTTCTACGTCCTCTTTATCGATGGAAATATTTCCACCGTTAGTATTAAAACCGCACTTTGAGTATTCGCTCGCGCTTGCAAACTTTCATACATATAACACTATACCAAACATAGAACGTGGGTGTAATAAGTTTCATTATTTTTCTGCTGTGAGTGGTAGAAAGATTCGACAAGAAATAAGTATTCCAGATGGTTCATATGAAATCAGTGATATCGAGAAATACATTCAGAATGAGTTGTTACGACGTTATATTAAAGATAAACATCTGGACCCTGCAGTAGAACACAACATCGATGTGGTAAAACTGTTTTCACTAAAAGCCAACAACAACACTTTGAAATGTGAGATTACATGTCAGTATGATATAGACTTTTCTACCGATGCTTCAATAGCACCAATATTGGGATTTTCTAAACAACGTCTTGCTACAGGTAAACTTTACGTTTCCAATTTACCCGTAGAAATTGTACGAGTAAAGACGATTCGTTTGGAATGCAACATAGTAGATGGTTCTTACCACGATGGAAAACCTACACATACAGTATATGAGTTTGCTCCTATGGTAGACCCTGGTTATGCGATTGATATAAAACCATATAGTAAGGTTTTTATGCCTCTTACCACACGTATCATTTCGCATATAAATGTAAACATTATCGATCAGAATTCAGTACCTGTGAACTTTCAAGGTGAGGAGATCATTGTGATATTGGAGTTGAAAGAGACACCAGCATATTATGCTGATTATAAATAGTAGTAATCAAACCGCTCCAGCTTCAGTATCTTCGCTACCTGAGTCGAAAGCGGTTCTATCTTGGGAGAACATACAGTTTCTACAATCATTGGGTTACGATGTTAAGCAAACTACATATATTCGCAGACCCTGTGCACGACGAGTCAATCAGAGGGGAAGAAATACACACATACGCTCCTCAAACCAGATCGTTTGACCATAATGATACCTGTGAGTTTGCAATCAACCAACAAGATATTTTTTACGATTGGTCTTCATCTGTTCTACTGATAAATGGTAGTATTGAGACGAGTGGTACGATTGGAACTGTAGAAGTAACGTCTAATGCAGCAGCTCATTTGTTTTCCTCTATTGCGGTTGAAATGTGTAATCAGATTATTGAACATGTGAGAAATCCTGGTATAGTTACATCAATTAGAACACTTTTGGAAGCAAACAGTGATGAGGCAAGAGCTCTGATTCCAGCGGGATGGCATCCAACCGAAAACAATGTGATGTTAAAAAATGAACGTTTTTGCTACTGCATACCTCTTAGCTACTTGTGTAATATTTTCAAAGACTATAAAAGAGTGCTTTTCAGTAAATTGCTTCTACGTCTCACTAGAGCTCAGAATGATAGAAATTGCTTTATTTTGATTGGTGCCGCAGATGCAGATAAGGCATTAAAGTTTAACATTGAGTATATGGCTCTGCAGGTGAAACATATCCACCCTAGTGAAGTTATACAGCAGCAATTATTAAAGTCGATTGCTCTAGATAAGAAAATCCTTATACCATATAGAAAATGGGAGATGTATGAATTACCAAATCTAAATAATTCAACGAAAGACTTGTGGTCTATTAAGACATCCTCAAACACTGAACGACCCAGATTTGTTATTGTGATATTCCAAACAGATCGATACAGTAACGTTAGAAAAGACATCAACGAGTTTGATCATGTGGGTATTCGAGATATAAGACTTCACTTAAATTCGAAACAAATCCCCACAGAGGGTATGAACCTAAACTTTAACCAAGCAAATTACGTCGAGGCATATAGAAACATGATTGAATTTCAACGTTCGTATGTTGGTAGAGAACCACAGCCTACCTTGGATTACAAGTCTTTCCTAAAATATCCCATGTTTGTATTTGATTGCTCCAAGTATAGCGACTCTATAAAACCTTCTACTGTGGATATCAAATTGGAAATGGAAAGTACTACCAACTTTCCCACTCACACGAAATGTTTTTGTGTAATTATACATGATTGCGTTATCGAGTATGCCCCACTCTCCAACATCGTACGCTATATAATGTAGCTGTAAGGATGCTGCAATCAGTTTCACGATGAGGTTCGTGGTCGTTGATACTCAGGGTTTTTGTCTGCCTGAATTTACACCTAAAGAGTTTGTGATTTATAATGGTTTCCAAACAGTGCATTGTGTTTTTAAACCGCATACACCATTACGTTTACTGTCTGCAGACATAATCAAGCAAGTGAAGTTTCTACAAACACAACACCATTGCCTTGACTATAATTGTGGTGATATTAATTTAGAAGAATTACCAAACATAATAGCAAAACATATTATAGCTCAACGTGTTGACAGAATTTATGTTAAAGGTGAAAACAAGCAAAGGTTTTTGTTACATTTACTATCAACTTGTGGTTATCAAGTGGATGTTATCAACCTGGAAACCTGTGAACGCTGTCCAAAGTTAGTGCCTGATACTCCTTTGTGTATGGATCATACTTTAGGATATAATAGAAAATGTATCTGTAGCATAAATAACTGTATATCATTATTTACTTATATTGTAAGCTTAATGCCATAATAAAACAAACGTTGTAAAATATATCTGTTTTTTATTTTAAACTACTTTAAAATACATTTATTAATATTAATTTCCAACCACATTAGTCTTTCCAACATCCATCCGCTATCGCCTTCAGCAAACTCTAAAGCTTTTGTGTAAATCTCCTCAGTAAATTCTTGATATATATTTTCAAAGTTAGTTGCCACTGTGATATTTTTATTTTTAGTATTAAATGACTTCATTTCTTTTTTATTTCGACTTTGGAGCACATACAAACCAAACAATTCTAGATTCATTTTAACTGTATCGTGTTTGGCTAAAGCAGCCTCCATCAAATGAAACAATTTATGCTTCACACTTTCCATGGCAAGTCGTATATCACTACCATCCATACTAATACGATAGGTAGCCATTCTGTTTTTAAAAGCTTGAGTTAACATATAAACTTGTTCAACTTCCCACGGTTCACACACTTTAGATTTGTGAATTTCACTACGTAAATGTCCAGAGAAAGCACTCTTTTTCACTTGTAACGAGCACGATTCACAGTATCTCATCTTAACTATAGGTGCTTAACTAATGAATAAAACACAGACATCTTCGGTTTATATATTTTTATTAACAAATATGTTTACGATAAATATCTTTAAGTACAGTGTAATATTTAAAACCAAAATACATGAGCATAAATATGGCAAGACACATAAGAAAACCAGTTGATATAAACATAGAAATATAATTTGAAGTGAACAGGTAAGAATCATTTAACACAAGAGTTCTCCAGTCAGCTGTCTCACCTCGGGTGCCATGATCAAACAAAAACATAAGTTTATAATGTACTATATCAGTCTTAATATTGGACATGTTGTATGTTGAAACTTCAATCACTTCATCGTTGTGCAGATATTGGTAGTCCAGACCATTTGGTGCAGTCATCGAAACAGATTCGCACTTCTTTCACATTTGGTGGTTTGTAGACGTAAAACACATTTTGACACAATGCTGTCAGGATGACGAAGCTTGCTTTAAGAGGTGGTGCCATTGATGAGGTTATTGATGTCGGTTAGCACTTGTTCTTGAGCGTAATGCAAACACTCTGACATGTAATACTTGAATGTTGGAGACATGTTGTTGAGTAGGGTTTTTATCACTCGGATGGTTTGCGCAGCACTCACATCTGAATTACCCAGCTCTGTTAATGTTTGAACGATGTCGCGAAGAAAACAGTCATATATCCAAGCAAACTGTGTTTCTCTTACATACTCAAATCTTTCCTTAATGATTTCCTCATGCTCCACCAGCTTTTCTACAGTGTCTTCATTTAGATACATAACCATATGTGTAAAACAATTATTAACACATAAAACTTTTTCACTTAGCATAGTTGCAGGAGAGATTCGACAGTAGCTCGTCTGAGTTACAGCATGAGTTTGTTCATTATCTTTAAACCACTTTGCAGATAATGCACGTATGTTATCCATAAAATCGTAAAACTGCCACTCTTCCAATGCTAGATATTGATTTTCTTCATCTAGAGCCAAAGGGTTAACAAATTTCACAAGTATTGTGAACTCATTTCTTGCACTAACACCAGTCACTAATTTTACAGATCTTCTGATGTTGAAAGTTGTTTCCATCAGCATCCTTGTATCATCTTGATATTTGTTAAACAATAACTTTTTCCTATGATGTTCACGGAAATCAGGACCATCGTTTTCGTCACACATTGTTTCAGCACAACAATTCCAAGCAGCTTTCATAGCTAGAAATTTTAAACTAAACTTGCTATCGTAAACTCTGCTGTTAAATAGGTTTTCCCTCTCCACTTTAATTGGTTGTATTCTTCTGGTTGGTTGACTGTTAAACTTTAAAAATCTTTTGCAATCACTAAACACCTTATAATATTTCGCACAACATTCCATGTTCTTTATATCACAGCTTTCTGTGTAAACTAAATATTTCTAATGGTTTCTACATCATAATAACTTTTATATTGATCTTGAGCTTCTCCAGGTAAATATTTAAAAAATGGTTTGCTTAAATGTGTACCTGGACGGTATCGAATGAGCGCTAGAGCGAAGAACTGTGTGGAGCAGTATCCAGCTAAATATATATCACATAATTCAACTATATGACCACTCTCATAGTCTTCACCTTCAGAGTCGCGTTCATCTGTAAAAGCCTCGCTTTGTATTTCCAACACCAACTGTTTTAATTCACACACTTCATCGCCTATTCTATTTTTACGTCCATACCACTGCTCGTAGTTATACGCCATACTTAACAAATAAATATTTGTTTGAAATTCTCAACCTTTTATACAAAAAAAATTCTAGAGTTTTATCTATTTCATATGACTTTAAGGTCATTCAACGGAAATAAAACCACAAACAGGAAATATGAACTGCTCACAAGGTTATTTCAACAGCTGCAAGGAAACTATGTTGGCTAACAAGGTTAATTTCGGGAAATGCTAAATATAGTCATCGTTGGAAGCGATATCGCGGTTACCACTAGAGGTATTGTTGCCAGCTCTACTTTCAACAGATTCTTTAAATCAAACCGATTTCAATAAGACTTAAGAATATAAATTTTTTATTGTACACATGTACATATGTTAAATTTGGATTCTGCTTAACTAGACGAGTGATATGACACTAAACACGTAGGACTTTAACCAACAAATAAAAAATTGCTTGTGCGCATGCGCTAGCCGCCATGTTTAAATGGCGACTCCTCGTTTGCTTAATACAGGTTAGTTGACTTTTGATTACGTCATCTCAGGTTAGTTCGCTACTTGTTCGGGTTAAATACGAAGTCAGGTGGCGGAGATATTCGGGTCTAGTCAATGGCTCCGCCACCTTGTGTTCGGGTTAGGTCGGGGGTCGTCGGGTCCACCACCTTGTGCTCGGGTTAGCTCGGAGGTCGTCGGGTCCGGTCAGTTCCGCCACTCCGCCCGGTGGCGGTGGCGGGTGGCGGAGTTAGAACCGCCTATCTATACCTACTCTCGTTGCCTCGGTCTTATCTAATAGTTTTAAGTCATATACGGTATATCTTATTAAAAGTGTAACAGCATCTTTTTTAGTGAATTTTCGTAGAAAAAATTCACTAATGGGGAGATCCCGACTTTTGAATTTTGAAAAAATTTTTGCAAATGAGCGCGATCTAGGACCCCTAGAACCCATATCCGGGGTCAGTTTCAATTTTTAAATGTTTATATATATATATATATATATATATATATATATATATATATATATATATATATATATATATATATATATATATATATATATATATATATATATATATATATATATATATATGTATGTATGTATGTATGTATGTATGTATCACACCGATAACTCAAAAAATAATAGGCCGATTTTGATAAAATTTGGCACGTACCTTTCTTTTGTAAATAGCTTGGATAAGTTCGTTAGTCAGGAAAATCGGATGAGGTTTTCCGGGAAAATTTTGAGTTTTCATTCGAAAAAAATTCTTTTCTCAAAAAGTAATAAGCCGATTTTAATAAAATTTGGCATGTACCTTCCTTTTGTAAATGGCTTTTACAAGTTTGTTAGTCAGGAAAATCTGACGAGGTTTTCCGGGAAAATTTTGACTTTTCATTTGAAAAAATTTTTTATCTCAAAGAATAATGGGCAGATTTTGATATAATTTGGCATGTACCTTCCTTTTGTAAATGGCTTTGACAAGTTCGTTAATCAGAAAAATCGGACAAGGTTTTCCAAAAAAATTTTGAGTTTTCATTTGAAAAAAATTTTTTTCTTAAAAAATAAAAACTCTATGATAACCAAATTTGGTAGGTAGGTTTACGATATAAAAAGTAAACTATACACCAAAATTTAGATTTCCATGTTACAAGAAAAAAAAGTTATAATAAAATATTTTGTGCCAGATCATTTCTATGAAAATTCACTACCATAACGCACTTGCTGCGTCTTTTTAAATTTAAACCAAATTGATCTCGAATGATAGAAGTCATCAAGGTCTACATGAAAACTACAAATTCTTTGTCCATCTCAAAATGTTAGGCCATCCGCATTTCAAAATTATGGTAGAAAAAATCATATTAACTTTTTGTTGAATCAAAAACATTGATTAACAAAACTTGTTTTAAATCATTCAAAAATCCCATGTGCACAGTTTGGTTAGACTTAAATACTAATAAAACTAATTTTAGTCAAAAATAAAACTAATTTTAGTCGAAAAAAATATTTATTTAGATCGTAGATGTTCTTGCATTTTGAGATGGAAAATGATTTTGTCGTCTAAAGTAGGGGTTTGATAACCTCTATCATTTAAGACACAATTTAGTTTAAACCGGATAAAAAAACAATTATGCTGCTGTTACACTCTCAAGTAAGACACTGTATATTTTTCGCAGCTGCAGAAAGACCTGTCTCCCTCTCTTTAACTGCGTGGGCTGGCGTAACTTTCAATCGTGGAGTCCTCTTCAATGATTCCCGCTTCTAATTAAGATTCACACCTCTCCACCGCTAAAGACCAAAGCTTTCATTAAGATGACGCAACATGAAAGCCAATCAATTAATGAAGCTCCGATACAACACTCATTGGTTTTCACCAAAGATCATTAAGCTTCCCATAAATACAGGTTAGGTGATGAAACTTCATACCATCTCATCCAATATAATTTATAATTATATATTATATAATTAATAAAGCCCCGATACACTCCTCATTTGTTTTCCCTAAAGATCATTAAGCTTCTTATGATTAAAGGTTGGGTGATGAAACTTCATACCATCTCATCCAATGTAATTAAATTGATAAAGCTCCAATACAACCCATTGTGTGAGAAAATTGATTGATAAAGCTCTAATAGAACCCCTTGTGCACAAACTTTCCTTAGCTTTCTTGTGCCAGAGTCCGGGGGACTCTGGCTCAATGTGCAGATGGGCGTCATCAATGGAGGGGGAAGCGCTCTGATTGGTTAAATTTATCTAAAATGGCCGTCTTTTGGGTGAAAAATGGCCGCTTTTACCTCTAAACGGCCTCTTATTGGTACATTTTATCTAAATGGGCGTGGCCACGCCCCCTAAAGTGGAGGTATCTAGGGGGTTGTTTTCAAAAATGTGCATTTTGAAAATGCGCATTCTTGTTTGAGCCAGAACCCGCATAGCTTACCTACTAGCACCAACACCGTTTTGGTTTCAACATGTGGTTGGGGATAACGATAATTGGGCAATTTTTTCATAACGGATCATTAACTTCCGACCGGTATCGAAATTTCCTGCAGAATAATTTGGAAGATAGGTTCGATGCTCACTTACCATTAGCAGAAGTCAATAACATCTGGTTTCAATAAGACTGGGCCCCGGCTCATAATTCGAGAACTGTACAAGAATACCTATCAAACAGGGTTCCTGGCAAATGGATAGGTACCCATTCAGCGGTTTCTTGGCCTCAACGATCGCCGGATCTGACAACTCTTGACTTCCATCTTTGGGGGTATGTCAAAAACTACGTATACCAACGAATTTTTCACACGAAGGAACGATTATGTCAACTGGTTTTGCAAGCATTGCAAACCATTACACCAGATGCAGTAAACAATGTTTTTAATTCCACAATTAGACGATGTTACCTATGCCTAGAAAATAATGGTGATTTGTTTGAACATCTCTTATAATTAAGGCAGATAATATATTTACATATAATATTCATTAGTTAATAAGGTACCTACATTTGATGAATTCAAGTTATTTTATTGGTTTATTTATTACAAATGTGTTTCTTTTTCATTAATAAGTTTGAAGAATCTTACTGAAAATGTTGTGCTTCACTGACATTTTAAAAGGCACGACCTTACCGAAATAAACGCTTTTCGAATATTCAGGGCCGTACTCAGAAGTTTGTTCCTGAATAATTTTGTTTTTTGACTGAAACAAGCTGAAACATAATTAAAACCGTTACAAGTGATACATCCTCTAATTTAGATTTGAAAATGGTTTTGAGTTTTGAAATAAAAATAACAAGGCCGTATTTAAAAAATTAAGTTGATGATGGTTTCTCGGTGACCCAACCTCGTATTAAAAATCTGTGAACGCTATCTGATTTAACTTAGAAAGTGACAATGAAAGAGTGTCTTTCATTTTTTGCTATCTCTCAAATTAACGGCAGAAAAAATTAAAATCGAATTTTGAGAAAATTACATTTTTCTTTTGAAAAATTCATGTAAAAGATACTCGAAATGCGTAACTTTCTTATAATTTAAACAAAACTGTAACTCCAACCATTTCCAATATCCCAATGTTATCCCATCCTTATCTTGGACACAAATCCACTTTTTTAACATTCATACTAATCAAACGATTATGGGTGATACATCACTGAAGTTGTCAAAAACGCTAACTTATACGGAGTGATATAGAAAATTAAAGTTGATGATGGTTTCTCGGTGACGAAACGTCGAATAAAAAATCTGTAAACACCAACTTCTAGAGCTTAAAAAGTGTACGTGAGAAAGTGTTTTCTGTTTTTCAATATCTTTTCAAATAACGTCAAAAAAAAAAACGAACTTGGTGAATTTAGGTCTTTTTCGAATATCTCCGGAACTAATCAGAATCTCCAAAATTTCAAAATACCATATAATTGAGCTCTAAAATGGGGAACTTTTTCCTAATTTAACCCACCCTGTAACTCTTACGGTTTTCGATTTCCCCATGCTATCCCCTCCTTATTTTGGAGACACTGTATATATGTTCTAAAACCACTTTGGACATGCAATTAGGACGCACTAAAATGGAAGCACTGGTTAACGAGGTTTTAGAACCTTGTGCCTTACAAACTTCACTGAATGATTTAAATGCCCCTAATTTATGTTTTTGTTTGCAAACTGATGCACTAGGCAAATTATAAAACTATTTCCTTTAGTTGTACAATATTTTGATATTGAGAATAGGATACAAAACAAGTTAGACTTTTACGAAAATTGTGACGAATCTGCAAATGGAATGTTTGATGCTATAAACAGTTCACTATCCCACCACAACCTTTCCTTTGATTTCCTTTGTCTGGTATGAGTGCAGAGAACACCAAAGCGAATTTTAGTATTCACCATTGTCTTTATGGAAATATGGAACAAGCAGTTCCTAATTTGGTGAAGGGTAATTGTCAAGCACACAGTTCACAACACAGTCAAGTATGCAATAATGTTTTTAATAATTGATGTTGAAAATATAATTTTAAAAATCTACATACATTTCTCCATTTCTGCAGTCCGTAGAGAAGAGCTTAAAAAATTGTTGCTGCTGTTGAAGGTGAATGGCATGAGCTGAAACGACATGTTGGTACTAGGTGGCTTTCATTGCTGCCTTGTGTGGATAACATACTTTTGAATGGAAGGCTTTGAGTGATTATTTTCTTAGTTTAGGGGAGGAGTGTCCTGCACATATTCAAAATATTTTGATGATGCATGAAATTAATGGAAACAGTAAAGTTCAAATATTTTTTCATTTCGCGAGCCATTTTTTACATAACTTTCATAAAGCTGTTAAACAATTTGAAGGCAATAATATCACAGTCTTAGATGTGTATAATATTATGTCAACTTTAAAATCGGCGCTATAACAATGAAAAAAACAGACTTTTTTGGTTATGAAACCACAAAAAATATATATATTGCAATTAATAGAAGTAAAATCCCCCACAGAAAGTTATGAAATTCAAAAGAATTTTTTGGTATTTATTGATAAATGTTAGACTATCTTAATAAATGGTTTGATTATGGTGAAAGCAATTGGTTATGTAAAATCCAAAAATTTAATTTAAAACAGAGGTTTCATTTAATGAGATTAGATTTAGAAGTTCTAAATTTACAAGAAAAATAGCGAGTATCGAAATGGACAACCTTTACTCCGAAATAACAATATTAAATGAAATCTTTGCAAAAGTTAAGATTGAAGTGAGTTTACTAACAAATCTACAGGCCAAGAATGGCAACATATCTTAAAAAATACTGAAAATAACTTATATTTATGGATATTTTCGGTTACGAATTGGAAGGAAGAAAGAAACAGAAGTAGTATCTCATTAATACAAAATGAGCTTTTGATTTGCATTAATTTAAAAATTGAATATGATGGAGCAAATCACACTTTTATTTTAGACACAAAATTGTTAAAAAATGCAAGAAGTGTAAAAAAGTAGTTTTTATAAAAATAAATAAGTAACGAATATACCTTTGTCTATTTTTTGCTTTTTCCATAAAATACTATATTTTTTTGAAGTGTACTACATTTTTTTATAGCTTAGTTCGAAAAATACTATATTTCGCCGAATAAATGTTGGCAACCCTAAACATAGCACGTGCTCTGCTGCTTCGTTACTCCTCATACACAGCCGGCACTCAAGTCTGCTAATCCTGGCAGATTTTGCCATTCCTGGATTGTCATTCTGTATGTACAGGTCTTTAAGGTGCGTTTTGCTGTGCATGATGATATACCCAACACAGGTTCTGGTTCGATAAAGTCCTCCGAGGCACCACCCATGGCAAGCGCGTCGGCCGCTACCTTGCCATCAAGGTCCGAATGACCCCCGGTACCCAGACCAGCGACACCTCATTGGAGCTGCCTAGTTCGTTGAGGGCAGATTTACAGCTCTATACCGTTTTTGAGTTGCAACGGCGGGAACCAAGTGCCTTTATTGCAGCTTGGCTATCTGAATATATTCTTATCGATTTGTGTGTGCATTGGTTTTGTATAATTTCCCTTGCACACATGTCGATGGCATACACTTCTGCCAGGTGTATGGTTACATACTTTCAGAGGCTAGTTGATACTCTTACATGGTGTTGCCCCCATATACGCCATAAAAATATATACAATGAGGACGTAAAGTCCGTCGCCCCCTCTAAGTTTTTACTTTATAAATTACAAAAAAATATTTTTTAAAAAGTTGTACGGTTTCATTAGAATTCTTGGAAAAATTAACGTTTCTTGATACAGGGTGTCTCAAAAAAGCACAGGGATCACCTGTATATTATTACATGTTAGGGTTCTATGTAAAATTATATATATATACGTCTAATCAATAAGTCACTGCACTCGAATGATACCCTACAACTATATTTTTAGTAGCGTATAAAATAAAAAAATTAAGAGAGGGGTGAGAAACTAGGACCCTACAACCTGATATATTAAATCTTATTGATTTTATTCTTTCTTTATTTAACTAAATTATTGTGCCTCAACATTTTTAGAGGTAAAGATAAAATCTGTTCGTATTTTTAAATAAGGAGTTGTGTATGTTCTGTGGGCACATACAAGTGTTTCACAACCACAAGTTATTAATTGGTGAGTTGGCAATTTTTTTTTAATATACATTTTGACTTATTTGTTAATCTTTACAAAAATATTTTTAATACATTTTTTGTCTTTCTAGATTCTAAGAAAAAGATGTTTTCAAACAAAGAAATATACCCTAAAACACATTATTGTGTTTGTTACCATCCAAATAAGAAATTAGCACGACATTTGGAACGCAAGCATAAAGATAAAGATGAAGTTAAAGAAGCCCTAAAGTTTACACCTGGCAAGTCATTACATAGTTGAACAATTTGTACATATAGGTAAACTAACTACTGACTCTTCCAGCCGCTATGCTTACCTGGATTTTTATATAAGGCTTTTAGTATTTCTTATAGTTTGTAAACGTTAAAAAAAATCTAATTGTTAGGTATTATATTTGTGGCAAAACCACATAATTTGGATAAAATTTTCAAACATAACGGCATTTTTTTAATATACATTGTGTTCCACTACGTTGCTGTCACCACTTTTGTCTTTGAGGTCAAATTAGACTCTTAATAATATTGGTTTTTTCGAAAAACGCGGACTCCAATAGTCAAGGAGTTGGGTTAGGTGATTTCTCGGTATGCAATTCACAAGAACACCTCAATATCTCGGGACGTTTTCGAGATATATATCGCAGCCCACTACTTTTTATATTTAATTTTGTATTTTAAGTCAAATCCACCCTAAGTAAAAATGCAGGCAAACCCCATTGGTCGATAAGGCGGATTATGTTCGCGTTTGGTACTCAGTGCTGAAGAATATCTCTATACCTTGGGAGCTTCTAGAGATTTTGTTGATATCGTGTTCGACCACATTGTTGTGAACAAATTTGTCTCCTAACTTTCTCGCAAAATTCGCATCACAATTGTTGAGGATTTGGGTCAAGTAAATTTTGGGTATGCAGTTGAGAAACCGTCAATGTTTAGCGACGTTTTTGAGACTTTGTTGATATCGCAGCCTAATCAGTTGATATAATTAATTTTGGACTATAGCTAAAATTTTTGATCAGCAACAATGCAAGCGGTAGAGGTGTGACAGTATGTGGTGGTATAAATCGAAACGGGAGAACTGACTTAATAATATTGATGAGAGAAAGTATGAATGGAGAAAGGTATCGAGATTTGTGTGAGAGAGATTGTCGTTCCCTATGCCATTAATTTTGGTAACGATTTTATATTGGTCGATGATAATGCTAGTCCTCATCGAGCTCAAATCGTTACAGATATGCTTAGGATGAACAATACAGAGAGAATGGAGTGGCCTGCCAGATCACCTGATATGAATCCGATTGAGCATGTATGGAGCCGGATCAAATTAAAATTAGGTGAGCGAGAAAATGATTTCCGTGACTTGAATGTATTGGCTACTGCGATTAGGCAGGAGTGGGAAGCTACTCCCCAAGATTTGTTGAGAAGATTGGTGGATAGCATGCCCAGACGTATGGCAGATCTGATCAGTAATCGTGGTGGACCTACAAGATACTGACTTTTAGGTTTCTTCATGAATATGGGGTTATTTATTCATTCACTTATCTGTGCTAGTCATGTCTTGAATAATCAATAAAATAAAAATTTCGCTACTTACATATTTGTTTTACTACTAAGAAACAAACTAAATGATATCAACCTAGTAGGCTGCTATATCAACAAAATCTCAAAAAAAAAATGTCACGAGGTATAGTAGATATGTTTTTCAAGGTGAAATACCAAAAATCAACGTAAATTGCCCCGTCGACCAATGATACACAAAAATTGATGATATAAACGTAGTGGGCTGCGATATTACGGAAATGTCGGAAACGTCCCGAGGTATTAAGGTGTTCTTCTGAATTGCATACCGAAAATTCACCTAACCCAACTCCTTGACTATTGAAGTCCGCGTTTTTCGAAAAAAAAACAATGTGGTTAAGAGTCTAATTTGACCTCAAAGACAAAAGTGATGACAGCAACGTAGTGGAACGCGATATCAACCAAATCTCGGGAAGATCCTGAGGTATAGAGATATTCTTCAGCACTGAGTACCAAAAGCGAACATAATGCTCCTCATCGACCAATGGGGTTTGCTTGCATTTTTACTTAGGGTGGATTTGACCTGAAATACAAAATTGATTATAAAAACGTAGTGGGCTGCGATATTACTGAAATCTCGAAAACGTCCCAAAGTATTAAGGTGTTCTTCTGAATTGCATACCAAAAATTCAGCTAACCCAACTCCTTGACTATTGAAGTCCGCGTTTGACGAAAAAAACAATGTGGTTAAGAGTCTAATTTGACCTCAAAGACAAAAGTGATAACAGCAACAGGGTGAAACGCGATATCAACAAAATCTCGGGAAGGTCCCGAGGTATAGATATATTCTTCAGCACTACCAAAAGCAAACATAATCCGCCTCATCGACCAATGGCGATTACTTGCATTTTCACTAGGGTGGATTTGACCTAAAATACAAAATTTATTATAAAAACGTAATGGGCTGCGATAGTAATAAAATCTCGAAAACGTCCTGAGGTATCAAGGTGTATTTCTAAATTGCATACCAAAAATATATATAACTCTGCTCGTACACTAACGGCCATCGTTTAAAATGTTACTGAAAAAACATCTACTTATATTCCACCCTGTATCTTGTAGCAAGTAAGCGCAAATTTTGTTATTGTCTACCAATCAGAAGCCCCAAACAACATCTGTCAACCTGTGAAAATTAGATCAGATTCGGTTGATTTGATTTTGAGATACAAACGATCAAACAACATCCAAAATTTAAGGTGCTCCACTTCAATTGACGCGTAGTTTAGCTGAACAGTTTGTACATATAGGTAAACTAACTATTGACTCTTCCAGCCGCTATGCTTACCTGGATTTTTATATAACGCTTTTTAGTATTTCCTATAGTTTATAAACATTAAAAAAATCTAATTATTAGGTATTATATTTGTGGCAAAACCACATAATTTGGATAAAATTTTCAAACATAACGGCATTTTTTTAATATACATTGTGACTTATTTGTTAATCTTTACAAAACTATTAAAACACATTTTTTGTCTTTCTAGATTCTAAGAAAAACATATTTTCAAACAAAGAAATATACCCTAAAAACACCTTATTGTGTTTATTGTTACCATCCAATAAGCAATTAGCACGACATTTGGAACGCAAGCAAAAGATAAAGATGAAGTTAAAGAAGCCCTAAAGTTTACACCTGGTAAGTCATTACATAGTTGAACAGTTTGTACATATAGGTAAACTAACTATTAACTCTTTCGTCGCTATGCTTAACTGGATTTTTATATAAGGCTTTTTAGTATTTATTATAGTTTGTAAACGTTAAAAAAAATCTAATTATTAGGTATTATATTTGTGGCAAAACCACATAATTTGGATAAAATTTTCAAACATAACGGCATTTTTTTAATATACATTGTGACTTATTTGTTATTCTTTACAAAACTATTAAAACACATTATTGTGTTTATTGTTACCATCCAAATAAGAAATTAGCACGACATTTGGAACGCAAGCATAAAGATAAAGGTGAAGTTAAAGAAGCCCTAAAGTCTACACCTGGTAAGTCATTACATAGTTGAACAGTTTGTACATATAGGTAAACTAACTATTGACTCTTTCAGTGGCTATGCTTACCTGGATTTTTATATAAGGCTTTTTAGTATTTCTTATAGTTTGCAAACGTTAAAAAAAATCTAATTATTAGGTATTATATTTGTGGCAAAACCACATAATTTGGATAAAATTTTCAAACAACGGCATTTTTTTAATATACATTGTGACTTATTTGTTAATCTTTACAAAACTATTAAAACACATTTTTTGTCTTTCTAGATTCTAAGAAAAACATCTTTTCAAACAAAGAAATATACCCGAAAAACACAGTATTGTGTTTATTGTTACCATCCAAATAAGAATTGAGCACGACATTTGGAACGCAAGCATAAAGATAAAGATGAAGTTACAGAAGCCCTAAAGTTTACACCTGGTAAGTCATTACATAGTTGAACAGTTTGTACATATAGGTAAACTAACTATTGACTCTTTTAGTCGCTAGGCTTACCTGGATTTTTATATAAGGCTTTCTAGTATTTCCTATAGTTTATAAACATTAAAAAAAATCTAATTATTAGGTATTATATTTGTGGCAAAACTACATAATTTGGATAAAATTTTCAAACATAACGGCATTATTTTTTAATGTACATTGTGACTTATTTGTTAATCTTTACAAAAATATTTTAAAACGCTTTTTTTGTCTATATAGATTCTAAGAAAAACATATTTTCAAACAAAGAAATATACCCTAAAAACACATTATTGTGTTTATTGTTACCATCCAAATAAGCAATTAGCACGGCATTTGGAACGCAAGCATAAAGATAAAGATGAAATTAAAGAAGCCCTAAAGTTTACACCTGGTAAGTCATTACATAGTTGAACAGTTTGTACATATAGGTAAACTATCTATTGACTCTTCCAGCCGCTATGCTTATCTGGATTTTTATATAAGGCTTTTTAGTATTTCTTACAGTTTGTAAACATTTTAAAAAAATCTAATTGTTAGGTATTATATTTGTGGCAAAACCATATAATTTGAATAAAATTTTCAAACAACGGCATTTTTTTTAATATACATTGTGACATATTTGTTAATCTTTACAAAAATATTTTAAAATACATTTTTTGTATTTCTAGATTCTAAGAAAAACATATTTTTAAACAAAGAAATATACCCTAAAAACAGATTATTGTGTTGATTGTTACCATCCAAATAAGAAATTAGCACGACATTTGGAACGCAAGCATAAAGATAAAGATGAAGTTAAAGAAGCCCTAAAGTTGACACCTGGTAAGTCATTACATAGTTGAACAGTTTGTGCATATTGGCAAACTAACTATTGGACAAACCACATAATTTGGATAAAATTTTCAAACATAACAATTTAAGCTAAGCAAAATGACAGTTCTATTTGAAACATATCGATGCCGAAAATTATGCAATAGGCGAGCACAAGCGGCTTTTAGTTAATTTTATTATTATAATATCTGGCACTCTATGTAACTTATATGGGTAGCATTAAACAAACAAAAATAGGAAATTTTGCATAATCTGATAAATACTGAACCTCTGCATTTCAACATATTTATTCAGAAGGGAGGGAGTTATTTGAGTTACGAAGAAGGTGTTTTTTAGCGTACATTTTTGTTCAACAATGTAAAATTTAAGTACTTACCAAAAACACTAATGCAGTTTTCATGATTCAGGGATCTATAAATCGAGCTTATTTAAATATCTTTTTATAGAATGCTAACTGTGTTTTTGGCATTGTTTCATTCTACTTTAAAATGCGAACAGAATTTTTCTGAGGTTAGACTATTTTTAAACAGAAACGGAATCGCAAAAAAAACACAAAAAAAAACACCAAAATAATAAAAAAGAGTTAAGCGCTAGATTTTGGACAATGAAGTTGTCTTTCTCAGCAGCTGTCGTGACACATTGAAAAAGGTAAGGTTTCTTTAAAATCTCCAATGCGCACTGATTAGTCCACTCACAGCAAATTATTTAGACTTAACGATTCTCGTTAAGTCCAACTAATTCGCCAACAAAATTGGTTTTATCAGTAGCTTTAATTTACCAACTGGGATGAGTTGGGTTCTCCAAGTGTACTTACATGTTACATGTGTCCCATGTTTAAAGGAAACTTGGGACTTGCGTTATAAATCGAGCTCATTTAAATTTCTTTTTATAGAATGCTAACTGTGTTTTTGGCATTGTCTCATTCTATTTTAAAATGCGAACAGAATTTTTATGAGGTGAGATTCTTTTGAAACAGAAACAGATTCACAAAAAAAACACTAAAATAATAACAAAGAGTTGAGCGCTAGATTTTCGACAACGAAGTTGTCTTTATCAGCAGCTGTTGTGACACATTGAAAAAAGTAAGGTTTTTTTTAGATCTCCAATAGGCACTGATAAGTCCACTCACAGCAAACTATTGAGACTTAACGATTTTCGTCAAGTCTAACTAATTCGCCCACAAAATTGGTTTTATCAGTAGCTTTAATTTACCAATTGGGATGAGTTGGGTTCCCCTAGTGTACTTACATGTTACATGTGTCACACTTTTAAAAGGAAACTTGGCACTTACGCTTGTCACTGTGCAATAAAAACTTTAATTAATTATTTTCAACATAATATACGCTTGCAAAATAGAGAATTGACCATGTGAAGCCCGAGGTGGCTTTCAAACCTTCTATAGTGTGTAGAGAAAAGATTTTATTTATAGATTCAGCACTAAGAAAACAAATATTTTTGGATATCCAAAAGCGTGGAGATTTCCAGCACGCAAAAATAATGGTATGGCAAAGCCCGTGACATTACGACGTTCCAAAGGTTCTGCAGCATTCCCCTATCCTTATTGCAAGGGATTTTACTCTTCAAAAAATTTGAGGAACCACATTAGGATATACTACATAAAAAATGGCAAGCCACACAAGGTAATAACGCACAAATAATTAACAACAATAACGAATAACACGTATACAGTGAGTGACTACAAAAAATTGTGAAAAATCCAGAAACATGAACACAACACAAGATAATAACACACAAAATGGCCAACATGACTGCGATAACATACAGACAAACATCAAATTATTCAAAAATACGTACAGGAAGATATATTACAACAAATCCGAAATCTACTTCAATAGAGAATACTTAAGACACAAGATAACACCAAAATACGCTAAAACCACTGTTCATAACCATACCAATACGGCCAAATACACCCAAACACAAGCAGAAAAACTATATATCACGAACTAAATCAAACATCAATACAGCAGCATAACCACACTTACAAAAAAATTATATAGACTACATCTCTTATTAGCAAACCAGATGAAATATGACACATCGACACAAACATATAACAATATAATGAATAACATAAAAACCGATTATAAACACAAATTAGAGAAATTAAACAAAAAACTACACAACCTTAAAAAGAACAAATTAGATAACGTAAACATAACCCACATATTTCAGAATAGATTTATAAGCATAACTGACACAAAATTCACAAAAGAAGGAAAAGAGTTCGTAGAAAACAACATAAAAACCAACTTTTCAAATGCAAAAAATCTACAATAAAGAACATAATAGTGGACACACAACACGCAATAAACTCAATAAATAGCCCAAATTTAGAACCACTGAAAAACCAACTGGCAACAGAAATAAACAGAATTATTGACAAAATTAAATCAAAAAACCATACACATGAAAAAATGATCAAACAAATAAGAAACAAAGTCACAGATAACAACATAACAATAGCAAAAACAGATCAAAGCGACGCACTAATAGCAATAAAAACACAAGACTATATAAAAAACAAACACATTTATCTCAACAAACAAATGCAAAAAAAACGAACAAAAACCCAACGAAAAAATTCCAAAATCAAATATTAAACATCATAAAAAACACAAGACAATATTCGACCAAAAAAACAACACATTATTAAAACAACCCTAAAGCACCACCAATGACAGGAATCATACAAACACACAAAACGGGATACCCAATAAGACCACTCATCAACTTCAAAGATGCACAGTCATACAAAATAGCGAAAGAGATAGACCAAGTATCAAAACAAGAAATAAAACTAGAAAACAAATTTACCATAAAAAACTCCATAGAAGTAGCTCATAAATTAGAAAACATTAACATAAACAAAACAAAAACACAAAACTCGCCTCATTCGACATAACAAATATGTACACCAATATATCAATTAGCAAAATCACAATAATAATAGAAAATAAAATGCAAAATAACAACAAAAAAGAACCAATCAACGAAACATTAAACATCATATTGAAACAAAATTACTTTGAATTCAACGGAGAATACTACATCCAGGAAGACGGACTACTAATGGGATCTCCACTATCAAGCATCATGGCAGAAATATACATACAACGGTTAGAAGATAAAATCAACACCATCATAAAAGAAACAGACCCAAACATCGAATGGATGAGATACGTTGATGATATATTAATAATATACGACAATCAAAAACCCAACATAGACAATATCCTCGAAAAATAAACCAAATCAACAACATAACATTTCGGTAGCCCACAAGATGGCGACACCGAGTAAGACGTGTGAAAGTGCTACTGTTGCTAAGGCATGTAGAAAGTGTAAAAATGTTGCATTAACCGGTAAAAGGTGTGTACGGTGTGATACAGTAACATTGGGGCCACACTAACGTCTAATGCCGTTAATTGTCGCGTTATTTGACATTAAACACTAGTGTAGCCACGGTTTAACGCGTTAATTTACTATCGGCATTATTAATGGCGTTTAACGTTAGGCGATAGCTCGGGTGGCGGTCTTTTTGCACACATCAAAGGGGTTAACGTGTCATTTATCGCGCTGCTGTGGCTACACTAGTGCATTGTTTATTGTGGACGCAACAAGTTCGAGCTTGAATGGTGGTTTAGAATTTTAAATCAGATCGAACGAAATGGAGTGGTCTAACGAAAAAATATTAGAGTTTTTAGAATTGTTTCAAACAGAACCTTGCTTATGGGATCCTCGACAGAAGACACATAAAAATCGTGGTGCTCAAGGTGACGCTTGGCGTCGGATTGTGCAGGCACTACCATTTCCAGCAACTGTAGAAGATTTAAAGAAGAAAAAAGACACTCTTATGGGATACTACAGAACTCATCTTAATAAAGATAAGAAATCTTTAAAGTCTGGTGCAGGAACAAGTAACATATATACCACAAATTGGTTTGCATTTGATGTCATGCATGGCTTTCTTAAACCTATATACGAAGGCAACATTACATTGACACAGAGGTATGTTTCTTGAAATATATAACTTATAACACGTCTTAGGTAAATATAATCTTTATTTTAGCCTACATCACCATTGTCAGTAAATGTGATGGAATCGGAGGCTTCTGAGGTGAAGAAACCAGTTGTGCTCACGAAAGTCAGACACCTGAACCAAGTACACCACAACCACGTACAAGACAACATCAAAGTGCTTCAGGTCAAGGAATAAAACGTCCCATTACGTGTAGTTCTCAATACAATTTTAAAGTCTGCAGCACAACAGCGGTTCGTATGAAAAACCTACCATCAGAAATATCTGCCGCCAAAAAACAGATGGATGAAGCTTTTACCTGCATAAAATCACTATCAAGTCAAAAAGAAAGACGAGATTTTGACGAGTATGATCATTTTGCATCATTGATAGCAGCGAAAATTCGAAAAATCAGTGATGTGGATGAAAGAGAAATCTTAATGAACTGTATTTAAAATTTAGTCTTTCAATCACTGATGAAAAATAAAAACACAAGCACTTCACGCAGTTCTTCGTCAGTATCCTGGTCAGTAGCGAGTGACAATCGACCAATTGACATAGAAAGCGTTTCATCATATTCAGTGCTATCATCGACCCACAAGAAAGATCCTATTCAGCTCCCTTGTCAACAGATTGTACTAACATCAACGTTAAAGATATAGGAACAAATATTTCAGCTCAAGCGTTAACACAGACACAACAGTTGATGCCAAACAGTACATCACAAATGTTGTCTTCTGTTTCTGAAGTTTTCTATCAAGATCTGCTACCACCCAACGTCCCGCCAGAATTAGAAAGAAGAATTTTAAGATTATCTAAGACAGGAGATGTTGAAATATTCTCTAATAAATGACATAATCGTGGTCAACATACTAATAATTATTAATAGTTCATTTGTTTTTTATTATTAGATACTTGTTCGTGTGTTGGATATTGATAGATATAATCCTTTGTACCGATTTAACATTTTAAAAAAGGTTGAACGACATTTATATTAATACATTTTTTTTTTTCATAAATAAATATAAGACAACATATTACACTTTCTTTTACTTTCCATTAACTAGCTTGGTAAGATATATATATATATACTAATTCAGATACATTCGCCTGCTCGTTGATAATGATCATAGTAACCATCAGTTTTTCCCTAATCCCTGTTCATGAAATGTTCAGCCAATTTATTCCTAACCTCTATTGCTGTTAAACCTGAACGTCTTGCGATTTGCCGTATTGGTCTGAAAGCGCCTTCACCTTCCCCATTTTCTTGTCTCCAACTCCCTGGTCTTGTTATTTCTCCATTGCTAATTGTGTCAATGGAGCCTAGTGGGGTGTAAATAGATTTTGAGTTATTACTTTTTCTTAAGAAGTTGTGTAATAAAGCACAAGCCATCACCACTTTAGAAGCTTCTTCTGGTTGTAGAGCTATAGGTTTCCTGAGCACTAGAAATCGTGTTGACATTATGCCAAATGTATTTTCCACAACAATGCGAACGGAAGAAAGTTTCCTATTAAATTTTCTTTTTATACTCCCTTCAGGGTGATCTGCAAGTAAAGGTTTCATTAAGTTGACGTGGAGTGGAAATGCGTTATCAGCAACAAAAATATAGGGCATATTTACGTCACCCTCAGAAAGTGGTTCAGGTTGTGGTAGATGTAACATATTTGTATGAAGTTTTTCAAATAAAACACTATTCCTGAATACACCACCATCACTGATTCTTCCTCTGCTTCCGACATCACAAAACATGAAACAAAAATTGCGACCTACCAAAGCCAACAGAACAATGCTGAATGCATGCTTATAGTTAAAATATTCGAAGCCGCTGTGCATCGGTGATATTAATACACCATGTTTTCCATCAAGGCCCCCCCCCCCAGCAATGAGGGAACGTGTCGTTAAAATAGGATTGCTTTTGTAACCATTCGTATTCATTTGCTGGCATCTGAAATTTAAGCATACTTTATTATGTAAGCAACAGGAAAAAATGCGTACTATTACAATACATATTATATAGTGTATTTTTTTAAGCTTTATTTCACCCTTCAATGCAGTAACGAGGGCAGCGCAGCCATCCCTTACGATATTAGAAATAACTTGGTGAGACATCTTGAACAAGTAATGCAAGCTTCTGAAACTATCTCCTGAAGCTAAATATCGTAGAGTTACCGCTAAGCGTACCTTTGCTGGCATTGTTTCACGAAATCTACTGTCTTGTTTTCTTATCAACGGTCCTACTCTGTTGAGAATTTTTTCGAAATCAGTCGCTGACATTCGGAGGAATCCTTGAAATTGGTTACTTGGTTCAGCTAACAGATCACAAAATATATTTTTCTCCATTGCTCTCCTGCAATTGACAAAGTTTAAATAATTACAAAACTTGGTCCTGGTCACTTCATATGTTCTGCAAACATATAAACAGAACTGAAGTACAAACTCACCGTGTTCGTTCTCTGTGCATTTTTATCATCCACCATCTCCGCTTAAGCCTGGGTTTTTGTCTGATCCAGTTATAATATAATAAATTCATATTATAATAATTAACACTCATATGATACATCAGTGTAGCAGCCGCAACCTCCATCTTCAAATTACTTTCTCAAAACGCGTGAATTTTAATAACAGTAGACGTCAAAATGCTAGTGTAGCCATCCAAATTACCGCGTATTTTAATCCTTCCGTTTTAACGCCTCAATTATTGCGATAATGGACGTTAGACGTTAACGTTAGTGTGGCCCCATTATTACGGGGTATTAACCCCACAGTTATTACAAACCCCAGAGATAGCAGCTACAAAGAACACTGACCTAGTTAAACAACGGCCAATAATAGTGACAAGTGAAATAAATGACTTTGAAAATTTTCATAAGCGTCTTAAAGCAATTATCACCTCAAAATTTCATATAAAATACCACGTGGATAGCATAATAATATACACAAATACCGAAACCGACCACAGTAATTTAATGCACGACCTAGGCAGCAATAAAGTGCACTTCCACACATACACGAACAAAGAAAATAAGATAAAGAAAATTGTATTGAAAGCAGCGCCGCATATCACTGAAGAGACAGTCAAAAATACACTCGAAGAAAATAACATACAAATCAAACAATGCACCAAGCTACTAAGCAAAACCAAGGATGCCAGCAAATCCTTCTCCTTTTTAATTCAAGTACCTTCAAAGCAGAAACTAAACGCCCTAACCAAAATTGACATAATTGACAACATGAAGATTAACTGGCAGCCGTTTATTAAAAAACAACGGGCCACACAATGTTTCAATTGCCAGCGCCTAGGACATGGATCTTCCAACTGCCACTATCCGGCAAAATGCATAAAATGCATCGGCCACCACTCAACACAAGACTGTACGCTACAAAAAACCGAAACAAGCAAGGCGCAGTGTTGCAACTTCCGAAGAGCCCACCCAGCCAACTATCAAGGATGCCCGGAAATACAGAAGTATCTAGCTAAAATGGAAACAAAGAAGAACCAACAACTACCCAAGGTAAGAGAGCCACCACTAACACTAGACGCCTTCCCCGCTTTAAAACACCCCTCAAGTCCAACTACAACACACACTAACCAACCCGCACACAGCACACACGCCCCATACACAAACACACCACCTCAACAAAACACAAAATCCCACTCACAGGCAATCAATAGCAATGTCCAACCAAATCAAATACAGCAACTTTTTACAATGTTCTCTAACATGCTTAACCAAATGCAGGCTATGATGGCCACACTAACACAACTAATCACACCATAATGCATAACACAAACATAAATATTTTAAAAATCATATACTGGAACTCCCGTGGCCTATACAACTCCGCACACGAACTCCACGATTTCATCCAAGAACACGACATTGATATAGCCCTAATCTCAGAATCAAAATTAAACACCAGATCCCCCCCACGAATCACTGTATATAGCTACTACAACACACCTAACGGCCCACAAAAAGGCCTAGTGACTTACTACAAAAACTCACTACCACTTGGCATAGCCCCAAACACCACAACCACGTCCATGGACACACAGATACTCACTATATTTAACATAACTATAATAAATGCATATCAGTCCCCGTCTTCCAGACTCGACTTTCATGAACTACATCAGCTCTTTAGATAAAACACACCTACCATACTCCTGGGAGACTTAAATTCAAAACACCCAAACTGGAACTGCTACACATCAAACCAACACGGAAACACTCTAAACAGACTGCTTAACAACAATCCAAATATTACACTTGACTACCCACGCAACAACCATACGCACTTTCCGGGCACAGGCGCAAGACCAAGTACAATAGACATAACATTAGCAAAAAATATCCATAGTACCACCCCACTAGCACTCAATGCCCTTTCATCTGACCATCTCCCAATACTGACAACTATCAATACCAACACCACAGCCACTCTGGACATTGACATACCCCGAACATACAACATGATAGACTGGAAAAAATACAAACAAATACTCACCGAAGTTAACATACAAACACAAGATATAACCACGACAAAACAAATAGACGAGGAAATTGAGAAAGTGACCTCCACACTTCAAACAGCCCTGCACACATAGCCACCACCAGTAAAACAAAAAACATAACAAACCAACTACCAGCACACATTAAAAATGACATAAAACACCGTAATTATGTACGACGACAATACCAACGAACCAGACTACCATACTATAAAGACCTACTCAAACACTTTACCAAAAAGATAAAACTGGACATTAAAACTTACAAAACCAATTGCTGGGAAGATACCCTAAAGCAAGTCAACCAAACACCACACAAACTATACACCCTGGCAAGGAGTATTAAACGAGGACGAAATACACACAATATCACAAAACTCCACACTCCACAAGGCACAGTCTACACGCCCAGGGACAAGGCCAAACATATAGCGGAACAATACGAACGCAACCATACTTTAACCAAAGATTACTCAGACACAACCACACGCAGAACAATTAACACCACCTACTCTCAAATACTAAATACGACAACGACAATCCCACAAGATAAACACACAACGCAAGAAGTGCTAACAATCATCAGACAGCTCCCAACCAAAAAAGCACATGCACACGACAAAATAACAAACACAGCACTAAAAGCAGCCCGACCAAATATAATTACAATTATCATCCTAATACTAAACGCTTGTCTAACACACCAGTATTTCCCAACAACCTGGAAACACGCAATAGTATTACCATTCCTCAAATCCAACAAAGATCCTTTCTACGCCATAAACTATAGACCAATAAGCTTATTACCAACACTCGGAAAACTATTCGAAAAGCTTATACTGACCAGACTAAAACTTCACGCAAAACAAAACAACGTAATACCGCAGGAACAATACGGATTTCAAAACAACCGAAGCACCACACTACAACTTGCCAGAATAACCGATACAATAACTTAAGCATACAATACAAAACACACTACAGCTCTCCTAACACTAGACATTGAAAACGCATTTGACACCGTATGGCACAAAGGACTACTCCACAAACTTACCAACCTACAGATCCCTACCTATCTCATCAAACTCATCACCTCATTTTTTTAAAACCGAACCTTCCAAGTAAAAATCTACCCCAACGCCTTATCAGAAAGACATAACATTGTAGCGGGAGTCCCGCAAGGAGCCATTCTCTCCCCACTACTATACAACTTATACACCCACGACATACCAAAAACAGACAAGACCACACTAGCACTCTTCGCGGACGACACTGCAATTCTGGCAAAATCCTGGTCCCCAGACCAAGCGACTGCATACATACAAATTCACATTGACGCAATATGCCAGTACCTATTCAAATGGAAAATCAAATTAAACCCTACCAAAACAACCCTGACCTACTTTACACAAAGACGCAAGACAACGACCACGCGGCTGAAAATACATAACCAAACAATGGACACCACGTCACCGACAAAATATCTTGGCGTACTCCTCGACAGTAAATTGACTTTCCAGTCCCACTTTATAAATACACTTAATAAAGCCAAAGCAGCCAGAGCAACCCTCTTCCCCCTCCTAAACAAAAACAACCCCCTTAACATAGCCACAAAACTTCGAATATACAAGACATATATACTGCCAATAATATTATACGCCTGTCCGGTCTGGAGCAAAGCTTCGCAAACACACATCAACAACCTACAAATTTTCCAAAACAAAACACTACGAATGATAACTGGACTATCACGACGAACACCAATACCCGACTTACACACATGCACCAACATGAAAACAATAAAGGAAACAATATATGAACAAACGGCTAACTTCTACTTCAACAAAACAGCCACAACTGAACTAACAAAACACATTAACCCCAAAACACAAATTGCAAACAGAACCAGGCTTAAACATAAACCCATATATCACATACTCCTAGACACATAGCATATCCATCACAAAACTAACTCACACACAACACATTCCTAGCACACTTCGCCATTCAGGGCACACCCCCACCAACACCTACCAACACAATATCACAGGGTGGCGGCTCTCCTACCCAAATACAACAAAGGAAAACCCAATAAAAACCAACAAATTCCATATTCTAGCCAAATATAACAACATAATATAACACCGGGTAGCAGGTACCGGTTTCAAATTGAAATGTATTTACTTATTATTTATTATGTACCTGTACATGTAAATATTGTATATTTAAATTATTTTTAATAAAGAGCTTTCAAATCAATCAAATCAAATCAATTTCAGTTTGTGTGTACAGTGCAAAATCAGTGCCGCTAGTCCAACGTGCTTTCGCCGTAGTCCGCAAAGTGTGCGGTAATACAGATACACTTTTTGTTTCTTTTTCGCTTCCTGGTGCTGCCCTAAACAGCACCATTTTAAACTTTTAAATTTATCTGGATTCTGTATATATTCCAGTTGTACATATTCCAATTATATCACCAGACCTTCAGCAATTACTCTCACCATCTCCTTAGGGTTCTCCCTGAGGAGGATTCATTTCCTCCATAAAATCCGATTATCCCCTCAAAATGTCTACGGACATGGATTACATTTTAAAGGCTTATGCCGCCTTATTACCAGAGCAAAAACTTGCCCTAATTGCAGCCATCAATTCAGATGCGAACCTAAAACCCGCAGCCACTAAAACCAGTCCGCCGGTGCCAAATGCTAACAAACCAGCACCAAAATCCCCTTCCAAAAGAAGGTACTGCTCGCCTTCAGCACCGCAAGTAGAAACCCTAAACCGCTACGACGCTCTTCTATTTGACGATCCAATGGATACCAACGATCCAATAGATAAGAAAGACCCCCTCCCCTACCCAGCTTCCAAAACCAAAAAAGAGAAGCCCAACTGCCATGCGAAGGCCGCCGAGAAAACACAAGTTTCTCGGCCCTCAACTAGCTAGTCCTCCTCCGCTGAAATAACCGAATCAGCTACCCAAAAGCCACCCCCACCCCCCCAAAGTCATTCTCCACGATGTCATTGGACAAATCTGGCCAACGCTTTTGGTAGGAAAATCAACTTACTAAAGCCAAAAATCTTAATGATTCGATAAGAATTCAGCCCGCTTCTGCCCAAGATTAACAAGCTCATGACTGATATGGACATCAAATACCAACTCCATGAGGAAAAACACCTAAAGGTGGTCCTTCGGGGGTTATGTGAAACAATACCTACCGAACTCATAGAAAAGACCTGACCTCAAAGGACTTTCATCCGATAAGCGTCCACCGGATGAAACATTTCAAAACCAAGGCTGTCATGCCGCTTGTCCTGGTTAACGTATAATAATGCAATTGGGGTAAGCAAGCCAAGACCGCTTCACAATTACTAAACAGGTTAATTGGCCCCACTTTACAGACCACCTCAAAAACAATATAGAATCCCTACCAGCCATCCGTTCAGTTCAGGATCTAGAGAGCGCTGTAGATACCCTCCAATCGAAGGTGCAACTCTCTATAGAAGCCGCAACCAGATCTAAGGAAAGGACCCAACAAACTTTTCCCATTCCCTCCCATATCAGATACCTCATCAGAGAAAAACAGAGCCCGCCGCCAAGCCCAACGTACATGTCACCCTTCAGACAGGCGCACAGCAAACTACCTTGCAGCCCAAACAAAACCTGCCCCCAAGGACCTCAGGAATTTCCGTTGGGAGCAACGTCACCAAACCCTTTCTACTGAGAACAACTTCATCTGGCGCATGACCAAAGCCTTCCGTTCAAATAAACCCCCAATCTCCCCACTCCACGGTGCACACGGTCTCGTCTACAATGAAGCTGACAAGGCTGAGGCGTTCGCGTCTGGTCTTGAAGTTCAGTTCAGTCCGAACTATTGAGGCATAAACTGTACGCAAGTCAGCAGGATCAACCTCCATGTTAGGAGATTCCTTAACAGCACCCCCTCAACTTATATTGGGCCCACGTCATATAAGGAAGTGTGTCAACTCATTAAAGATTTAAACCCCAAAAAGGCCTCAGGCCACGACAAAATCCCCAACGTCGTCAACAAAAACTTCCCCAGGAAGACAATTGCCTTTCTGGTCACCATCTGCAACGCCATTTTCCTTCCCAGGTAAAACTTGCTAACATCATCAACATTCCAAAACCAGGAAAAGACCCCCTTTTTCCACAAAATTATCGCCCTATCAGCCTTCTTCCAGTCATTGGCAAACTTGCAGAGAGGATTATCCAAGCTAGACTTTCCAAATTCACCACAGATCTCAAAGTTCTGGCAGACGAGCAATTCGGCTTCAGACGCCAGCACTCTACCACGGACTAGATCCTTCGCGGACCTGAGCACATCACCGAAGGATTCAACCGCAAACAATGCACTGGCGCAATATTCATAGATATTGCAAAGGCTTTTGACAAAGTCTGGCATTCAGGTCTCCTAGATAAAATGATCCGCTTAAACTATCCTCGCCCCATTATCCATTGGGTCCCTCCTCAAAAACAGAACATTTCAGGTTAAATAGCAAGGTTCCATATCAACAACCAGAACCGCCTCAGCTGGTGTTCCCAAGGTTCGGTCCTCTCCCCGTTGCTAGTCAACATATTCACCTTTGACTCCCCCCCCCCCCATTCAACGTCACATATGCCCTATATGCCGACGATACTGCCATCCTCACTAGGTCAGTTAACCGATATAATCAGCAACAGACTCCAAGACACAATAAACAAGCTGGAGGACTGATTCCAGGCCGCCAGAATACAAGTAAATCCAGTTAAAAGTTCCGCTGTCCTATTTACCAAACGCCGTCACCACCCATCGGACGCCGTTTCCATGAACAACACCCAGATCCCCAGGCAAACATCAGCCAAATATCTTGGGGTAATTCTAGATAACAACCTCACGTGGCGCCAACACGTCGAGCACGCAAAAAGCAAAGCATACACGTGCCTCAACGGACTATACCCCCTCATGAATCGGCATTCCCGCCTCTCCCTAAACAATAAAATACTTCTCTACAAAACCATCATCCGCCCTGTTGTGACCTATGCCGCACCGGTATGGGCCACAGATGCGAACTCCCACATAAAGTATTTGCAAATCATTTAAAACAAAATCCTGAGAAATGCCTCAGGGTCTCCCTGGTTTGTCCGAAATCGGCAACTTCATGCTGATCTTCAAATCCCTACAATCCTTGAGTTTATCACTCAACTGTCCACAATTCAGTTTGCGAGAGCCGCCTGCCACATGAATCCGCTACTTCGTAACGCCGTCATATGACAAGCAAGATACCTACAGACATAAACGTCCTAAATCAATTCTGACCCGATAACGCCCCTGCGACAGCAAATTTTTTTCTTGACATTCCCCACTCCAGCCATTAATATTTTCTGCCCGATGACGGTGCCAAGGGTCATAGACCCGGCACTCCACAAAGTCAATACGATCAACGAGTAGTTTGAAGAGTACTTATCTCTCATATTGTATGTTCAAACAGGTAGTCTCCCGCTTAATATTAGACATGCCTACGGTTGTTACCTGCCCAAGCCTATAGAGCGGAATTTACAAGCTGCTTGCTTGCGGTCTACCGGATTTCAGTGTAGTCTTGGACGAAAGGAATAGTAACGGTTAAAGTGTCAGAAGCGGAAGAAATTTAAGCAAACAGGAAGTTTTATTTGGTATATCTACATCTTAATAGGTTGACTGCTAAGCGCATTTCATGTAGTTCCAAAACAGTATATATTATGTGGGTGTATATTGAAACTCAAATGTTTGCTAGTGTCCACTCACTTGGGTATTTAGATTCAGAAATCTAATATTGTTAAATGTGGCAAAGTCAAACACTGATGTGCTATCTCTAATTAGCTCGAACTGATTGTGTGATTGTTTCAGACCCACTAGAAATAATTGTAAATATTCTATAAAAGAATATTTGCAGAATTTGAAAGGAATGATGCAAAAAAGAAAGCAAACAAAGTAAGCACTTATTGCAATACACGTCCGGAGAAGCCTTATACGTATTGGGTTGATAAAAATCCAAATAAATTGTTAGCGAAGATAATGAATTATTATTTCCCTTATCCATCTAATTGGTTGGGCACTACAGTTGGAAATGTTAGGAAAACATATATTGTCCACCCACTCGGGTAGATAGGTTTTGGTATACTAGAAGACTTATTGTTAAACATATTGTATAATTTTACAACAAATCATACTCATAAATAAATAAATGAATCAATTCATCAATTGTTGTTGCCCTTACTTGGTGAAACCATACCATAATAAATACAGGTGTGGAGACTATTTCTCTGTGCACAAATGTTGGTTCTTTTTTCTGTAGTCAGTTTAATCTAAAAAATTATACCTATTAGCTTCGCCTAAAGTAAACTTATATATATATATATATATATATATATATATATATATATATATATATATATATATATATATATATATATATATATATATATATATATATATATATGAAGTTTATTAATAAAATTTAAAAATTCATTTAATTTCTTCTGAGGATGCTGTCAAGCAGCAAAACCAATTACAGAAAAGAAAACCAATATTTGTGAAGCCAGAAAAATAGTCCTTCACATCTGTATTTCAATAGGTAAATAAATAATTAATAAACCTACTTCAAAGATAATTTTACATAGATAAGTGTTTAAGGTGTAACTATGCTATTAGGAAAATAATTGTGATAGAGGTAGATGTGTTACCTGATTTCTCATTTTACTTTTTTATTAGCGAATTTTCATTAAAAAAATTGCTTGTATGATTAAGGACATCTTGACAACAGTCAATATTTCTGATTGTCATGTTTCGGCAACTTAATAATGAAACTATGTTTTTACAGTCGGTGAAAGCGAACAAAGCTGATATATATTTCTCTGTAAATTTGCTGTTAACCTCACCGAGGCTTTAGAGGAACATTTTTTCAGGAACATGCTTAGAAGCCGCCCTGGATGCAAAAACTACAATAGAGATTTCTTGCAAGCAACTCCCAAGAAAGTTACGTGAATACTGGTGCTGAGCGGAGAAGGCAAAAAGGAAACATGAGCGGAAAATGAAAAAAAACCAGGTTAGTCGAATCACAGGGTACCCACTCGGCTGTAAAACAGAAAACCGGGAAAAGTCAGGAAATTTGTAGAAGGAAAAATTTTGTCAGGGAAATCAGAGAAAAATGGTGAAAATTGAATATGAGTCAGGGAAATTTTGTCCGTGTCAGCGGAAAATTATTTGTTTCTGATTTATGATACATAATTAAAACACAATGTTAGGTGCATATTTGTATAAGTAGCGTTTTTGTAAGGAAAATTGTGCATGTTTTATAAATTTTGGGGAAGGTGTTTTCCGCTATGCGGCGAAGAGCTACTGTATTCTGTAGTAGTGTGTTACACATTTTGGGGTAGATTGTAGATTATCAAAGTCAGGGAAATAGGTTTTGGCATGTAAGGGAAATCGAGGAAAAGTCAAGGAAATTGATATGCTGCTTTTTGTGGGAACCCTGTAAACATAACTAGGAAAAGACAAGGAGGCGAAACGTAAAAAAAATAGCGTCAATGTGCATGTCAGATGCCAAATTTTATCGGCAATTGTTTTATCTAAAACTGCCCGGGTGGCAAACTGCAAATTCCCCATATTCTCTTATGAAATTGGTAATAATATAGGGTAAGCGTAAGTTCTATATGTTACTAGTTTGTTCTTCATCTTCAGTATCACCTTTGTTTTTATATTTAAGTTAAAAAAAATGATTTGAAAAGTGGACTATCTATTTTCAATTTCGTATTCTTTTAAAGGTTAACCTCAATTATTAAGGAATAATTAAATATTCAAGGACTAACGTGGAGTTTGACAAGACCACATAGTTTCTTAAAATAAAAATAAACGTGAGTAAAAAAACATTAGCAATATAATTACTCTAGTAGAAAATAGAAAGTTTAATAAATGTGATGCAATTAATTAAAAACGTTTAATAATTGTCCAAAAAATGTTTGGTAAATTTGCAGAAGAGTTCACGTAGGACTTTTAGAAATATGTTTTTAGACACATGCTTATGACCCACTTTGGATGCATAAACCACAAGAAAAATTTCTTGCAAACAACTCCCAAGAAAGTTACGGGATCAAAAGTGGATAAGGGTGTTGAACGGGGTAGAAGATTAAAAAAAAAGGATTATAAATTAAAAATGTGAAAATAACAGCTAAGCCTGACCTATATAAGCTACCTTTATCCCACTTTGCAGCTACACACCCTTAAAATCCTGTTTATTCCGCACATAACCTCTATTTGCCACAGGTTCTGTAACTTTCTTGGTGGTTGTTCCACGCTTCGTCCTGGAGGTTCTTCTTCCCCTTCTACACGCTTACAGCCACCCTCAATGCATAAACCACAAGAAAAAAATTTTGGGAACAGCCCCCAAAACGTTACGGGATCTGATGGTTCTGTGCCAGATAAATAAGATTTTAAGGAGGTATAGCTACAAAATGGGATGAAGGTAGCTTATATAGGTCCGGCGAAGCTGTTTTTTTTTTGCATTTTTCGTTTATGCTTCCTTTTCCGCCCAGCATCCTTATTTATTCCTGGTCTCATAACTTTCTTGGGGGTTGTTTGCAAGAAATTTTCCTTGTGGTTTATGCATCCAAAGGGAGTTTTAAGCATGTTTCTGAAAAAAAAAGTTTCTAAAAGCGTTCCGTGAGGATTTACTAAAACAACATTATTTTCTTTGCTGATGAGCAATGAGCTGCCGGTTGAGCAGTATGATAAGGTGAACTAATTTGATATTCTGTCAAAATACGTTCCATTCTGCTGCCCAATTTGTTTGTAAAGGTGCATGTGGTAAGATAAAGTACCTCACCGTATCATACTTGTTTTTTTTTTTTCAGAAAATTTTCCGCTTGCCCCTTTATCCTTTGTTGATATACTTGAAGCAGTTGGAGGCTAATTGAACATCAAAATTAAAGTTGTGGTATTGTCTTAATTAATTTATTATTTATTCAAATTTATTTTATTAGGAATTCAGTTAGTTGTAATTAAGTGTAGACTGTTTATAATCCATTTCTGTACTAATTCATTTCTTTTCTTCTTTTTTATAATTTAATTTGGAGTAACTTATACACTTCATTAATATGCCAAAGTTGAAGAAGAGAAATATAGAACAGAAAATTAAATCTAATACAGATTTTAAACGAGAACAAATTAACGAACACATAGAAAAATGAAACATTCATAATGAAGGAAATAAGGTTTCCCAAAGGCGAAGACTTGAAAAAACTAACGAAAAGGAAAATCATAATAAACGCCAAAGACTACCACAACATGAGCGTTTAAAAAATCCAGCTAATAGGGAAGCGCATAATAAACTACAGATTAAATCACAACAAAATAAGCGCTTAGTTGATGTTAAAACTAGAGAAATGCATAGAACACGCCTGTTAAATTCACAAAAAATCCGCTTAACTGATCCTGTTGCACGAAAACTTTTTACAAAACAGGCGGCAAAATTACAAGAAATACGTCTAGCTAAAACGAAAGCTCGTGCTATTCATAGAAGACGACTAATAAAATCGCAGGCAGTAAGACTGGCTGACTCACAGGCTAGAGATATACATAACAAGCTACAAAAATAGCCCATTGAATAGGATAATTCATAGAAAACAATTAATAGTATCTCAACAGAATCGTCTTTCTGTCACACTGAAAAGGATAATTCATAAAAAACGATCGATAGTATTTCAACAGGATCGTCTTGTCACCCCGAATAGGACAATTCATTAAAAACGATTGATAGTATCTCAACAGAATCGTCTTTCTGGTTCCAAAAAGAGACAGGTGCATATTCACAGAAGTCAAGCTAGTAGAGAAAAGCGTCTTAAAGATTTGAATGCGAGTGAAGAATTTTATGTACAAATGACTATATCACAAAGAATAAGACTAAGTTATGAATCTAAGCATGCTGCTCGCAACATCTTATTATAGAAGAAAAGAAAAAACCGTAACTACAGAGGGAAATAAAATTTACAAAAATTTTTAGAGAGGCAATAAAAGATAGAAATGTGCTTGCTGTAATAGATTATGGTTTAAGTATTCAGTAAAGTTCTGTACATTTGATGAGCTTATGAACAAACAAAAAATTAAGAAGGTGTTCTTGGCAAGCATATGTCCAGAAGCTTTGAACGACAAACATATTGGATATCTGTGTTCAACCTGTAAAAAATACATAATGGCTAGTAAAATTCCAAACTTGTCTTTGGCTTATAAAGAACTCAAATTTCCCAATGCACCACAAGACTTGCAGTGTTTGAGTACATTACAAGAATTGCAGTGATCGAGTACATTATAAGAACGGTTCCTTTGTCCGAGAATACCATTTATGCAGATACGGGCCGCAACATACAACCAACAATTCATGGTACAAGAAAGAATTGTTAATGTACCCACAGATATGCAAAATAACATTCAAATATTGCCAAGACAGTACAAAAGTAACTTATGCTGAAAATCATTAGACCACAAAGAATATTTAATGGTTTAAGGATATTAAAGATTGTGCAGCATTCAAAGAAGCTGGTGTAACTCTTGATTTCCAGCGTCATCTTGATATGGAATATTTTGTTAACGCTCCACTAGAAGCCAATGATAAAGTTATTTCACATTCAGATTCTGATGATGATGAAAATCCATGGAAAGTTCCAGTTGAAGAAGCTCTGCTACAAAATGAAGCATCGATCTTTGCACCAGGAGAAAATTTTCAACCCTTACCACTATTCCTTGACAAATTTGTGGAATGTTTAAGTTTTGTAAAAATTTATGGTGGAGAAATAAGGCAGTTGCCTTCCCACCTTACATATCAAAATTGGTGTAAGAGTGAAATGATGAGTGCAGATAGAGGTTGCTCTAACAATATCTCGAGACTATCCTTTTTTGCTCTTAAACTAAGAGCTTTGAAAATGTCTGGTAGCATTGGTTTATGTCTCAGAAAAAGTAGAGGGCGCTCCAATGTTACTGTTAATCAAATGCTATGTACTGACTTTATTCATTTTCCGACACTTCATGACAGTGGCTACAAACTGTTTGTTCCAGACAGAGGTTCACCTGCTTTTTGGGAAAAACAAAAAGGGGTGTTTGCTATGACCAGGCAGTTAGGCCCACCGACCTTATTTCTAGCGCTCTCTGCTGCAGAAACTAGATGGCCTGAATTAATTATTATATTTAAAAAAGTATTGTTCGTAATATGACTTACGTAGAGAAGGCAAGATTAATTAAATCAGATCCAGTGACCTGCGCTCGCTATTTCGATTACAGAATTAGAAAACTTTATGGTGAAGAATAATAATTCATTCATTGTTGTTGCCCTTACTTGGTGAAACTTGTCCATACTGCATACAGACTTGGAGAATAATAATGGCATTTTAAGAATTTTCTATTATTGGATTATTCTTACAGAATCGAATCGCAACATGCCCATTGTTTACTTTGGTTAGATAATGCACCAAAATATGGAGAAAACACAAGTATATGACATGTTCAGAAGAAATGCAGTTGAAGGAACTTTTAGAGTTCCAAACAGACAAACACACGTTCACTTGTAAAAAAATGCCAAGAAAGAAGTTAAGTGTAGATCTGGAATACCTTTTTTCCCAATCTCCAGGACGGAAATATTGGAACCTTTAGAAAATCTTGCTTCCAACATCAAGGAAAAATATATTGAAATCCGACATTTCCTAAATAAACTTTACAAAGAGCATAAATCACAATTAACTTATGTGGAATTTTTGAGAACTCTAAACTTGACAGAAGAAGAGTACAAAATTGCCATAAGAAGTTCCCTTAAAAGACCATCGGTTTTGTTGAAAAGAAAACCAAGTGAAATTTAAATAAATTCATATAATGAAGATATACCAAATCTGCAAAGATCAGATATGGATTTACAATTCATTACAGATACAAATCTGTCTGACTATATCTTATCTTATATTAACAAATCCCAAAAAATGTTATCAAAATTGTTACGAGATGCCATAGATGACACCAAACGAGAAAATATTTCAATTAAGGAAACATTCAGACATCTTGCTAACAAATTTTTAAACACTAGTGAATTCTCTGCACAAGAAGCAGTATACTATATTCTAGGACTACCTCCATCTGTTTGCAGTAGGCAGTGTATATTTATAAACACTGGTCCACCAGAAGAAAGGGTATTGATTTTAAAGCCAAAGAATATTTTAGAACATTTGCCAGATAACTCTAGAGATGTTTTTCAAAAAAATATCTTAGATCATTATTCGAACCGCCCTAATATTTTGGGAAATATTTAGCAGTTTGCTGCCTGGTGCGAGTATTCGACCAAACAACGTAAACGTGCATTTCCTAAAGAACATGAAGACAATGAATCTAGCGAAGAAGACAGTCTTTGTACACAAGAATGAATTTGGTTATATAAGACGCAGAACAAAAGCCAAGATAATGAGATATGTAAAGTATAATATAGAAAGAGATGAGTCAAACTATTATAGAGAACAAATAATGCTCTTCTTTCCTTGGAGGAGTGAAGAAGAAGATTTAATTAAAAGGAATTGTAAAAAATATTTAATGACAATGCTGATCTGGTATTACAGAATAGAAAAGTCTACATCTACAAAGATTTATATGATCTAAATATGAATATCATTGAAGAAATTAATCAAGAGGACGATGCTAGTCAACCTATTACAAATCCAGATGAGGCGATTAATGAATACAATGTGTCTCATGACAGAGGTGATGAAGATGACATTTTGAAAGATATGGGACTGGAAACTTCAAATAATACCAATTTAACATATCACGTTGGTTGGTAAGATTCTATAATAGCCAAGAGGGATCTTCGCTTGAAGACTTAAAGGTGCTTTTAACTGCTCCAACTGGGAAAGCAAGTTTTGGAATTGGGGGTATCACATTGCATGCAGCGTTCGTTTTACCATATAATCAGTTTAAAGATGAGATGCCAGCACTAAGTAGCAACGTCTTTAACAAGATATATTGTAAAGTTCATCAGCTAAAAATGATAATAATTGACGATGTCAGTATGGTTAGCAGCAAAACTTTAGCGAAAATCGATATAAGGCTTAAACAAATAGTCAAACAAGGCAAACCATTTGGAAGAATATCTATAATCATGTTTGGGGAATTTAATCAGTTGGCCCCCGTTGGAGATCGCTATGTTTCTCCCAGATCCTTCTAATCCATTGGAGAACTGATAGGAAATTAATTACGGAGTGTGTTCAGCATGTATCGATTAACAGTAATTGTGAAGCAAAAAGATGATTCAGTATTTGCAAATGCGCTGAACAACTTTGTTGATAATTATCTCGGTGCAAATGAGATAGAGTTGTTCAGAAGCAGGCAAATCACGGACAACTGTCAGATACCCACTGGAGGTTTAAGATTATTCGGGACAAATCTTGAAGTAAATTGTAAAATTATGCAGTGTTTAATTTGATAAGTGACGTTGTAATTCATGAAGTTGCTGATAGAATTCTTGGAAAAGTTTCATAGTCACTTAAGCAAAATATTTTAAATCAGGTCCAAGCTGCGAAAATTTAAGACACATATGGTTTACCATCTCAAATAAAGGTAAGCATCCATGTTCATTACATGGTAACAAATAATATAAAAGTGACCGACAGACTTGGTGGTGTTGGTATTCTTAAATTCATTGAATCAAATGAACATCATGAAATAATCAGATTATGGCTTTTATTCGAAAACATTAATGTTGGTAAAGAAACCCAAAAAGTTTTATCAAGATTACCTGCCTTAAAAATATGAATGAAAGGCTTACCCAAGTGGAAAGAATTTGCAAAAACCTAAAATCAAGAAAAAATTCTCAACTGCTGGTCATGCGCAAGCAGTTTCCCCTGGTTCCTGCAGAAGCGATGACCATTCATAAAAGTCAAGGCGGTACTTACGATGCTGTTGTAATTCATATGGATAACAAAATACGTAGGAATGAATTATATGTGGCTCTGAGCCGAACACCTACTTTATCTGGATTACACATTAAAGGAGCCTTCAAAGTTCCTTCAAAGCAAAGAAATGAAGACATTGTGAAAAGTGAAATTAGTAACCCATTTGCCAACAGATCTGTAAAAATGACGCTGAACTTTCTACAAGATTATCCATTTTACTTGACTATAATTTTCCACAACGTTAAGTCGTTAAAGGTACATTTGTAGGATATTATTGCAGATGAATGCTATTTAAAAGCATCCATTATACTACTTGTTGAAACTTGGACAACTCAGCCAGATGATATTCACATACCTGGCCATGTTAGAATTTACACATATGATGTAAAGAGCAAAAGACATGCACATGGTGCAGCGATATAAATCAGAAATGATTTAAAGTTAGATTAATTAAAAAATTTGTTTGAACACAATTGAGAAACTTTGAAGGAAAGTTGTAATGTGGTGAGCATGCAGTATCAGAATGTTTCATTTTGTGCAGTATACAAACCACCACTACCCCGTTTCATGCAGTTAAAGACAAATTAAACAGCATGTGTAAAGAAATTAGCGGATGTAAGAATATGTTGATTTTTGGCGATTTCAATGTAAACATTGCAAAGAAAGAAAGCAGTTCATTCCTTTATTTTACAAATAATATGTTCTATATTCTAACATTACAATCGTCTACAGATGGCGGCACACAGATTAATGTGCGTTTTTCAAACAACAGAAAACTCAGAGCTTCCTATTACGAATCATATTTCAGCTATCATAAGCGAGTAATTTGTATTTTAGATGAGCTGTGACAATTAAGAAAGCTACTCAGTCAGAACTGAATCATCGATCATCTGTAAAAGGACCATCAAACATTTTAGCAACTGTTTTATCTGGGGAATATGACTCCAATGTTTTTTTTTACACAAAAAAACAGAATTAAAGACGCTGATAAAACAAATATTGAGTCTTTGAATGCAGTTTTGGCAGATATGTTCACAGTCAGTAAAGTTGCAGAAAAATCTACATTTACAACAACCACTTACGATGTAATCAGTATTTCGTCCGAAGATTCCCAGCAAAACTTGACGCCTTCCAATGCGGCTGCTATTACCAACATTGTTGCAAATAAATCATCCCTATTTCAGATTAGATGAAGGGCAAATTTTAATTTACAAGCACAACTTGGTTTCTTTAAAATCTCAGCTAGCTCCTGATGAAAAAAAAAAAAAGAAACTAAGCAAACTAGGACACCATCCAATGGATGCCTGGTTAACAGATAGCATCATTGACGGCTATTTATTCAGGTTATCTGAAAAATGTAATGATTTTTCATTTGGAAATACCTTTGTGTCACAAAATATATTTAGTGGCAATTTTGAACATGATATAATGCAACATATGCATGTTCACAACAAATCTCATTACATAATGCCAATATTTGTAAATGGCAACCACTGGATTGTCACATGCTTTTGGTTAGTGGATAATATATTTTCCATGTTAGACCCTCAAGGTGCAGATCATCCAGTGGAAGAAAATATAATGAAACAATTTTCAAGTTACTACTGAGGAAAATGGAAAAACCAATAGTAGACGGAATGAAATACAAACCAATCAAGGAATTCACGAAACAGAGTGATGCCTACAACTGTGGTGTTTTCATATGCTGGCTTTCTAAACAGTTTATCTCAAATAGAAGCTTCCAGGAAGCTCTAAATTCTGATGATTTCAGAATTGAAATTTTCAATATGATTACATCTCTATAAAACAACAACCTAAGTGCAAGAAAAAAACTGTTAAAGTTAAAAAGAAGTTTAAGTTGAAAATTAAAACAGCCAGAGTCTCACCCTTGAAATAATATCAGAAGGTGTTCTCAAGGGTTAGGCTCTGTGGCGGAGGAGGGTAAATAAAAGACATAGGCACTGAAATATAAATAACATTTATTAATTCACTTATCAGATTATGCAAGTTGTTTTCTTTTTTAATTCATTTGTCAGATTATGCAAGTTGTTTTGTTTTCAATTATCTAAAGCACCCATAAGACCTATCTCGTTGCCTCTGTCTTATCCAATATATTTAAGTCATATACAGTGTATCTTATTAAAAGTGTATTAGCATCATAATCATTTTGTTTTTATTTAGATCATAGATGGTCTTGCATTTTAAGATGGAAAACGATTTGATTATATAAAGTAGATTTAAGTCATTTAAGACCCAATTTGGTTTAAATCGGTAAAAAGTAAATTAATTATGCTGCTCTTACACTCTCAAGTAAGACATACTGTAATATAAAAAAATACTTTTAAAGTTTTCACACTTTCCAATTCCGCAATTAATTTTGTATACAATTACCTATTTTTAGATATTATTTTTTAAAACAAAACATTAAAATGTGCTATATTTTAACTTAAATCTTTTGCAGGCTATCAGTTGATAGGTGTAGTAAAGAAAATGGTGAAAGAAAACAATTGGAAGGTTTAGAAATAAAAGTATAGCCAAATTTTTATATTCATTTTAATTGAACACAGCTTTCATTACAATTTGTTCAGGACACTTATGATCTCAGGTCTAAAATTAACGTGACCAGGAATTCACTTCATTTTTCTAGCGTGTTCGTGTAAAATTAATCTTATTTGAAAACATTTATTAATTTCTAAACTTTTAAGTGTTTCGCGTGGCGTTTTAAAATGGCTTACCAAATCGTTGTCGATGCGCGTAAAACCAACAGAAAATATAAGTTGACACGACGCAGTGTTATCTTCAAGCTGAACTATATTACCGGCCACGTAAATGACCCAGAAAAGTGGGTCAAGAGCTGCATCGGGGTTATCGTGGCACATATAGTCGAGGATATTGAACCTAGTGACAGGGTAGGGTTTACGTTTGGATCTGAACACTTTGACAAAGGCGATGCGTACTTGTCATTTAGAAAAGCATCAAGTGTGACATTTGAAAACGTTAGGGACCTGCTAGGACAAATATACCAGAGTAACAGCGAAGGTTTTCACTCCGATACTTTCCGAATGACAATGACTCAAGTAAAACCGTCCATCGGGGCAGGCCGAAGAGATAGGTACGCCAGCTTTGAAGAGGAGTGTAGTAAGAGAAAAGGAATTGTAAGGATTAACAACTCCGACAATGTGTCTTCCTAGAGCACTTATCGTAGCCATGGCATACCTTATGAATGTACCCTACCTTTAACAGATACGTAGAAATGTTGGAAAACGTCAGGATCAAGAGGTCGAGAAACTAATGAGAGAAACAGGTATAGAAATACCGACTGAAGGCGCAGGTATTGTTGAACTTCAGAAATTTCAACAACATCTGACACAATACAAGCTCACTGTGTATGAATATGGTTCTAAAGATCAAACAGTGTTGTTTGATGGACCCGATGCTCCTTTAAAAATAAACCTGCTTCATCACACTAACCATTATAACGTCATCACCAATTTAAAAGCAGCCTTTTGCTGTCATTATTATTGCGAGTGGTGTCATGTACCATATGATCATAAAAATAAACACCGATGTTCTGCCTCTTGTCCTTGCTGTCAACAGAACCCACCTTGTGAAGACACGTGAGGAAATAACTTGTGACGAATGTCGCCGCAGGTTTAGAGGTCAACTTTGCTACCAGGCACACAAAGCCGCTGGGTACCATGGCCCAGCAAGTGTTTGTCAGTGTGTCACGCGATGCTCCGACTGTCTCAAGACAATTACAGTTGACCGAAACCATGTGTGTGACGAGGTGTATTGCAGAGTATGTGCCAAGCATCAATCTGCAGGTCACTATTGTTACATAAAGCCTGATGAGCGAGAGCCAATAACAGAGGGTACGTTGTTTGTGTTTTACGATCTTGAGACCCGGCAAGATGAAGTGGGCCCCAATGGTGAAAGGATACATGTACCCAACTTATGTGTGTTTCAGCAACGCCATAACCTCCGCATGGAGCAAGATGATGCCGTGCTCATATGCTATAGATGTTGTGCAAGACGTCAAGTGCTAAAAATAAAACCGTTAGAGGTTTGCAGAATACGTTCTGGGTGTTGCACCAGCTTTCAAAAGGTTAGTGGTAATGGCACACAATGGAAAGGCCTATGATCATCAATTTATACTAAAACATGTGCTGGAAAAGACAAATCTGGAGGTTGAGTTGATTATGCGAGGCACCAGCACCATTCTGATGAAAATAGGCAATGTGAAATTTATAGACAGCCTCAACTATTTCCAGATGCCATTAGCTGTACTTCCTAAAGCGTGCGACTTGCGACCTATGCTAAAGAAGGGTTACAGCCCTGTATATATATATATATATATATATATATATATATATATATATATATATATATATATATATATATATATATATATATATATATATATATATAACATATACAAATTGAAACTGCCCCGAATATGTGTTCTAGGGGGCCTGATTAGCACTTTTTTGAAGAATCTTTTTCAAAATTCAAAAGTCGGGATCTCCGCATTAATGAATTTTTTTAAAGAAAATTTACCCAAAATGAATTTTTCAGTACCGCTCACGCTGTTATAAAAACAACCCACCATAAATGAATAGTAAAATCAAACCAAAACATCTAACAGTTTCATATTGGAACGCACAAGGCCTAAAAAACAAGAAAAACTAATGACCCTAAGCAAACCTAACCTTGGACAGGATGTGTGTAACGAGCACTGGAATATTATCTCCGAGAACATGAAATAGACGTTATGTCGGTAGAACATTTCCAAAGCCATCGCAAGTACAAAAAATTGCTACTCATACATTTTACAAAAATGACAGGCTAAATGAACAAGGAGGCAGAACGGTAGTATATGTTAAGAACACGTCCTTCTGCCATCAAATCAGGGAAGATAGAAAACACCGGACTTACAATTACCATGAAAGACAACAGAACATTTTATCTCTACGGAATTTATTACACCCCAAACAAACCAATGAACTGTACTGATCTAAATAAATTGCTGCACTCCAACAACGCAACGATACTGTTGGGTAACTTTAACGCCAAGCCCTCAATCTGGAATAGAAGAACGCCCAACAGAGGAAGATAACTTCAACAGTACGCCGCAGAAAGAACTTAGTAATCAAAGGGCCCAGTGAACCCACGGATATACATCACACTTCGTCATATATTCTCGACATCGAGATAAGCACAAATATGCACGAAAATCTTTACCCCAGACTGTAATCAGACCACCTACTGATAATCATAGAAATCCGAAAAGGTTAAACCACAGATTACCGAGAAATAGTAAGAACGGATTGGGAAACTTTCAAGAAACACTTGCCAAAAGAAATATACTCAACAGATCAGATCCCCAACAGAAATAGGAAACGTAGTAGAAATACTAGAAAAATCTATACACAATGCATATGAAAAATCCATTAAGACACATAAAATACCTGTAAGAAACCTACAACGACCATCTCACATCAGGCAAACAATAAAATTAAAAAATCAAGCCAGAAGGAGATACGTGAATACTCTGGATCCTAGAGATAAAACCACACTCAACAAACTCACAAATGAAGTTAAAAAATTACTAAGTCAACATAAAACAGACAACTGACACCATCTAACAGCCAACTTCGACACATCAGACGGCAGTGCATGGAAAACTGCTAGACGACTGAAATATAAATAGCCAAGCCCCTCACCACTAACAACCACAGGCGGCTTTGCAATCACCGACGAAGATAAAACAGAAGCCTTTGCTCAATCTCTTTTCATCCAATTTCAACCTAACCCACCTAGCAACAACCCATCTAGCCGAAAATATCAAGACGAAATTGAACGAAAAATAGAAACAAATATAAGGCGGACCGACGAATTTACCTTTCCAGAGACAGACGTGGATGAAACCCAAGCCACAATCAATACACCCAATGTCAAGAAATCACCAGGACCGAATGGCATCACAAACAAGATGCTTAGAAATACACCAACCAACATTGTTAAATTTTTAACAGTAGTCAACACAATATTAATATTCAACCACTATCCTAAAAACTGGAAAACAGCCGCCACAATTCTCATATTGAAACATAGCAAACCTACCAACCAGCTACAGACCAATAAGCCTTCTATTCGCCATAAGGAAAATAGCAGAAAAATTTATTGTCAAACACATAAGAACCCATACGGAGCACATGCTCCGTAATGATCAACAAGGTTTTAGAAGCCAACACTTTACAACCCACCAAACACTAAGAATAGCACCTGAAATCAAAGCTGGCTTTAATTGGAAGAAGTCAACTGCAGCAGCTTTTTTAGACATTGAAAAAGCCTTCGATGGAGTATGGCATTCAGGGCTTCTCTACAAACTATACCTGAGGCAAGTGCCACAACCAATTATAAGACTCATACACTCCTACCTCACAAACAGCAAATTCAGAACAAAGGTAAACAACAAAAAGTCAAGAGAATACATTTCCACAAAGTTGAGTTGTACAATTTATACGCCTAAGATCTCCCAACAAGACGACATTAACGCCCATTTAAATTGATTTGACACATGGAGAATCAAAGTCAATTAAACCAAAACAAAAAAAGTTATGTTCGCACAAAGCCATAAAACACCAACGAAAATACTCAAAATAAACAATCACAAGCCACCCAGGAAGCGAAATACCTAGGTATCATCTACGACGCGAAACTCAGCTTGCGGCACCACATCAACGAAGCTAAAAATAAAGCCACCCAACTCATAGGAGCGCTGTATCCGCTTATGAATCACAAGAGCAGAACAAGTCGCGAAACGAAACTCAACTTATACAAGGCAATAATAAGACAAACGATAACATACGCATGCGAAGTTTGGAGAACAGCTCCTCCAACTTTAATCAAAACACTACAACGAGTCCAAAATAGATGTCTACGCATGATATTCAACGCTCCACGATACACAAAAATTACACAGCTCCATCGAAAATCAAACACTCCCACAATAAAATAATTCATGGACAGGATTACAAACTCAACAAAAGAAAAAATTCCAGAGCAAAACAACCTTACCATAGCAAATATAATCAAGCAGAATTACATAGAAAACAACCACTACCAACGTACATATAAAACAAATTTAAAACACTCAAGTCCGTGTAAATAATCAAGATGACGGGGTCAAGGAAACTAAAATTCAAACTCTCTAAACACATTTAAGGTAAGGTAAGAGGTGGCAGCACAGCACTAGTGTAGACGTGAGTCAGATCTTTCACCCTTCCGACTCCGATATTCCTCCACAACAACGAAAAGTGGACCCAACTCTCAGGCCACTTTACCCGTCAGAATCTTACAGATTGCGTAAGAATTCACTTGACTTCATCTACAGACTTCAGACAGATAACCAAAATCATGGATAGCCTGCATCTCCAGTACTTCCATTTCCGTACAGTATCAGAGAAATGATACTAGAAAAGACCCGCGTGCGTAGACTAGCTCAACGCACCGGAAACCCCACCGACAAACGAGACGCAAACAGACTCATCAAACAAGTATGATCCGCTTTACAAAACCCCGCAACAACCGTTCGGAGGAACGCCTACAAACCCTGTCCGCCAAAGACAATTCCATCTGGCAAATGGTAAATGGCCCACGGACGTAATAGCATCGTATACAAGGATGCGGAGAAAGTAAGTGCATTCGCGGATCATCTGGAGTTGCAATTCAGCCCGAATTATAACCCCGTTGATCTGTCGCACGTCGCAAGAACGCACGGTTATATCAGGAGTGCACTTCGCGCCACCCCAGACACAATTATCGAGCCCGGACCTTTCGAGGAAGTTTCCCATATAATCAAATTATTAAAAAATAGGAAAGCTCCGGGATACAATGGAATCTCCAAAGTAGCCCTGAGAAACATCCCCCGTAAAGCCGTGATATTCATAGTTACTATGAATGTCATGCTGACATTTCAACATTTTCCATCTGTGTGGAAACTTACCGACATTATCAAGATCCCAAACCCCAGCAAAGATCCGCTGTTACCTCAGAACTACAGGCCCATTAGCCTACTCCCAGTCATCGGCAAAATCGCCGAAAAACGGATTCAGAAAAGGCTAGCCTTATTCACCTCTGAGACCCATATCCTTCCTGACGAGCAATTCGGTTTCAGAAATCAGAACTCCAGCCCTTCGTGTGGTGGAAAACGTCACCGAAGGATTTAACAAAAACAAGTCAACTGGTGCAATATTTCTAGACATTGCTCAAGCCTTCGACAGGATTTGGCATGCGGGCCTCCTAAACAAACTTCTATCATTTAATTATCCTCTCTCTTTGATTCTGCTAATCATGTCATACCTGCAACAGAAGAAGTTCCAGGTCAAACATCTGGGAACCAGATCTAGAACCTACTTAGCCACGGCTGGCCTCCCGCAGGGTTCTGCTATCTCCCATCCGCTGTACAATATACAGTGTGGAACAGCCAAATGGAATAAATTCGATAACGGATAAATGAGGGCGTGTTGGGAAAAACGCTTGGACACGTCGATTTGTATTTTTAACTGCGCATCTTTTTCAAGAAAAAAAAATTATATAGGGTGCGTCATGTGACAGTGGCCAATACCAACTTTCTTATTTTAAATACAAGCCCCTGTATATTATTAATTTTTTGGATTCTTCAGAAAATTCTAGACATAATTCATGTACAATGTTCTATACCTATCTTCAACTGTTTCGGAAATATTAAGTATTTTCAGATTTATTACAAAAATTAACATTAAAAATAGAAAATTATTTTATTTCACAAATTCGCTACATTGCATTCAATACTTATTTCCCATTCAGCTCTTGATAATGAGAAAGTAAACAAAAACCATTCCTGCGTTTCTTTTTACTGATATGAAATGAAACAAAAACAAAAACAGTTTTCTTTCTGTTCGTATAAAACTCGTAGCCTTAGCAACTTGTTGTCTGCCTGCATGACAGTAGTGATTAGTGTCAGTGCTATTGTCGTTTGAATTTCGTTAACTGTACGTAATAATATCAGAAAAATGGTTCATTTAACAGAAATGCACAAAATAACCATTCTACAAATGATTGGTTATGGAGATAACACACGGACACAGATGGAAGTGTCTCGCTTATTTCACGAAAAATTTCCAAATTTGCCGCCTGTATCCCAAGGAACAATTAGCAAAATAGAAAAGCAGTTTCGCGAGCTTGGTCATGAGAGACAGATAAAAAAAGTAGCTGCCAATGCAGTAAGTGATGATACGAAATTGGATATTACGCTTGAGTTTCAAGAAAACCCACATACTTCTGGTCGACAAGCAGCCCAACTATTCAACGTTAGCCACACAGCAATTTTTCGAACATTAAAGGAAAGTAAAATGCATCCCTATAAAATGATACCAACTCAGGAGCTCATGGAGGACGATTTCGATAGGAGAACGTATTTTTGTGAACAAATGATGGCAATGTTAGATAACAATGTGATCCAATTAGAAGATGTTTTGTTTTCTGATGAGAGCACATTTACACTTCACGGTCATGTTAATCGTCAAAATTGCCGCTATTGGTCTAATGAGAATCCTCATTGGATGAGAGAGGAACATACGCAATATCCTGAAAAAGTTAATGTTTGGGCAGGAATTGTTGGAAATCATATCGTAGGTCCCTTTTTCATTGATGGCAACTTGAATGGGGATAAATATTTAGAACTGCTCCAAAATAATGTCGTGCCAACTTTGACAAACTTATATCCAGATCCAGCAAACCCACAAGTTCCTGCCAATAAAATATGGTTTCAGCAAGATGGAGCACCGCCCCATTACCAAATCAATGTCCGGCAGTACCTGAACCAAATTTTTCCAAATCGGTGGATAGGGAGGCGCGGATCGATAGAATGGCCAGCACGATCTCCTGCTCTGTCGCTATTAGACTACTTTTTGTGGGGATATGTCAAAAGTATTGTATACAAAACTAAGCCCCTCAACTTAGATGACTTAAAAAGACGAATCACGCTTGCGATTAGATCAGTCACGCCTGAGATGTTGAGTAATGTTAGAAGACATTTCTATACCAGATTAGCATGTTGCCAAGATGTTCGTGGCGAGCATTTTGAACATTTACTACATTGACATTAATTTTTTTTTGTTTTTTAAAATTATTAAGAAATAATCAGTATTTCTTATTAGAATTTGTGAAATAAAATAATTTTCTATTTTTAATGTTAATTTTTGTAATAAATCTGAAAATACTTAATATTTCCGAAACAGTTGAAGATAGGTATAGGACATTGTACATGAATTATGTCTAGAATTTTCTGAAGAATCCAAAAAATTAATAATATACAGGGGCTTGTATTAAAAATAAGAAAGTTGGTATTGGCCACTGTCACATGACGCACCCTATATAATTTTTTTTCTTGAAAAAGATGCGCAGTTAAAAATACAAATCGACGTGTCCAAGCGTTTTTCCCAACACGTCCTCATTTATCCGTTATCGAATTTATTCCATTTGGCTGTTCCACACTGTATATACCATTGACCCTTAATATTCCGTTTATATCTAAATATGGAGAGAGCTTAAAAATCGTACTAACTTTTTTAAGTGAAATTCTTCTTTGTAAAGATTTTATTTCATCAGTACAAAAACTTTCGCTTTGAGACGATTTAAACCAATACATTTCTGCTTGATTGATTTCTTCCACGTCCAGCTATTTGGTATTTTAGGATGGTTCTTCGGCTCACACTGTTAAAGTAAGCAGCTCGTAAATTTGGTCCTTCGCGTTAAAAGAGCAGCACCTTGGAGATATTTAGTTGAATTAGGAATTTTTTTTATAAAAGTTGCACATGGAGAAGAAATAGAGAATCTGGTTTTAGAAGACAATATCGCTAATAGTAGAATGGTAGTTTTATGTGATAAAAGTTCTTCAAATATAGCGGATCCATGTGAAACAGAAGATAAAGCTGTTTGATGTAACTAATTGTTCTATTGTTTTGGCTAAGGATACAGACAAAATAGTTGAAAACAGGTCAGTACAGTCTACTTGTAAAGAAAGTTCATTATCCAAGCCTACCTTAGTTATACCTGGGCAAGTTACACCACTTAGCAAAAAGTTATATAGTGGTTCTAGAAACCGCAAGGCATTGTAGCTGTAGAATTGCAGTACAAGAAAAAAATTAAAGAATGAGGGAGACGGCATTTATTGAAAGGCAAAGGAAAGCAATAGATCTCAAATGTAAATTAGAAAGTACAGGTGGAAGTGAAATTAGTTCTACAATTATATCAGAAGTAAACACGGTAAAAAGTGAACAATATGGAGGAAGAAAGTAATATTGCTAAGGTGAGAAATTGGTTGGCTGACCAAGGGGGTACACCCGGGATGCAGGGTGAAGGCGTAGGGAAATCCAAACAAGGAAACACAGAAGCTTTGAAGTTACTGGCCGAGAACGTTAAGCTTGGTGAGAGTCAAAATGGAATGGAAATGCATCTGAAGCGGAAAAGATTCTCAAAGGACTTACCTACTTTTGATGGAAACCCAGAGCAGTGGTCGTTATTCATCAGCCAGTAGAGAGAAAGTACAGAGGTATGTCAGTTGCAGAAGTACCTCAAAGGTAATGCTAGAGATGTAGTGCAACCTTTGCTTGTGTCACCAGAAAACGTAAGTAGCATTATGCATTCTCTTGAAATCAATTTTGGAAAACCACAGTATGTCATAACGACATTCATTAATAAGGCTTGTCAAATGAAAAATTGCAATATGGATAATTTCATGATTTTTTCTAATGTTGTTATTAATATGGTCACTACAATTACAAATATGCATTTTTACAATTATTTAGATAATCCAGTTTTACTTAAAGAACTAACCTCTAATTACCTACCATTCTCAAATTGAGATGGGGGGAATATGTAGTTAAAAATGAGATAACTAATGCTAACCTCGACCATCTGTCACACTGGTGTAAAGAAACAGCTTTGGTTATAGGCGAAATGGATGTAATTGACATCAAGAAAGAAGAATCATGGAAGAGGAACGAATGTTATAGAAAAACTTTTTCCAATACAAATGAGGATAGTAGTGATAAAATGATTCTATTGTTTGCAGAAAACCTGACCATAAAATTAGTTCTTGTAAACTTTTTGCAAAACTAAAGGTAGAAGATTGTTGGATTCCTGAAAAGGGGCCATTCAGTTCATAGATGCAGTTCGAAGAAAAGATGTGGAGTTACTGGATGCAAAGAGAGACATCATTATCTTTTGCGCAATGAGCAGAGTAACTGAAGTCAACATGGAATCACCCAATAGGGAAACTAGATATATTCAGCAGGATAAAACGAAAAATGTAAACACACATAGAGATAAATGCGAAGTTTTACTGCGAATTTCACCTGTAAAGTTGACAGGTCAGAGAAAGGAGATGACAGTGTTTGCTTTGTTTGATGAAGCATCTACTTCATTTACTTTACTGGAGGAAGATGTTGCGGACAGCTTAGGTCTTAGAGCTCCAGTAGAATCACTATGCTTCCAGTGGGCAAATGAAGCCACAAGAACGGAAGAGCAGAAGAAAGGTGAGCAGAACAGAGGAACTTTCGGCCATCTTGGATAATTATAATCCCATTAATTACTCTTTAATGATGATGTGAAGGTCACTAACTAGCTTTTCATTATCGAAATTTTAATGGTTCGTGACGTCTGTAGGTCATTAACTAGTTTTTAATTGTTGTAATATTACTGATTGCAGATTGCAATCACTTGTAATTTAGATTAAAATATGTTTGACGTAGTATGATTGTTTATAAATCTAAAATCGATATTAGTTTTCATATTATTTAACTTCAAGAAAGTGCTGGACATACTTGTAATGATATAATATAGTTTAAATTATTTCACGTAACTCCAATGTATTTGATGTGGTATTTCACCAAAATGTTACTATAATAACAACGGAGAGAAACTTGAACGCCTGGAAAAGACAATATCACGGCTTTTTGGTAGAATTTTGTTTGGAAATTTTAAGTGTTAATTATCAAATGATATTATGAGTGAAATTTGAAGCAGAAATCAATAGCATCGATAACGACGTATAAATGACGTATAAACGGCGCATAAATATACGAGAATCAAAATAGTCAACATTCTCAGTTTTATTTCTTGTTAAGTAAATAGGTAACAGTACCACCTAAAACCTTAATACATTATTAGCAACCTCTTCCTTTTTGTTTTATTTATTTTGGAGTTTTTAGTACACCTGTCAAAGGGCAAGAGTTGTTAATTTAAACTGCAAAAGTCAACAGAGAACATTAGTTTGCTTCAACAGTTGTGTAGTGTACAGTGCCTTAAAAGTTTTTAATTTTGTGTGGGGAAAGTTTTTTACAAAGTACTCAGGTTAGTCAAACACATTATTATCTAGCTTTGTATAAGTCAAATCTCTCTTGTTTTTTTAAATTTGTAATGTATACCTACTTAGTGCGATTCTTGTAACATCAGCATTATCATTATTTCTGTTTTTACAGAGATGTCGGCTAACTTAAATGGTTTACCAGCAAGCGAGCTACTCTTATAGAGTTTGGGCTTTTTTGAAGATACTGATGCGAAACAGCGTTGTTTTAACGCAATAAATTCCAACATTCAGTCTTACCAAGATGATATATCTGAGTGGTTTTCTGAATATCGTGAATTAGAGCAAACATTCACTGTCTCTGAATTTCAAGGTGCGTTAATTTATCTATGACCAAGTATTTTATTTAAAAATTAATTCTACTTATTTTGGTTTAGAAACTCATCACCCGGTATCCCTAACTGTAGAGCCCTACATACTTCATGCAGATGACTCAAAAACTGACGGTAAGTGATTTAATCTTTTTTCAATTATGCTTATGATTTATGCGAGGTTTTGTTGTAGATATTAATCTTCCCTTAGCATGGATGTCAACCAACGAACTGCTACATCTCTTTGGAGAAGAATTTGTTAATACGCGCTCCTCGTTACAACAATGTTTGAGAGCTGTAATATTAAGAGTGAGTTCTTACAAAGAAGATATCACACCTAACTTAGAGTTTTATCATCAACTACGACAGTGCATCTTATATTTGGGTTGAGAAGGTATACTGTTATTAATTTGGTTATATTATTGTATTATACATATAACCTGTTTGCAGCTGAAACCTTGGGTACCGATAATACTTAGTGTTCTGCGGGTAGCAGTATTTTCAGTAAAGGGATGCTTCAGCAAACTCGTAAGTCGGTTCATGTTTTTGGATTGTTAATAATTATAAAATTGCATATCGTCGCTCAGAAGTCAAAACCTCGTATCTCGATTTTTCACGATTTCGAGTTACGAGCTTCAACATTACATATATATTATGGCGCATCTGTCGCAAAACCTCGTGTGTTTATAGCCGCAGCAGAGAGCATGCGCTGCATTCATTTCAAAAACTCGTATCTCAATTTTTGTTCTATAACCTCGTATCTTGCTGCTCGGCGGGAATCAACCTGTTGTTGGTATTAATTTGTTTTTATTTTCATGGTTATCCTTCGTGTTTTATGGTGTGAATATCCACAATGGTAAGTACATTATATTAGTCTACCTAAGATTTACATGATAATCATTATTAAATAAATGTAGGTATTTCTTTAAATTTACTATCCGGCTTTCCTTTAAAAAGTGAGGTTATGAATGGAAATGTAAGGTTTCACTCAATCTCTGGTTACTTACTAAGTATGAGAATAGCAATAATAAATCATAATATGCCTGTTTGACGTAGTAAAATGTGTTGTAAGACATATTTTCTTAAGCTATGAGTTACGAGGTTTTCGTATAGTTGGTCTGCTATTGTTTTGATTAAAGATACGAGGTTTTTGCCGAGATTTTTTTAATTTTCTCACTTTATATATTATTATAAATAAAAATTAAATATCTGTATACTGTTCTAAAATAAAGAAATACAGTGATACCTATATGGAAATAAATTCAGATATTTTTATGTAAGGAGATTCGATCGTTCTGCGTTCTAGGAATTAATTTTCGTATCTACTGAACTTAAGAATAATATCATATTAATGAAAAATTAAACACTGCAAGTAGTGTAGGTTGAATAATTTAATCTACCTATGTCCTATATTTTGTGAGATTATTCTGAATTATGAGTACATGAAGTACTGAGTCGGGTTTTTTTTTCTAGACAACACGTTCTTATAAAATACTGGAAATGGCTCTTCGCCAAGCAGAATTAGAATATGCAACTCATGTTCACAATCACAACACAAGAAATGACGTTCCGATGAACAACGAATGCCATAGCTCATCTTACTCTGCATTAGATAATGTGAGCATTCCAACAGTGTCTACAATACCTAGCAGCTCTACTTTTGGAAAGTCTACACCAGAAAGAAGCAAAACAAAAAATGACGAAGATGATATTAGTATCCCGGACACATGCATCCCAGACCCATTTGAAGATTCTGGTTCCAGTTGCCACCCCACAGACATCTCATCAGACTCAGAGAATGAAATTCAAGAAAGAAGAAAAAGCAAGAAACGTCAACGTTCGCAACAACCAACGATTGTCGTTGATGCGGAGAAATCGCTAGCAGAAGTTATACGAAAGAAAAAGGGCCATTCAGAAACTTCCTTATGGAAAAGAAATGTTTCTAAATTAATGAGAATGAAAGGAACGGAATATGATACAAAAAAGATTGAAAAAAATGGGACAGTCGTTAATCTGAAGAAAAGTCCAAGAGAAATGGGGCCAAGATGTAAATCATCGAGGTGCTTGAAATCTAAAGAAAAAAGGCAGTGCTCTAGAATTACTGAAGAACAGAGAAAACGCATATTTGAAGAGTTTTGGGCTCATATGGACTGGAGGCAAAGGAAGATCTTTGTAGCTACTTTAGTCAACAAAAGTGCAACTAAAGAGAAAACTACCAAAACAAAATCTCGACGTGGTGTAAGTTTGTCTTACCACTTGAAAGTAGAGAATTCTCTTGTACCCGTCTGTAAAAAAATGTTTCTGGCTACTTTGAATGTAGGAGAGTGGAGCGTACTTAACTGGGTAAAAAATAGCTCAGATTCTGATATAGTGCAAAACACTACAAAATTTCCAAATAAATCTAGAACAATTAATTCCGAAAAAAGACTTAAAATTAAGGAATTTTTCCAGCGTCTTCCTAAAATGCCTTCTCACTACTGTCGATCTTCAACTAACAAGCTGTATCTGGAATCAATTTTTCAGTCATATAGTGAAGTGTACAAATTTTATAAAAATGAAGTTGTTCCAGAAGATGCCACAGGGTATGATGTATTCCTTTCGGAAATGAAAAATCTCAATATAGACATTTTTCATCCTCGAAAAGATCAATGTGATCTATGTTTCTCACAAAAATTAGGAAATGTAACTTTGGAAACATACACACAGCATATTAATCAGAAAGATCGGGCACGAAGAGAGAAAAATGTTGACAAAGAAAGAGCTTTGGCTGGAGAAGTATGTGTCTTCACTGTAGATGTGCAGGCAGTCCAACTTGTTCCCCATGTACCTGCAGGAATGGTGTATTTTAAGCAAAAATTAGCAGTACATAATTTTACTATTTACAATTTGGGCAATGACAAAGTTGTATGCTACGTTTGGCATGAGGGCGAAGGAGGGATGGATAGTAACTGCTTTGCTTCTTGTTTAACAGATTTTATGTCCGAAGAATTGGATGAGACTGAAAAGTCCAAAACCAAAATTTTTTATAGTGACGGTTGTTCCGCACAAAATCGTAATGTTACTTTGGCTAATGCGTTACAGTACTATGCAATCTTAAACGACACTATTATTATTCAAAAGTACCTTGTTAAAGGACACTCGCAAATGGAGTGTGACAGTGTACATTCTACTATTGAACGAATGAAAAAGAATAAATGCATTTATTCACCTTCAAATTTTGTTCAAATAATTACTGATGCCCGAAAGGATTCACAAAAAGGTCCCTACAAAGTAAAGTATATAAATCATACATTTTTCAAAGATCATTCGAATATTAAGTACTATTCTTCGATTCGTCCTGGCAAAAAAGTTTCAGACCCATGCGTGACCGATCTAAGAGCTTTAAAGTATTCCAAAGAACTTCCAGCCCATTACAAATTGACTTTCGATGAAGACTGGCAGCCTTTACCCTCTCGTGCATCCACTTCAACTGGAGAGATAAAAAAACTTTATGACTCCCCCCTACCTTTAAAGGGTGACAAGTTTAACCACTTACAGTCTCTCAAGTCAGTTATCCATGAAGACTATCACGGTTTTTATGATTCGTTGCGCCATTGAACAGCATCATCTCTAATTTCCAATGAACTATACCAAAGTTAGAGTTTAGAGAGAAAACTTAAGTCTAAACCCTGTTTTTTAAGAGTTTTATTTGCCTGGTTTGAACTTTTTTATTCATGTAAGTTACTTTATCATAATACTCAGAGATCAACAAGAACCTGTTAGTTAAAATAATATTCCATTTATTTTGTTTTTTGTACTATTTTTTAGGATTGATATAATCTCCCATTTCAATACGTATTATGTATTATTTGTGTTGTATTAACCAGAATAAATCTTAAGTAAATTGTGTTTTTAAATACTAATATTTAGTAACATAATCACGTAACTCAATATAATAATAGTATCGATTGGAACCAAAAAGCTCGTATCTCGCATTTTTTCTTCCATATAAAAAAAAGAAAGGCAGTAGTGCACAATCCACTTTCATACAAAATTGAAATCAGTTATAATACATAAATGTTCAAAAATAACCCACAATTACATATTTTTACTTTGCTAGGGGAGTTTTTGCTGTTTTCTGGAAAACTACAAATTTAGAGATACGAGGTTTTGACTTCTGAGCGACGATATATTGATTTACCTAGTTTCATACTGGCCAAGTAACCGTGATTTATTATAAGGGAAGGAGGACACTCAATCCCTGAAAGCGCCACCACTTTAGTTACTCCACAGAGTTTACATAGTAAATTATTTAAACTGTGCAAATTTTCATTTGAAATAGGTAAAAAATGTTTTTGCAGATATCCGGTGAACGGATGGAATGGGTAAAATAAATGTAAATACCGATGTGCAAACGCTACTGCGTAACAGCAGAGGTAGAGGTATAATATTTTTTACTGATGTATATGTATTAATAAAATATTTAAACGTTATGTAGAGAATTAACGCACAGAAGAGGAGGGACTACGCTATATCGAAAAACTATCAGAAGTTGACGTTGAGATTAAGAAATTTAACCTCAAATCTCAAAGGTTTTGTTTTAAAATTGAAGATGTGGACTCTGGTGAAACTGGTCCCCTTACTTGGCTTAATGTAAGTTTTACTTAATCTTTATTTAAACTTAAATAGTGTAGCAAAGTGTGTATAAACTTTGTAATATATGTACCAATTCCTGTAAAAGACCATACAAATTTCATGTTACTAATATTATTTACAGAATGCTGTACAGGTACTTCTGGACCATGTTCTCGAAGATTGCGGACCAGGTGATCTCGTAGGCTTAAGGATAAACAATGATAACTAGCCCCAGAGTCCGTCGCTGATCAAATTAAGGCAAGTGTCATTTTAGATATTGCGTCTGAGATTTTACAGAGTAATGCCAACTTTTTGCGTAAGATTTATTAACTCTGGAGCTTGATCGTGTTTGTTTACTTAATGGTCGTGGTTATAAATGGGGTACAGGCTTAAGTTCGGACGAGTTTTGTAAAACAAAGTATGGTATACTTTTTGTATGAAATACTGATAATAGTTGTTTGTCCTTTGCTCTGTCGTCGACAAAAGCCTCTGTAGATAAACATCCTTTTTTCTCCTATATGAAAGTAGCTCAGTCCAGAGGTCTCTTAGTGCAGAGAACTTCGGATTTGTGCAAAATGTTAATCTAGATGTATCTTGCGGAGGTGACTATACACATCTTTAGGCTTTTCAAAATTACCTTAAAGATTACACTATCATTGTGTACAATAATGGAAAGGCAATGGTGTTTATTTTGAAGGTGGTCGCGAAAAAGGTGAACCTTGTTTGAATTTATTGTTAGAAGAATGTCATTATAATGTTATCTTGAGCTTGACAGCATCATTCTCAGTAGACTAATTCTGGAATACTGCAAACGTCGATTATCTCACTTATCACCATAGCAATTGTCCATATTTATGTCCCTGCTGCCACTCTTCACCTCCGTGTGCACTAGAAAATAAAAATATTACTTGTGTTCAATGTAACCGAGATTTTAGAGACTATGGGTGTTTCCAAAATCAAACAGAGAGTTTGCAGTATTCTACATAGATGCAAAACATTATTGCAGCTGTTTGGTTGGAAACCAAAGCCAAACATAAATGTGGGTACGATGTACTACTTGTATGAAAGAGATGCCTATTCGTCACCTATGTCATATGCAACCGGTTGTTAAGCTAAACAAAAATAACGAAAAAAGTTCAGGACGCAGCAAGTGCATTATGGTAGTGAATTTTTATTAAATGCTTAAAATTTGAATAACTCAACTTTCTATAAACTTGAATTTTGGTAAGTAGTAAGACCTTTCCCAAGCAAATATATTCACCAAATTTAATTAAAAAGTGACCAATTTTGAGCTTTATTCTGTGTCTCAGTGTGTGATAATGTGTGTGTACTTATGTTAAAGCGGTTACTTGTAGTTGGAAGTTAGGTTGTTATTGTAATAGTGTTAAAAGACTCTTCAGAATGCCCAAAAAATCGAATACAAGTGTAATGAAGTGTGGTACAAGTGTAATGAAGTATGGGTCAAGCAACAACAGGTTGGATATGACAACATTAGAACTGGGCAAGTTATTTACCTTTCTTAATGAGATTTTTATTCATTGTACATGATTTATCACATGATGATCTAAATGTTATAATCGGTCTTGGTGTTAACATGCCACATTATATACTGTAAATAGTGAATTTTCATAAAAATGTTTTTAATAGCAAATATGTGTTTTTTTAAGAAAGCAAAGGTGTATAAAGTGCATTGAACAAAACGGTGGCCATATTTAACAATTTTTTATTTAGTGTATTTTTAAGTTTCTATTTTATTATTTGTTGAGTTCCGTTTCTAATTGTGTTGTTTTGTGGAGTTTAAGTTTATATTTGTTATTGCCGGGTTTCGTTATTAAACTGTTTCACATAATATTACCTAGCATTATTACCTAATTAAGTATTGTAAATTTAATCACAATATTTTTTATCGTGAATCATTACGAAAAATTATTTTAAAAGTAGAAGTCTATTGTTAGACTCCATGGCCTGCTGCTTTTTGAACACTTTTTTTGTCATTTGTTTTCTGGTATTAGATGTCATAGCCTACTATCCCCAAAACGGTTTTTCTCAAAATTGTGAGTGCAATTACAAGATTTCTCAAGCATGTTGTACATCATTGGAAAGCTCTTTTCACAGGCTATCACATGAGCAAAAAATCCAATATGGCTGCTATAATAAAAACAAACGTTGATACATGTAGCTCAAAAACAAATGACAATCCAAAGTTGAGGAATAGCACAAAAAGATTACTTTGTAAAAAGTGTCCTGATAATGTGCAACTCTTAGACATATCAGATCAACGCCTACTTAGATATTGAAGAAAAAAGAAATCGAATAATTTTGTTTTTTTGAAAATAACTCGAAAACGAAAAGAGGAAGGGCAAAATACCAGTCATATTTTGAACGAGCATGAAATCTTACAACAAAACATTGCTGATTCAACAGTCTCCCTATCTCTAATAATAACGGAGATAGAAATGCATTTCCATTCAATTTGGGACACACTGTATACGAGAATCAAAATAGTCAACATTCTCAGTTTTATTTAATACAGTACCACCTTAAATCTTAAGGCATTATTATTAGCAATAGCTTCCTTTTCGTTTCATTTATTTTGGAGTTTTTTAGTACACCTGTCAAAGGGTAAGAGTTAGTTGCTTAATTTAAACTGCACAAGTCAACAGAGAACGTTAGTTTGCTTCAACAGTTGTGTAGTGAACAGTGCCTTAAAAGTTTTTAATTTTGTGTGGGAAAAGTTTTTTTACAAAGTACTCAGGTTAGTCAAACACATTATTATCTAGCTTTGTATAAGTCAAATCTCTCTTGTTTTTTAAATTTGTAATGTATACCTGCTTAGTGCGATTCTTGTAACATCAGCATTATCATTATTTCTGTTTTACAGAGATGTCGGCTAACTTAAATGGTTTACCAGCAAGCGAGCTACTCTTATAGAGTTTAGGCTTTTTTGAAGATACTGATGCGAAACAGCGTTGTTTTAACGCAATAAATTCCAACATTCAGTCTTACCAAGATAATATATCTGAGTGGTTTTCTGAATATCGTGAATTAGAGCAAACATTCACTGTCTCTGAATTTCAAGGTGCGTTAATTTATCTATGACCAAGTATTTTATTTAAAAATTAATTCTACTTATTTTGGTTTAGAAACTCATCACCCGGTATCCCTAACTGTAGAGCCCTACATACTTCATGCAGATGACTCAAAAACTGACGGTAAGTGATTTAATCTTTTTTCAATTATGCTTATGATTTATGCGAGGTTTTGTTGTAGATATTAATCTTCCCTTAGCATGGATGTCAACCAACGAACTGCTACATCTCTTTGGAGAAGAATTTGTTAATACGCGCTCCTCGTTACAACAATGTTTGAGAGCTGTAATATTAAGAGTGAGTTCTTACAAAGAAGATATCACACCTAACTTAGAGTTTTATCATCAACTACGACAGTGCATCTTATATTTGGGTTGAGAAGGTATACTGTTATTAATTTGGTTATATTATTGTATTATACATATAACCTGTTTGCAGCTGAAACCTTGGGTACCGATAATACTTAGTGTTCTGCGGGTAGCAGTATTTTCAGTAAAGGGATGCTTCAGCAAACTCGTAAGTCGGTTCGTGTTTTTGGATTGTTAATAATTATAAAATTGCATATCGTCGCTCAGAAGTCAAAACCTCGTATCTCGATTTTTCACGATTTCGAGTTACGAGCTTCAACATTACATATATATTATGGCGCATCTGTCGCAAAACCTCGTGTGTTTATAGCCGCAGCAGAGAGCATGCGCTGCATTCATTTCAAAAACTCGTATCTCAATTTTTGTTCTATAACCTCGTATCTTGCTGCTCGGCGGGAATCAACCTGTTGTTGGTATTAATTTGTTTTTATTTTCATGGTTATCCTTCGTGTTTTATGGTGTGAATATCCACAATGGTAAGTACATTATATTAGTCTACCTAAGATTTACATGATAATCATTATTAAATAAATGTAGGTATTAAGAGTGAGTTTTTACAAAGAAGATATCACACCTAACTTAGAGTTTTATCATCAACTACGACAGTGCATCTTATATTTGGGTTGCGAAGGTATACTGTTATTAATTTGGTTATATTATTGTATTATATATATAACCTGTTTGCAGCTGAAACCTTGGGTACCGATGATACTCAGTGTTCTGCGGGTAGCAGTATTTTCAGTAAAGGGATGCTTCAGCAAACTCGTAAGTTGGTTTATGTTTTTGTATTGTTAATAATTATAAAAGCCTGGACGCAGCAAGTGCGTTATGATAGTGAATTTTCATTAAAATGTTTTAAATAGCAAATATGTGTTTTTTTTTTTAAGAAAACAGACATCAAATTTGGTTACCAGTATAACATATATAGTAAAAATAATGTACCATATTTCATCAAAATAACTTTATTGTTTGAAAATGTAAAAAAAAAATTTCTAAAATAAACTTAAAATGTTCCCGAAAAAACTAGTTTCCTGGCCAACGAACCTTATAGGTTATTAGCAAATTGAGCTATTCAATAAAAACTCGCTGCCATAACGCACTTGCTGAGTCCCGAATTTATTTTCTTACAAACATACATTATAATTTCGTGGTCTAAATTCCATACATTTAAGGCTGGCTCAGAACTGTGAGCGATAGGGGGAATCCGTCTGTGTAATTAAAAGAAAACATTGATTAATCTATTTCAACTGAGCAGATTTTCCTGGTTAACGAACTTATCCACTTGCAAAAGAAAGGTACTCACCAAATTTGATCAAAAGCGGCCCATTACTTTTTGAGTTATCGTTGTGATATATATATATATATATATATATATATATATATATATATATATATATATATATATATATATATATAAATATAAATATATATATATATATATATATATATATATATATATATATATATATATATATATATATAAATAAATTGAAACCGACCCCGGATATGTGTTCTCGGGGGCCTAATTAGTGCTTATTTGAAGGATTTTTTTCAAAATTCAAAAGTCTAGATCTTCTCCTCATTAGTGGATTTTTTTTAAAGAAAATTCACTAAAATTGCATATATTGATTTACCTACTTTCATACTGGTCAAGTAACCGTGATTTATTAGTAGAGAAGGACACTCAAATCCCTGAAAGCGCCACCACTTTAGTTACTCCACAGCGTTTACATAGTAAGTTATTTAAACTGTGCAAATTTTCATTTACAATAGGTAAAAAATGTTTTTGCAGATATCCGGTCAACGGATGGAAAGGGTAAAATAAATGTAAATACCGATGTGCAAACGCTACTGCGTAACAGCAGAGGTAGAGGTATAATATTTTTTACAGATGTATATGTATTAATAAAATATTTAAACGTTATGTAAAGAATGAACGCACAGAAGAGGAGGGACTACGCTATATCGAAAAACTATCAGAAGTTGACGTTGAGATTAAGAAATTTAACCTCAAATCTCAAAGGCTTTGTTTTAAAATTAAAGATGTGGACTCTGGTGAAACTGATCCCCTTACTTGGCTTAATGTAAGTTTTACTTAATCTTTATTTAAACTTAAATAGTGTAGTAAAGTGTGTATAAACGTTGTAATATATGTACGAATTCCTGTAAAAGACCATACAAATTTCATGTTACTAATATTATTTACAAAATGCTGTACAGGAACTTCTGGACCATGTTCTCGAAGATTGCGGACCAGGTGATCTCGTAGGCTTAAGGATAAACAATGATAACTAGCCCCAGAGACCTATGGGTGTTTCATTCCGTCGCTGATCAAATTAAGGAAAGTGTCATTTTAGATATTGCGTCTGAGATTTTACAGAGTAATGCCAACTTTCTTGCGTAAGATTTATTAACTCTGGAGCTTGATCGTGTTTGTTTACCAGTTGGTCGTGGTTATAAAAGGGGTACAGGCTTAAGTTCGGATGAGTTTTGTAAAACAAAGTATGGTATACTTTTTGTAGAAAATACTGATAATAGTTGTTTGTCCTTTGCCCTGTCGTCGACAAAAGCCTCTGTAGATAAACATCCTTTTTTCTCCTATATGACAGTAGCTCAGTCCAGAGGTCTCTTAGTGCAGCGAACTTCGGATTTGTGTAAAAATGCTAATGTAGATTTATCTTGCGGAGGTGATTATACACATCTTCAGGCTTTTCAAAATTACCTTAAATATTACACTATCGTTGTGTACAATAATGGAACAGGCAATGGTGTTTATTTTGAAGGTGGTCGCGAAAAAGGTGAACCTTGTTTGAATTTATTGTTAGAAGAATGTCATTATAATGTTATCTTGAGCTTGACGTACTATCGTTCCGACTGGTCGTCGTGTGGTCAGTCGTCCGACCTCGCACCGAGTAGAGGTCCGTCCAGAGCCAACCCAGCAGAGAGCCAGCGTAGTTCAACGTGCAGCCGCAGTCAAGCCAGCGTCGAGGTGAGTCTCCGCCTACTTTGTTCCGGGTGTCGTGTTCTATACACGGTGCTTGTAACAAACATTGGGTCGTGAGCAACGATTCGGTGGTAAGTTTCGCCGCAGACGTTACTGCCGTTTTCACGGCGGTGCGTTTATTAATAGGTTACCGACCGTAAATTTCACGGTCGTTTTTTCTCGTCTCTTTTGGATCCAGTATTCGCCCTACCCTGGTTAACGTTGCTGGACACCCAATAGAGATAAGACCACCTCCTTCGGGTATATCCCGGTGGAGGGGTACATCGAGCACCCCTGCTTCACCCCTAATAACCATGGCCAACATGGCTACCATTGATAGGCTCCCAAAGCAACTCCGGGAGCTTATCGTTCCTTTCCGCTCCCTGTCGTCAGACCTCAGAGCGGCTTTTCTAGCCGCTTTGACGGCTGAACCCAGCCCATCCCCGTCCCCGATCCCTCCCCCATTGCCACAGTCCGTTTCCGCTGCTCAGCCTGAGCGAGCCGGCCCTTCCCAGCCGGCCGCAAAAGCTGGAAAGCGTAAGGCGTCACCGCCTTCATCTCCTGGAAACAGGAAAAATCGTCAACGGAATGTCCCATCCGATGACGAATCCATGTCTTGCGAGTCTGACTCCGAGGCAAGCCAAGACCAGGAGCAGGCCGCAAGTACTGCTCCCAAACCTACTCATCCTACCCATCCTCCTCCCATATACCTCCATAACAAGGATAAGTGGACCTATCTTTCTGGCCACTTTTCCCGTAATAAGATCAGCTGTGTCAAGGCCAAGAATTTCACAGATTCCGTGAGAATTGACTTGGCAACAGCGGACGATTTCAGACAGGCTACCAGAATCATGGAGAGCCTGCAGTTACAATACCACTCCTACCAGCTCCAGGAGGACAAACTTCTAAAGATTGTCTTCCGGGGGGTCTGTGAATCCATCCCCATAGAAGAGGTCGAACAAGACCTCATCAAACAGGGTTTCCATCCCGTTGGCGTCCATCGCATGTGTCGCAGAGGTAGGGGCAACAAGAAAATCCCCATGCCCCTCATCATGACCAACCTCCCTAAGTCCGAAAGGTCCATTTTCGGCATCAAAACTGTGTGCAAACTCCTCGTCAAGGTGGAGTCGCTGCACAAAAAGAACCTTCCGAACCAGTGCCATCGCTGCCAAAGGTTTGGTCACTCCCAACAGTCTTGTAGGGGAGCCCCCCGCTGCGTGAAATGCAGCGGCCCCCATTTGTCTGTGGAGTGTAAAAAGCCCCTATCCGTTGACCCAACTTGCTGCAACTGCGGGAAGGGTCACACCGCCAACTATAAAGGCTGCCCGAAATTCCCCAAACCCAACAATCAGACCTCCCAACGGAAGCCGCAAATTTCCTATGCGGCTGCCACTGGATCTTCCCGCCCCGTCCAACCCACAACAACCCCGAAACCGGTAACACCCAAGCCGAACCCAGCTCCCCCTGCAAAAGCAGCTTCCACTGCAAAGGCAGCTCCCGCCATAGACCTGTCCAGTGCACTCTCCCTTATCACCACGATCAACTTCACACAGCTGAAGTTGGTCGCGGGGAAAGTCCTGAACATCCTCCAAACTTCCCCTGATCTGCTGACGCTGATCACCTCCGCCATCCCGCTAATCCCCGAAATCGTGTCAATCTTCAAGAAGTAAATGATTTCTCGAAGAAAGCCACAATCCCTGCAGGTTGCATCATGGAATGCAAACGGCCTAGCCTGCAAAGGAAATGAGCTCCAAGAATTCGCCCAACGATTAAAACTGGACGTTATTATAGTCCAGCAAACCAAAATGCGTCTTCCAACCAATCCGAAACTCCCTAACTATACACTGTACCGCAATGACCGCACCACTTCCAGAGGTGGCGGCACGGCAGTGTATGTAAAGACAAATATTGACCACCACCCTCTCAGCACGCCAGCCCTGCAAAACATCGAGGCTACGCAAGTCGTAGTCAACACTTCCTCTGCAGGCCCAATTAAGCTCATTTTTGCATATAATCCGCCACAAAAGAGAATTCTAGACGCCGACCTAGACCTCTTACTCGATACCAACCAACCCATAATAATTGCTGGCGACTTAAATTCCAAACATCCCAATTGGCATTGTCGCAATGCCAACACAAATGGGAGATTCCTCCGAGCCTACGTCGACAGCCGTGCAAATTGCACGGTTGACGTTCCCCAAATACCTACACACTTCGGCAGTGCAGGCCGACCCGACGTGCTTGACATAGTAATCATGTCGAACACCACCCTTCTACATGAAATAACAACCCAAAACGACCTCTCGCCGGACCATAACCCAGTCATATTGCAGCTCGGCGACGTCAGCGACGAACCCGCCCTCCCAAGGAAAAAGGTACTGTGGCCAGTCTTCACAGATCACCTTAAAAACACCCTTGGCAATATTCCGGTTATCCGCAGCATCCCCGAACTCGAGGGTGCCGTGGATAATCTACAGTCCAAAATTCAATGTTCTATCGAACATGCATCAAGGACGTACCCCGCCCAGAGCAATCTGCCACCTTTTCCGTCCAGTATCAGGGAAATGATACTCGAAAAGAACCGCGTGCGTAGACTGGCTCAACGCACCGGAAACCCCACCGACAAACGAAACGCTAACAGACTCATCAAACAAGTACAATCCGCCCTACAAGAACTCCGCAACAATCGTTGGGAGGAGCGCCTGCAAACCCTGTCTACCCAAGACAATTCCGTCTGGCAAATAGCGAAAGCCCTTCGCTCCCAAAAACTTCCGATATCCCCGCTTCACGGCCGTAATGGTGTCGTATACACGGATGCGGAGAAAGCTACTGCATTCGCAGATCATCTGGAGTTGCAATTCAGCCCGAATTATAACAACGTTGATCTGTCGCACGTAGCAAGAACGCACCGCTATGTCAGGAGTGCGCTTCGCGCCACCCCAGACACAACTATCGAGCCCACAACTTTCGAAGAAGTTTCCCAAATAATCAAAGCATTAAAAAATAGGAAAGCTCCGGGATACGATGGAATCTCCAACGTAGCCCTGAAAAACCTCCCCCGCAAAGCCGTGGTATTCATAGTTACGATTATGAATGCCATGTTGCGACTTCAACATTTTCCTTCCATGTGGAAACTTGCCGACATTATCAACATCCCGAAACCCAGCAAAGATCCGCTGTTCTCTCAGAACTACAGGCCCATTAGCCTGCTACCAGTCATCGGTAAAATCGCCGAAAAACTGATTCAGAAAAGGCTAGCTTCTTTCACCTCAGAAAATCATATCCTCCCGGATGAGCAATTCGGCTTCAGACACCAGCACTCCACCACTGACCAAGTCCTTCGTGTGGTGGAAAACATCACCAAAGGATTTAACATAAACAAGTCAACTGGTGAAATATTTCTTGACATTGCTCAAGCTTTCGATAGAGTTTGGCATGCGGGCCTCCTAAACAAACTTCTATCATTTAATTATCCTCTCCCTCTGATTCTGCTAATCAGGTCATACCTGCAACAGAGGAAGTACCAGGTCAAACACCTTGGAGCCAGATCTAGAACGTACCCAGCCACGGCTGGTCTCCCGCAGGGTTCTGCTATCTCCCCTCTGCTGTACAATATATTTGTCGCAGATATTCCGACAGCCCCCCTAAACGTGACATACGCACTGTACGCAGACGACACTACCATCCTCAGCAGCTCCACTCAGCCGAGGATAATAACCGAACGACTTCAGACCGCCGTAGTCGAGCTGCAATCATGGTATAGGAAATCTCTTCTAGCCATAAACCCCGATAAATGTTCAGCTGTGCTATTTTCCAAGAGACACACACCTCACGAACACGTTACATTAGACAACCGTCTAATCCCCTGGCAAGATTCCGCCAAATACCTCGGGGTTTTCCTCGACAAACACTTAACATGGCGCCCCCATGTCGATCACGCTCGAAAGAAAGCCTCGATGTTCATCTCGAAGCTATTCCCACTTCTAAATAGAAATTCAAAATTGTCCATGAACAATAAGTTGTACAAAGTCATTATCCGGCCAGCCTTGACCTATGCATCACCCGCATGGGCCACCGCGGCCGCAACACACATCAAGACCCTTCAAATCATCCAGAACAAAATTCTGAGAATGGTAACCGGAGCGCCATGGTTTGTCCGAAACAGTCAGATTCACTCTGATCTGCAAATGCCTTCGATACTTGAGTTTATAACTCAACTATCCACAACCCAGTTCGCAAAAGCCGCTTCTCACCCAAATGCTCTTCTCCGTAGTGCCACCGACTACGACGAGCAACTTCCACACAAGCATAAGCGTCCAAAGCTTATACTTACCCGCTAAACGCCCCCGCGGCAAAAAACAGAATGGAAACATTCATTCCCTAAAAAGTCATTGGGTGTAATTCTTTCCGACGGAGGTATGGACTAAGGTCCGGTACTCCCTGGGAGGGGGTTTTAGTGAGTACAGTCTCACAGTACCTCGATATCCCACGGAACCTATGGCGCCGTGAATGGGGTCTGCATGAGCATTTCCCCCTCCTGCATCCAACAAAAAAAAAAAAATTGAGCTTGACAGCATCATTCTCAGTAGACTAATTCTATTCTACATTATGGTAGTGAATTTTTATTAAATGCTTCAAATTTGAATAACTCAACTTTCTATAAACTTGAATTTTGGTAAGTAGTAAGACCTTTCCCAAGCAAATATATTCACCAAATTTAATTATAAAGTGACCAATTTTGAGCTTTATTCTGTGTCTCAGTGTGTGATAATATGTGTGTACTTATGTTAAAGCGGTTACTTGTAGTTGGAAGTTAGGTTGTTATTGTAATAGTGTTAAAAGACTCTTCAGAATGCCCAAAAAAATCGAATACAAGTGTAATGAAGTGTGGGTCAAGCGACAACAGGTTGGATATGACAACATTAGAACTGGGCAAGTTATTTACATATCTTAATGAGATTTTTATTCATTGTACATGATTTATCATATGATGATCTAAATGTTATAATCGGTCTTGGCGTTAACATGCCACAGATTATAATGTAAATAGTGAATTTTCATAAAAATGTTTTTAACAGCAAATATGTGTTTTTTAAGAAAGCAAAGGTGTATAAAGTGCATTGAACAAAACGGTGGCCATATTTAACAATTTTCTATTTAGTGTATTTTTAAGTTTCTATTTTATTATTTGTTGAGTTCCGTTTCTAATTGTGTTGTTTTCTGGAGTTTAAGTTTCTATTTGTTATTGCCGGGTTTCGTTATTAAACTGTTTCACATAATATTACCTAGCATTATTACTTAATTAAGTATTGTAAATTTAATCACAATATTTTTTATCGTGAATCATTGCGAAAAATTATTTTAAAAGTAGAAGTCTATTGTTAGACTCCATGGCCTGCTGCTTTTTTAACACTTTTTTTGTCATTTGTTTTCTCGTATTAGATTTCATAGCCTACTATCTCCAAAACGGTTTTTCTCAAAATTGTCAGTGCAATTACAAGATTTCTCAAGCATGTTGTACATAATTGGAAAGCTCTTTTCACAGACTATCACATGAGCAAAAAATTCAATATGGTTGCTATAATAAAAACAAACGTTGATACATGTAGCTCAAAAACAAATGACAATCCAAAGTTGAGGAATAGCACAAAAAGATTATTTTGTAAAAAGTGTCCTGATAATGTGCAAGTCTTAGACATATCAGATCAACGCCTACTTAGATATTGAAGAAAAAAGAAATCGAATATTTTTTTGTTGAAAATAACTCGAAGACGAAAAGAGGAAGGGCAAAATACCAGTCATTTTTGGAACGAGCATGAAATCTAACAACATAACATTGCTAATTCAACCGTCTCCCTATCTCTAATAATAACGGAGATAGAAATGCATTCCCATTCCGTTTGGGACACACTGTATACGAGAATCAAAATAGTCAACATTCTCAGTTTTATTTAACACAGTACCACCTTAAATCTTAAGGCATTATTATTAGCAATATCTTCCTTTTCGTTTTATTTATTTTGGAGTTTTCTAGTACACCTGTCAAAGGGTAAGAGTTAGTTGCTTAATTTAAACTGCAAAAAAGTCAACAGAGAAGGTTAGTTTGCTTCAACAGTTGTGTAGTGAACAGTGCCTTAAAAGTTTTTAATTTTGTGTGGGAAAAGTTTTTTACAAAGTACTCAGGTTAGTCAAATAAATTATTATCTAGCTTTGTTTAAGTCAAATCTCTCTTGTTTTTAAAATTTGTAATGTATACCTACTCAGTGCGGTAATCTTGTAATATCAGCATTATCATTATCTCTGTTTTACAGAGATGTCGGCGAACTTAAATGGTTTACCAGCAAGCGAGCTACTCTTATTATAAAGTTTGGGCTTTTTTGAGGATACTGATGCGAAACAGCGTTGTTTTAACGCAATAAATTCCAGGATTTAGCCTTACCAAGATAATATATCGGAGTGGCTTTCTGAATATCGTGAGTTAGAGCAAACATTCACTGTCTCTGAATATCAAGGTGCGTTAATTTATTTATGACCAAGTATTTTATTTAAAAATTAACTCTACTTATTTTGGTTTAGAAACACATCACCCGGTCTCTCTAACTGTAGAGCCCTACATACTTCATGCAGATGACTCAAAAACTGACTGAAATACTGCAAACGTCGATTATCTCACTTAATTAGGTTATTGTAATAGTGTTAAAAGACTTTTCAAAATGCCCAAAAAAACAAACAAAAATGTAATGAAGTGTGGGTTGTGAAAAATATATAGACGTATTCACGAGACACGCCTGATCTGACGAGTTGAGGGTGGCAATATAGTGAGTTAGCTTTGTGTAGTCTGTAGTGTCAATAGTTTAGTTGTTCTTAAGATCGTCGACTACGGTTCACCAGAAGAAGTGACATTAACAAACGAATAGACACATATATTAGAACGTGAACGCGAATATTAAATTGACTTCTTTCATTCTTAATTAAATTAGGGTAGTAGTAGTGTGTATATAGTTGTTATTGATAATTGTTAATATATTGTGTTTTCACCGAACTCAGGAATATAAGATTCCTTTTATTTGACATGGGTCGAGACAACAGGTTGGATATGACAACATTAGAACTGGGCAAGTTATTTACATATCTTAATGAGATTTTTATTCATTGTACATGATTTATCACATGATGATCTAAATGTTATAATCGGGCTTGGTGTTAACATGCAACAGATTATAATGTAAATAGTGAATTTTCATAAAAATGTTTTTAACAGCAAATATGTGTTTTTTAAGAAAGTAGTTTAGCGATTTAGTTACCAGTATAACCTATATAGTAAATAATATCCACCAAATGTCATTAAAATAACTTTGTAATTTTCGGATAAAAAATTTGTTTTCGAAAGAAAACTGAAAATTTGAAAAACTCAATTTTATATAAACTTAGAAAGTTAAATTTTGGTATGTAGTAAGGTATTTTTAAAGGTAATATACCCACCAAATTTCATTAAAATAGCTTCGTAGTTTTCAGATTTTTTTTTAATTTTCCCGGAAAACCTGGTCAGATTTTCCTGGCTAACGAACCCATCCAAGCCATTAATAAAAGAAAGGCACTTGCCGAGTTTCATCGAAATCGGTTAATTCTTTTTTGAGTTATCGGTTGGATACATACATACATACATACATACATAGATATACATAGATATATATATATATATATATATATATATATATATATATATATATATATATATATATATAAATTGAAACTGGCCCCGGATATGGGTTCTAGGGGTCCTAAATCGCGCTCATTAGAAAAATTTTTTGCAAAGTCAAATTGAAAATAATTATATGAAACTACTCGTTAGCACTTATGCTTTACAATTTAGGAATAATGGTAGTTTAGTAAATATTTTAAGAGACAATTGTGTAGAAATACAAAATGAATTATCTAAATGTAATTATAGATATAGACGTAAAAGTGATGCTCTTGGTTCCGTAATTAGATTTATAACAGGTAATCTAGATTAAGATGACCTTAAACATATTAATAAACATTTAAGTAGCCTATTCAATAATCAAAAGCAAATTGTTACTAAAATGGATAAGTACACCTTTTGCCAACCACATTACAAACAGATATACGAAAGACCTAAAAGTTATTCAAGTAAATTTAAATAAAACTTTTATTGATCTTAATACGATAAATAGTAATTTCAGTAACGAGGAATTAATACATTATAATATTTTTCTGTCACAAAAGTTACTTGCTGTTGTTAAAAACATTTAAAGAACCATAACACTTGCTTTTAATGGAATTACCAATTTAGAAATTATTTCTACCTCAGAATTAAAAGAAATGATAAATCATCTCAAAATAGTTTACATGAAAGAATAATTATTAGAGTTAGACAGTTTACATCTATTTAAAATAATTGAATTTTCCAATTTAGTGTTATATCTGTTGATAAAATTATAACATGTATATTATACATTCCTATCCTTAACCCGAATTCTTTTGGATACCAAAGAATCTATCTAACCCCAGACACAAATGGAAAACTACTACTACCACCTGCCAAGTATAGATTCTCAGGAACTAAACAGGAATTATGGACTGATGAAAAATGCTTCAAGATTGAAAACCAAATTTTGTGCTACGAAAAACCTATAGAAAGTAAATGTTCAATACACAATACTTCCATGTGTAGTTTTGTAAAAGCAATCAATGACTATAAACAGTTTGTGCAACTAAACAACAAAATATTAGTGTCCTGCAAAAATCCAATAAAGATTCTAGAAGGATGCAAAAGTGATGTGTCTTATGAGACTGTGTTGAACAGTGCATTGATATCTTCAAAAGTTAATTGTAAAATTATAATTGACGATGTAATATTTGAAAATGCATTTAGTAACTTCACATATAATTTTCAGCAAATTAATGTAACTAATTTTAATTCTAAAATATATGTTAATTTAGGACACAAGCATCTTGATAATTTTGTAGACCTTAAGAATGAAATAAAGGAATTGAATAATAATAAAATTGAACTACAACCTTATGTACATGTTTCTCACATGTTTCTTACATTTCTATTGTTTGTAATATTTGTTGTGACTGGCTTTATATTTAGAAATGTTATATCATGTCATCAATCGAGAGATTAGAATAGACTTCAGTATCTATCAGTATTATTCTTGCTCTATAATTGCGATCTCACATTGTGAACCAAACTAACCACTCGTATTCAATTATAATTACTAATACATTTTATACCATCTTAAAATACTTTTTAGTGAATTTTCTTTAAAAAAATTCACTAATGAGGAGATCTCGACTTTTGAATTTTGAAAAAATTCCTTCAAATTAGGACTAATTGGGCCCCCGAGAACACATATCCGGGGTAGGTTTCAATTTTTATATGTTTATATATATATATATATATATATATATATATATATATATATATATATATATATATATATATATATATATATATATATATATATATATATATATGTATGTACAACTGTGACTTTGAGGACATTTTGTTCGTACAAGTGTGAGTTTGGGGACAGAAAGTGTCTTTGAGGACTGTCCCCAAACTCAACTGTTTATGCATCTGTTAGTTCGAGGACAGGGCAAGTTTGGGGACAGCATAAAGTTAAATTTGGGTACAGTAAATGTGAGTTTGGGGACAGGCCTGTGCTGTTCAAGGACAGAAATGCAAAGGATTGGAGTTTGAGGACAGTTGATATGCAATCATTTGATTATTCTGGAGATGTCGAATTTACGTTGATAAGAAGCTAAAAACAACAAAAAACTGCATCCTTCACACAACTGACAGTAATTAAAGACATATAATCAGTAACTGACTTATACCTACATAAACTAATTCTTGTAACATAATATACCAATAAAATTTCTCCAGAATTTAAATTTGTAGTTGAACACTGAATTATTATAAATTTAAGTTTATAATTTTTTACCCTCTAAATTTTTTCACTTTTATTACTAATTTAATCTTAGATTATAGGTAACAATTATTAACAGATGATTGAGCAGATATGTTTTACCAGCAATTTAGCTGATTGAGTCCTGAGATAAATTCCAGCAGTAGCAAATATTCATTATATATTCACTTATATGTTAAATGCAATTACAGCACCTGTATTAAACTGTAGAATAAAGAAATAAATAAAAAACTTGAACAATGACGTCATTTCTGACGTTAAATTTGGATAATATACCTATGTTATTATTATTGGTTATGTAGGTACATATGTTCGTTTTGGTATAATGTTTTTAAGTCACACGTACAAAAAAACAAACTATTAAGGAAATTAAACTTTTCTAATTTGGAAGTGTACCGTGCCTAGTAAAAATGAATAAAAACTGAAATCTTGTTAAAATTTGTGATATACCTATATAACACCTATTAATAAATCCAGCTTGAATCGTTTTTGTGTAAACAACAAATGGGAAATGTTAAAATGGAATTGCAGAACTCTGCCTAGTAACTTGAAACATAGGTACCTATATGCAGTAAAAATAAGTGAATAAATATAATTTGTTGGACCACAGTGTTGTGATTTCACACATGTTTTAAAATGCTGAAACAGTTTGGATAATTTGTCTATTTATTTTAGAAGTACCTTAAGCTGTATTTAATGTAGGTAATAACAGTCCAAGATTTATAAAATAACTTTACAGATCTTGATAACAGTCAACAGGTATATTATATTATGGTCTAATATTTTGTTTTACCTTCAAAATTATATATCTGAAAGTCATTATTCTGCGTAGTAAGTATGATGATATATATTTTAACAAAAGGGTGCACAGTAAGCTTAAGTAGGTACCTACATTGCTGTTTGCTTCTAAAATATAAAGAATATATTAAAATTAATACCCACAGTTGGGCAAGACAGCAAGTCTTTAGTAACTTTGTTGGTTAGTATTTATTGTTGCAGAATAGATAGATCACTGTGCACAAAACAAGAAAATTCTTTTAAATTGAGAAGCTAAATATCAAATTAATCCACCAAAATTCTAATTAAATGGAAAACATCTCTACTTGGTTTATCCAGCATGCAATAGTAATTCAGTAACAAGTAAGTATATATAGTTTGCAAGTGGCTAATAAGTTCCTCAAGAGAGCTTATAAACAACCTTTGAGAAAACAAAATGTAATAAATAGGATTTACATTTTTCCGCTAACTAAATAATTTAAATTAATACTTGATACCAAAAAATATATATACAGTAGTTCACATAATGTTATTTGATTAGCTTTGAGGTGAATTGGAGTCACAAAGTTAGCATGCCTACCTAAAACAAAAAGTTTGTCAGAAATTTTTCTTATCTAAAGTGTCAATTTTTATAATCTTTTTGACAGATTTTGAAAAAGTTCTTAACAAAATCTGATACTTAGGTATAAAGAAGATAATGCTTTCATGCTTTGAAATTGCTCTCTTTCATTGAATTATAATATGTAACTGTTATGTAAATATGTAAGTATGTCATATTCTTACTAGTATATTATGATATATTAATACATTTGTTAATTCTTTTTAAACTACTCTCATGTAATAATTAGTAAATATTTTAATTATTATTCTGTATTAAAATGTTGTTTGTAATTTTTTTTCTGAAACTTCAATATACTCAATACTTCTAAATAAACTTGTAAACACATTTTCAGTGTTTTATTGAAAATTGACCTACAGTATTTTTGCCTTCATGTAATTTTCATAAGATTAATTTTGTTTGTAAATAATAACTTTTTAGACATAGGTACCTATCAAACAAATTGATGCTACTGATTGGCGTTTATTTGTATGTTTAAAAATTATTGTTATGTTAATAAAAGCATTTTTTTATCTTTCGTTTATTACTTGTCTCAAAAGACATGTTTTATTTCCAAAAAATATTACAATATGTCAGAAAAGACATTTATTTTTTAATAATAAGTGTTAAATGTAACACATAACACAATAACAATCGAAAACACTGAACTCCTGAAATGGCTTTTAGGTTATGTTCTTGGTTTCATAATAGTTCAATATTTCGTGCATTTCAGTTCAGTTATAGTTATTAAAGAGGCAATGCAAAATGTAAATCAATGGATGTGTTTATTTTCAAAAAATATTACATTAAACATGCTGAAAAAGGCATTTATTTCTTTAATAAATAGTGTTAAGTATAAACCAATAATAATCGAGAAATATTAAGTGCTGGATGACTTTCAGGCTTACGAGTGCTTGGTTGGCGGTTAAATATTTTGCACAATTTACTTCAGCTGCTGAAAGAGTCAACAGTCACCTTGTGCAAATTTTTAAGCAACCTACGAAGACCTGCAATAAAACGCCATGAGAATCTGAAAATCTAATAAACATTGTCTTTACAGCGCCTACTATCTTTTCCCTATTGAAATTTTTTTATTTTTATCTGACATGGACTAAGTCTGTATGTTTTACCACAAACTTAATTTTTTTTAACTGCAGCTATTAACGATATTGTTTTTGCTAAAAAAAACAGATTAATTTGGCAGCTTTTAAAATTCATTGCCTTTTATTGATGGACACAGCATTAACTATAATATTCAAAGTGGTACAGGCTTCAAAATAGTCAAAAGAAACAAAACTGTGCAGTAGTATATGTATAAAGATTATAATATTCAATATGCACATGTAAATCAATGTTCTACCTATTATTACTCAGTAGAACTTATTTTAAAATCTCTAAAACTTATTTCACAGGCAATTGCAATCTATTATCAATGTAAAAAAAAATAAACAAATTATTATTTGCTGACAATAGAAAATTATGGGGTTAAACCATAGACATATAATATATCTTTATATATCTATGGGTTAAACCAATGGTCTTATAGTAGAGTTTATATTACTATATCATTGGGTGAAACCTTTGAATATAAATTATATTCAAAGGGTTAAACATAAATGTGTTACCTTATATTACCAACTACATACTACTAACTTTAAAATGACTAGAAAATATTTCTTAGGCAATTGCATTCTTGTATTCATTTAAAGAAATTAAACACAAATTAATAATTGCTATAGTTGATAGGGAGTTATGGGGTTATGTACCTATTTATTTATTTAAAAACAATAATTCCTTTAAATATATAATAATAATAACACCACAATAGACAAACTTGGTATCCAGAAGTCTTAGACTTGGCCTGTATTGTGTATCACACCTATTCAAAGGATACTTCAATATTCAAATAAAATAGGTGACTACTAGAAATATATTGGCATTTGTTGGCTTGACAAAATACATTTCCCAAAAGTACTATTATCCAAAGAAAACATTATATTGTGGTACCACATGAAACCGCTAGTATGAAATTAAGCTACCTTCATACATAGACGAAATTAACTGCCGTTGGTTCATTTTAAATAAAAATGTCATATTATTTAAAATGCGGCAACAGGAGTATGAACCTATAGACTATCTATGGTGAATTTGGAAGAACTTTATACCAATTGAATGAACAGTTTTTAAACAATTTACCTTCTTGCCTTTATGGTTTGACTAAATTTACAATAAAATAATACTTATATATACATCTTATAAACCATGAGATAATGACTTGCAAGATATATGTCGCGTATTTTAACCTAATTCGTATGACGTCACGTGAAGAGTAAAAAGTTGGCGCTAACTTTTTAATTTACACACGAATTATAAATTCATTCATATACTGCCCACATTGGGCGCGTTCAGGCAATACAACTGGTGACTTGCAGCGTAAACATAGTAAAATAACACAAGCTGAGTGTCTCTGAACGACATGTTAACTGTTGAAATGTCAAAATTACAGAATTTAGTCGTCACATCCAATGACTGCCAGCTAAACTGACCTTTGTGCAAAGAGTAAGGTTGAGTATATCGTCTATTTCAACAGTTGTGAGTCACCGCAAGTAAACTCCCATCGTTCAGTGCTCTAAGCAACTCAATATAGTTAACAGTTGGGTCCGCTAAACGCGCACAATATACTGTTTAGCTTATGTATGGTCCGTGCTGCAATAAAATGTTTTCTCTATGGTTCTCATATGGTTTAAGTGTTGCTAAATTGAAGAAAAAATTGTAAAGAGTTATTTTTCAGGAAAAATTAAGAGGGGTCTTTTATATAATTTTTTGCTCAAAACTCCTATCCCTCTAAATTACAGCCCTTTGAAATTAAAAAAAAAAATGTTTTTATTCAATATCTCCACTATGAAAAAATTTAGAAAAATGAAATTTTGCAAATGATTGATAATACAATGGCAGTTTTTGGTGGTTTTTTTAATCCTAAAATATTATCAAGGGGGTGAAAATGTCAACCCATACATTATTTTAGATCAGAACTTTTTGATGTGTCTACATTTTCCCATTTGAAAAATTCATTTGGAAAGGGGGATTCAATCTGCAACTTTTTTATATCTTGACTTTTTCTCGAGTAATTGTTAGTTTTGCCACAAAAAATAAAATAATGAATTCGTGCGAATATGCAGTGATGAGATGTTTGTTCTGGATACAACTCAGCGTAAAAGTTAATCCATTTCTATTAGCACATCCATATACAAAATGCATATCTGTCATTTCTGCATTTGTATAGTTTGCCATTATATTTACTTAATTGTTCTTAGTTCTTTTAAAGCTATTTTGAGTTTGACGAAAGTCAGAACAATGAAAGTAAATGTCCTTATGACGTTATTTAACGGCAGCCTGATAACCATTCGGTGAATTTATGTAAACGGATAATTTTTTTGTGATTAAACTAACAATTGCATGAGAAAAAGTTAGCACACAAAACTTGCAGATTGAATTCCTCTTTTCAACTATTTTTTTAATACGAAAATGTACACATCAAAAAGTTCTGGTGGCAAATATTGTAGGGGTTGAGTTTGTGATATTACGGGGTTACAAAAACCGCCAAAAACAGCCATTTTATTGGCATCAATTATCTGCAAAATTTAATTCTTCTAGATTCTTCCATAGTGGAGATAATAAATAAAAACATTTTTTTTTGCCCTAATTTAAAAGGGCAGTAATTTGGAGGGGAACTGAATGTAAGCAAAAAATTATATAAAAGACCCCTCTTAAAAAAATCATCTTTGAAACTTTTCGCATCAATGTAGAAACATCCTGTATATAATATGTACATTGGCACAATTATGCATGAACCTTTTTTTTGTTCATTTTTCACAAGGAAATAATTTATTCCTGTAGTTTTGATTTGGTTTAAGTTTTAAGCCTTAAGCGCAGTGTCGCCGTTTTAGTAGAATTGTGGTCACAGAAGTAGATTCCTTTGAAAATAGTATGATTTCTAGTACATTTTCAATAGTAAGTAGGTAATACATATTACAGTATATGTTCCGAATCGGATTTTACTACATTTATAACTTTTCTGCAGTCGTGTGTATTATAGGTAAGGAGATCGCGTATAAAGCAGGGGAAGGTGTGACATGCAACCCCTCCCGCTCTAGTCAATTGCGGTTAAGCAAACGCAAAAATAGTGAAATTGACGTAATTAACGCCCCCGCTAATTAATCCCGAAAAGCTACGGCGGAGATAGATTTGGAAACTAGGAAATCTTCAGCGATGTTAAAGTGAAAAAGAAGAGTACATTTAAATTAAAGAGAGCGACAGCACCCTTTAAGCGCGTAAAAACAAAGGCAAATTCATTTGTTATTTTCGTGTATTGTGCCTGTGCGTTCTGTGATTTAAACAAAGTAATTTCTTTTTCTACAATTCCTGTGACTTAAACTTACATTTAGGAAGTGATAATGTCCAAACAAAGTGATAGTAAAGGTATGTAAATTGTTGAATAGTACATTTAAATTTAAATTAAAGCGAGCGACAGCACCCTTTAAGCGCGTAAAGACAAAGGCAAAGTCATTTCTTTTGTTTATGTGTTCATGATTTCTTTAAGAAAGTAATTTCTTTTTCTACAATTCCTGTGACTTAAACTTACATTTTGGAAGTGATAATGTCCGAACAAAGTGATAGTAAAGGTATGTAAATTGTTAGTGAATAGTACATTTAAATTAAAGCGAGCGACAGCACCCTTTAAGCGCGTAAAGACAAAGGCAAAGTCATTTCTTTTGTTTATGTGTTCATGATTTCTTTAAGAAAGTAATTTCTTTTTCTACAATTCCTGTGACTTAAACTTACATTTAGGAAGTGATAATGTCCGAACAAACTGATAGTAAAGGTATGTAAATTGTTAGTGAATAGTACATTTAAATTAAAGCGAGCGACAGCACCCTTTAAGCGCGTAAAGACAAAGGCAAAGATTTATTTTGTGCATTTGTGCTTCCTATGACTTAAACAAAGTAATTTTTTTGCTATAGTTTCTGCGACTTAAACTTACATTTAGGAAGTGACAATGTTCAGACAAGGTGGTAGTAAAGGTATGTGAATTGTTTTAAATTTGTAAATGTAAAAATGTAAAATTAATTTTCCAACATCTGAAAATTTCAGTATACATTTTATCACCTCCGAAAATTCTAATCATAATCATATATTTACCATAGGTTTTTGAAATTAATTCACTTCCTTCTTTGTTTCATTTGGCGGAAATCTTACAGTTTAACTCTCTCATCTTAACTCTAAACATACCTCAAGGTAATTTTTTAGAAAATTTAAGAAGTTGGAACCACTGGATGCACAAACCACAAGAAAAAATTCGGTTATTCTGCACATCCCTGCTCTCTTTCTTCTGCTTGCATACTATTTTTAGGGGGGGAGAGTCCCCAGTGGTTTTTCTTTCTATTTGGGTATGTAGGGGTACTTTTAAGTATGTTGCTGAATTTTTTTTTTTGAAAATCTGCCTTGTCGGAGATCTGTAGAATTAGGTAGCATGTTGCTGAAAAATTTTTTGAAAATTTGCCTTGTTGGAGATCTGCAGAATTACCTGGTAATTCTGCAGATCTCCGACAAGGCAGACTTTCAAAAAATTTTTCAACAACATGCTTAAAAGTACCCCTCTGACCTGACCGTACCTGATCTGACCCGATGTACCGAGGAAGGTAAAATTGTAATGTTAATAACTCGGCAAAAAACAATCGTCCAGAAATAAAAATAGTAGAAACAGGCGTCTTAGGAAGCAAACTCTATCCATCAGCAGTCGATTTATCTAAAACTCCCTTATCGGAGATCTGCAGAATCACCAAGAATTCTTGTAAACAGTCCCCCAAGAAAGTTATGGGACCATATAGGGGTGCTGAGCGAGGAAGGAAAAAAGAAAAAAGCAAATATAAACGAAAAACGCCAAAAAAAACTTAGCTGGACCTGTATAAAGTACCCTTTACACATTTTGGAGCTATACTTGTTTAAAATCCTGTTTACACCCACAGCAGCCCTATTCACTCCAGGTCCCACAACTTTCTTAGGGGTTCTTCCGAACAAATTTTCCTTGTGCTTTAGGCATGGAGGGGCGGTTGTAGGCATACACTAAAGGGAAGGAAAAACCCTTATGATGAAGCACCAGACCCACCCTCTGTCCAGATCCCCTCATCTAACATGGTGGAATGTAATCTGGGAAAAAGATCAGGATGGGTAACTGCATGGGAAGGAGAGGGTGTTGGTAATATAGAAATCCCAGGCAAAAATAAATAAATTGTAATGAAATGAGCATTTTTAACTTACTGTATGTGTGGACAGGGAATAAAGCTTAAACAAAAATAACTCGACAAGGAGAATGAATCAAAAGGTAAAGGTAGTGTTAACATGCATGTAAGATGCCAAACCTTATCAGTAGTCAGTTTATTTAAAAATGTACGTAGAGTAAACTACAAATTGACCAAGTAAACTACAAATTGACCGTACAATTTATGGCATTTTAATTTTTTTGATAATTATGAAGGAAAAAAAACACATTTACAGTATCACTTTATTATTATATGCTAACCTGCATTTTGCTAAAAAAGAACTTTTATGTTAAGATCGAGGTAAGACAAAAGCTTAACTTTATGCTCCATTTAAAAAATGTTAGAGATAAAAGCTACAGGTTTAAAATACATATTGAAACCTGGAAAATGGAATTTGAAAGGAAGATATAGAACAATGAAAATTACTAAAAAAGAATGCCATCATCACACTCAGAACTACATAGTATAATATATACACTTTATTTAAAAAGTTTACCCATAAATGACTTAACTTATTTTATTCAATCCTCGACTAACCTGTACACATTCCCTCATTCGTGGATTACCCAAAATTAATCATGTCTTATTTCTCCTAGGCAATTGGTACCTAGTACAATTTTTGGATGATAAAATTTGGCATGTTTGTCCGCAATCCAGAATAAGAACAAATGGCATCAATTGTACAGAAGTCAGGTGGCCCCCAGATAGGAACTGGTATCCTGCTAAAATTCACGCCAATGGTGGTATGTATCATGTTTATCTACAATTATTGTACTTTGTGGGTTATGTAGGCCACTTTTCAAGATAACACTTCTGCCAATTCAAAACGATTAACTTTAGAGATTAATAAATTGTTGTAAACTTCGATCTACAGTTACACTTTATGTAGGTACATGTATAAAATTTTCTTAAAACATGTATATTGAAGATAAACATGGTTTAAGTTACCCATTGTTACAAAGTAACTAAAACCATCAGTAAGAATTCAATGCTTAGTGATGAGGTAACAAACTCCATATAAAGGCCCACAATAAATGTACAAATATTGATCAAGACATTTATTAATTGAAATATAGGGTTGAAAACTGTAAATTTTTTGTGTTTCTGATCATAGGTATTTTACACTAAAAAACTTCATGCTATTTAACACATACATACTGATTTGTGAGGCTGTTCACAATCAAACATTGGATTATATTTCCATAGAAAATCTAACACATATTACATAACATAATGTTGTGAAGCTGCATTAGTTAGATACATTGATATAGAGTTACATGGGATTTACATAAATGCTGGTTATGGGGTCATATCAGATTCCCTGTGGCCCATTTTTGACATATTTACAAAATAGTTAGGTTTGTGTAATAGTAATGCACTTAATGAACAAAAACTGTTTTAAGAATTGTTTATAAGCACTGAAACAGTTGAAATTATTTCATTATTGGCTTATAAAAACAGTATACTAGCTACTAAATAAATTATTGTTCTGGTAAATGTTTTCTTGTTTTCAGATAAGAAAACTATGACTGAAGCCAAAAAAGCTGAGGAAACTGCAAATCAACAATTAGGTTCGTATTACCATCAGAAAATATCATATGTTTTGCTTCTGTTCATTTATACTTGGTATTATTCTAAATTTATATATCATCATTGGGATGTTGTTAGCTATAGAATCTCTTATAGTTAATAACATCTTTTTGGTATAGCATGTAACTACAAAGTCATTAAAATGGGGGGTACAGTTTTGTATTCAAGGGTAAAGTATTTAACTGCTGAAAAATGAATATCTTGACTAACATCTGAAATATCTAAAAGGCACTGAAATTTAGAAAATTCTATCTGGCTGCATTTGTGAGCTTATCTGGTGGGCAATCAACAAGTGCTTATATTACAATTTAATATTTCACATCATAGGTATTAGGTTTTCTACCTCAGATAATTCTTATTCTAAATGATAATTTAATTCTGGCAATAGAAAAAAAACATAAGTACCGTAAACTAGAGATACTTTACATATATTTTGGTCTTTTTTCCTTCTTTTATATATGCTTAACTCAATAAAAAAGAATTTTGTGTTATTTAACAAACTTTATATTCATTTTTTTGGTAACATATATTTTTCCAAGCTTTAGCTGCAGAGTTGCCTTGCGCTTAGTATACTTTACATTGTCAATAAATTTCTTGATAAAAATTATTGTAATTTGTTCTCTTGGTGCAATATAGCACCAGTATTATGATAAATTTGTATGCATTTAAAAACAGGTAATTTTGAAAGAAAAACATGATAACTATTGCTTTATAATTTTTAAAGAAATAAAAGCATTAAAAAAGGGGAATCATTTGTACTTGATAATGAAATATATCTAAATCAGTTTTTATAGGAACATGATAATTACCTATAAGAACAGGATAACATTTTCTGTTAAATCCATTTGGTTTTTTATAGCTCCCAGACTAAATAAAAAAACTTTTTTAAGAACAATTTTGGATCTGACCAACAATGTTGCCCAAATATACTCATCGCTAAGGGTTATTGGGCGATTTCAATGACTTCATGGAGTATGTTGGGGCACTAATTTTAGCACCTGTGACATTTACATATACTATTTTACCACAAAAATCTGCTCCCTTATATGAGAAAATGTTAAACTCCCCAACATTTTGATTGTCTTTTAGCAGCAGCTGGAATACACTCTTTAGATTTCTTCTTTCCTCAAACAGCGTTTATGCTCACTCTTATTCCTCTTAATTTTGCTGAATTCTTTCTGTCTCATTATCAAAATCATCTAATGATGCATTGTGATTGAGATCGACTGGGGATCATTTTTAAAGGCTTTGATGAAGAGGCCTTGTGACGATATACATGACAGACATGCAGGCTCCATGTTTATTTTCTTCCTTTGACCGTGCACATTAATGTCTGTTACTCATAGGCATAGCAACTGTAAGTTTTCATAGGTCTTTGAACCAAGGACAGAAGAAACACGTGAATGTAATGAAATCTGTTGGGTAGTTGGTTCCTAAAACCGAATATTAAAATTTTCCAGCAAATACTTTAATATGCTTGAAACTGTTTCTTTTGGTAAAATAGGGCATTTACGAACAAGACGTGTCTCCTTCCAAACAGAAATAATTTTTCTTGAAGCTGCTTTTAATGGATGGGAGACAGCACTGAAGTGGTTAAGCTGTGTGTTATTTGGGCAAAGGCAAATACACTTTAGTATTTTCACACAAAGCCTAAGTGCACCTAGAAACATATGCATGACCTAAGGTTATTTTCTTTTCATCTTGTTTTTCCCGAACCGAAAGTAAGATTATGTGGAACTATTCTGCGAAACATTAAGCATTAAACAAGCCACTTGCCGTGTTTATGTAGTGACATATGGAGTACACAATATATTTATACATTCTCTCCACGCTGTCCATATGCTCATGAGTTTATAGACAATGAAAGAAGGGGAGGCATTTTCAACAAGCAAGAGAAGGAATTCGTCAAGGTCTTCATGTAGTTGCTTATATCAATGTCAACAGAAATGAAAGTTAACAAATAACTACCTAGTGACCGAATGTCTTTAGCGTTGCCATTCTTCAATATGAATGTCAAAAACGTTTAGAAATAAAGCTTATGTGCTGCCCTGATATATTACTCAATTCAGGTCATATGTTGCAAAGTCACCTAGCAAGTGGAAAGTGTCCCCAGTTTACGGTATTCAAAATATTTGATACACTTTATTTACGTAACATTTAGACAACATAATACACAAGTGATTATTTATTCATCTATGTAACTAATCTTTTTCAAGCGAAGAATTTTTGTGAATAATCAAATCAATTAACATTTATTACCTAAAGTGCAGTTAGTCACTTGACATACAGTCAGACATATTCTGCATCTGTTGGAAAACTACATTACTTTATTTTTTGAAAATGAATTATGCCTTGGAAATTGACAGATGTGACCTTCATAAATGAAGTGAAAGTGGTGACCTTCATAAATGAAGTGAAGGTGTGAACTCTAAAGGAAGTTAAAGTGGTGACCTTCACGAATGAAGTATGTTTACTAAAATCAATTTTCAACTTGCACTTAATGATAATGATACAGGTAGATGTGCTTTGTTTCCAAAGGTCACAGATCTTTCAGCTATTTACTTGCCTACCAGCTTTGTGCCAATATTTTGAACCTCTTCAATGTTAGCGAAGTTTGTAGCGGGGTACAAATATTATAGGTAGAAATACTAGGTGTCATTAATATGTATATCATATTCCATAAAGAGGTGGTAATCTGTTCCTATACTGAATACCATCTCTACAAACTAATCATTCTAATTTGAAGCTCATGTTATTATGCACTGGGTATACACTAAAACAAAAACTTTTTTTCAGTTTACAAACCTCCACTGAAAATATCAACTTCTACTGAAAGGTGATTTATCATGTATATTTACCTAGGTCATCCTCTAATATGAAATTGTTATTCTTTGCAGGTCTTGGAGAAAAATGTGCAATGTTGGTTTCGATGAAACATCTTTTCTTAAAAAATCTATAGGTGAGCTATATTCTTGTTACATTTGCAAATATGTTTTGAATCTTATTGAAAAGTAGGTCACACCAATGCCATGTGTCCTTGATTTCATTACGTTAAGTAAATAACATTCTATCAAATAAATTTCAATTTACAGAGGTGGTGAATGATCATGTTTTGGATCATTCTGTGGGAAGAAATGTAGAAGAAACGAAAGAAAATGTACGAACATTATTGCAGCATGAAGCAAATATCATTAACATCCACTCCGTTGAGGTAAAGAATTGTGTTAAGGAAAAATCTGCCGGTGAAGAGTATTATGTCACCTACAAAAGCAACAGACGATCCCGATTATATTCCAGAGGAATATAGTAAAGAAAGTGATTGTTTCAGTGAAGAATTAGCTATGCCTAGCACCAGTGGCAGAGACGACAGAACCAATTATCTCTTAAATGAAAATTACTTCCCAAATGAGCCATACTGGATCCTAGAAGTATCTAGCGATACAATTGATGGTCATAATGAAGGAGAAGTTGTGAGCGAAACAAATGAAAGAAGCCCTTTGACTAATTCAGAGAAGATAATTGGAAATGGAAATAACTCCCCAAATGAGCCACATTTTATCCTAGAAGTATCTAGCGAAACAATGCCTAGCACCAGTGGCATGGTGAAGAAAGTTGCAAATGAAAATGACTCCCTAAACGAGCCACATTTCCTCTTAGAAGAGCCTAGCAAAACAATTGATTGTCATTATGAAAATGTGACTAAAGCTAATGAAAGAGGTCCTTTGAGTAACTTAGCTGTGCCTAGCACCAGTGGAGTAGTTACGATAACTCATTCTGCTATAAATGAAAACAATACTGAAGACAACTGCAGTCACACACTGAATTATCATACTCTTGAAGTTAACTCGTCTGGCAAAGCAACCAAAAAACATTTTTGTCCCTTCTGTTGCAAATTACAAAGCAAATTTGCTCGACATTTGCAGCTGAAGCATAAAAATGAAGAGAGTGTGGCCACGTTTATTAATTTGCCTAAACATAGTACAGCGAGGCTGAGTATAATAACCGAGATCAGAAACAAGGGGGACTATTTATACAACTCTGACAACAATTACAATAGGGGATTCATTATACCTGTAAGGAGACCCCAAGAAACAAAACAAAGAGACGCTACACATTATAAGGTATGTGGAAATTGCGGAGGTTTGTACTCCATATTATCTTTAGCGGCACATTTTAGAATATGTAAAAAGGACAAGCAAAAGGGCAAAAAAGATGTTATGGTTTGTAGCAGGATGAAAGACTTTATGCCAGAAAAAGCTAATTATGTCATGAGAAAAAGGATACTACCGCATATGAGAACTGATGAAATCAACACTATAGTGAGAAGTCAGGATTTAATTATTGTATTTGGCAACAGATTAACTTGCAAGTATAGGTCACCCCATTTTGCCACAATGATAAGAGCTAGGTTAAGATGTGTGGCTAATTTTTTTTTACATCTAAGAAAAATTAGACCAGACATTAATTGCCTTGAAGATGTCTTTGTGCCCAGCATGTATGATGACGTTGTCAAAGCTATTAATCGAATGACTGGGTTAAATGAATTAACAGCTAAATATCGTTCACCTGCAACAGCATTTAATATAGCGAGCTATTTAAAAAAAATATCATTTTACTTAATATCAGAAACTATTAAGTCTTGTAATAAGAAACGTCAAGAAGAAGCACGGGATTTTCTTACCATTTTGGAGGAAGGGTTCCCTTATGACATATATAAAACCGTCACTGAAAATCAGTTGGCACAAAGAATTGGGAAGAAAGTAGAATTGCCCTCCATAAGTGACATAAGAATATTAAAAAACTACTTGGATAAACAGTCACAATTCTTTGCTGATCGATTAAATGACAAATTTTCTCTTCATGACTGGAAAGAATTAATGAGTCTAAATCTAATATCCTTATTATTATTTAATAGAAGGAGAGCAGGGGAGTTAGAGAGGGTGAAAATACAAGACTTCACAAATTATGAAACTGCAAACGATTATGTCAGATTTTTAATACGTGGCAAATTGGCAAGAAGTGTCCCTGTTATGATACCGAAAAAAAAACTTGATTATTTAAAACTTATATTAAAATACAGGAGACAAGCTGGTGTATCGTTCTCAAATCCATACTTGTTTGGTCTACCTGGTGCTGATGATTATCAACATCTTTCTGCAACTCGATTACTGCATCGCTATGCCAGAGAGTGTGGCGCAAAAAAACCACAAACATTACGCGGGACAGAACTGCGAAAGCAATTTGCAACACAGTGTGGTCAAATGAATTTAGGAGAACTTGAGATCAGAGATGTGGCAGAATATATGGGACACCATGAAAGAATACATTTGGACCATTATCGAATGCCTCATGTTTCAAGAGATATAAGGATGTCCACTTTGTTGCAAAAGGCGCAAGGGGAAGACGAAGATCTAGAGGGAAAAGATGTTAGTATAAGAAATGATGCTGATAATATTGATCTGCAGGCAGAGGATGATAGCATGAGGGGTGATGCTGGTAAAGAAGTATCAGAAGCAATGGCTATAAATTTGAGTGCAGGTAAGTTGCATCGCCTCTTTCTTCTCTCAATTTTTCTTACAATTTCTGTTGTTTGTGTATTAAGGTCGAAGTTACTCCTCTCTAGCTAAAGTATAAGGTATGCACATTTGAAGACATAACAGATCTTTTTTTGTCTGGTTCTTTAATGTCCGTCTATCTCAGTGACTATTACCAATCATTAACTTTAGGGAGCATTCTTATCTCACTTTTCCCCGCCTTCGTTTAAGGAGGGTATGGATCTTTAATGTGCCCAGCATCATGGTACACGTGCTTCACGACTCCTGCAAAGAGTAGAACATGCAGGTATTCGACTTGCTGGAAAACAATGCCACAACATCGAGTGATGTTAATTTTACACTGTATACTGAAAAAGTGAAGTCCAACCCAGTACCCTTGAGTTGAGAGGCACACGTTATTATCACTAGACAACCAAAGCATTTACAAAATCATGAGCGTCTATATATCTGAAATGAGTGCAAATGTTCTAAAAATTCTGCAGTAAAAATAAAAAGGGGAACCATAACATATTATCAGATTATGAGATACTAAGTTGGCTATGAAAAAATAAAGATCAACAAAGTTTAGAAGCTTAGCAAAATTGTGTTGGCCGCCTTGGTGAGATGAAACCCTTGTTTCAATTTATAAATTTTCATTTATGGAAATCGGTTGACAGAAGTGCCCATTATTTTGTCATTGGCCACTGCTTGGTTAGTTAGGTAGCTCTTGAGTCATGCTGTTTACAGAGAGTGAAAGTACACGGATGTGTGAGTGTACTGATGAGAAGAGTAGCTGGTTTGCATGAGTGGCTTGTGAAAATGGTTGCAAATGATCATATGACTGGGTTTTTGATGATTTTTGTAACCTCAAAATCATATGTAATTTTATGTCATTAATGGTAGAATTTATTATCAGTACAAATGTACTGTTTTGATGTAGTGAATGTTGAAAACAAAAATAACACTGGGGCTAACAGGATACTATCGGAGGTCAACCACTGTGTGCAGATTGGCTAAGAATTACATGGCTGAACTGGTTAAAGACTACTACAGTCACTGTACCTTGAGAAGACCAATTTAGATAGGTAGCTGTTAAGCGTAATGCCATTTGTCACATGATGATGCAGAAGAAAAAACAAACATCTTATCTGCCTTGAATGTGGGATAATTGGAGGTCTGTGAAGTTTTTGGAACCACAGGTCTTCAAGAGTATTAAGTTCTTCTCCATTACTTGGATAAACATCCAGCAGTTTTCTATTAAGCGAAAATTCTGATAGCACCAATTATGATTGCATTTGGAGATGCAATTAAATAATTAACCTGCTTGATTCCAAAAAATAGATAAATTTATTGGTTCTCATGATTTTCAAAAAGTAAGATATTATTTGTCTTTCTTATCAGGTTCCATAGTCTTTTATGGAAGAAAAATTGTTTTGTAATGAATTATTGATGGAAACATAACTGATACCTAATTGAAATTTCTGAGTGTGGACTTGTTAAATTCAAGTGTCAGTTACTAAAGATTATTGTTGTCTGCATTACACCTATCCATAATGAATATAGATGTCCTTTTGGCCCTACTTTTTCCGCCCTTTTTCTTGGAACGACTTAAGACATTTTTTTACATCTTTTTTGAAATGATATTTCTTAATATCAGCAGCATGAAATTACAGCACTGAGCTTTTCTATTTAATATTAGAGATTAACTTTTGTTTTCGATTATGAAATATTTTTGTTGCTTTGCAAAATATAGCTTATCAAAAGGCTAATTGAGTTACCAAATCATCTTTGTGGAATATTAAAACTAAATATATTTTCAGATCTTGGAAACAATTCCGAAAGTGATGTCTCATTTCCAAATCGCAATAAAAGACTATCTTGGAATGCAGACGAAAAAAGAGTAGTTCAACAGGAAGCTGTATTTTTCATAGAAAATTGCGAATTACCTTCACTTGACTTTTGTGATTCACTTGTGAAAACAGTTCCCATGCTGAGAAGAAGAAGTGCGACACAACTAAAAGCTTATATTGCTAACTGTATCAAGAAAAACAAGGCACAGGTGATGACTGTGGAAAAACCTATTTCCAAAAAAGGTAAAAATGTTGGTGAATATTATAATTACGCAAGTGTGATGGAAGTATTATTATATATTTTCAAATTCCAATATTTTATACATGCGAAACTTTTTACAGATGTTCAGTTTGATTTGTTTATAAGTTGTTATTATTTCCATTTGTTGGTAAAATTCATTGTATGTAACATCAGAAATTTATCTGCAGTAAAAAAAAAGTTATCAGTTGTTGCTGTTCTTTGTATCATTTAGTATGGTAATAGTACTATTTGTTTTTGATCGTACATCATGTTTAGGAAACACAATTCAAGAAGTGTTTAGTACTTGTTCATGCTGTGGGAAAATCTTATGGTTCTTGTATTTTTGTTACATTTTCTGATATAAAAACTGTTAGAAAATGTTTATTACCTAAAACAATTTTAATTTAATCTATTATATAGATTAAATATAGCACTACTCACTGCATTTTTAAATGTTCTACCCAAAACAAGTACACCATTGGCTATGTGTCATGGTAGGTAGACACTATTAGTTTACATGAGACACATGGCAGATTCCTTTCTAAAACTATCTGCAAATTTCATTTATCAAAATGTTTATATTTAATCTCCCCATTATCTTCTAGGCAACAGAAAATACTGGACCTCCCCAGAAAAACTAGAAATTTCAATAAATTTTGGAAATCTAATTAAGGAAAATAAACTACCCAGCCTTCAGTTATGTAAGAATGTGATAACTAACAGCCAACATCTACAACAGCGGACTCCTGAAATGGTGAAAGCTTATATACATAACACTTTGAAAAGGGCAAAGAAGAACCAGCTCTAAACTTTCCACGCTGAAGATCTTGACTTAATATTTTTTTTAAATACTGTCTGAACTGTTTCATTTTCACCACTGGGATCTGTTAAATTATAAAAGATAATAGTTACATGGGACAAAAGCTGCACAGCTATAAGGGCACCCCTAAATCAGATTATCTAAAATAAGACATCAAATAGTGACATGGAATCTTGATATTATGAACATGGCGTCAACATTCCTTTATTGCAGAAAAACTCATTTGCACTAAGACTCCATTTTTACGATTTTTTTTTTCATTTTACAACCTAAAACATGTCCATAAGCATAGAAATTTTTGTGTCATTCAACTGAGGTATCTTTTATAGCTTCAGAGGCTTCAACGGTGATAAACACTTTTCGTTATGTACCTATATGCATAAAATGCTACAACTATTTTAACAAAAATATTTATTTAAAGCCTTCATGTACCCGATAACCCAGAAGTCTGGTTTTACAATCCAGTCTTGGGAAGAGTAACATTAGTTATATATACATATTATCACTGTTATTTTATTATTATCAAAGTGAACATATATACATGTGTTATTCATGTTGTATTTACTATTTATGTACATATACAAATACATATTAACTTAGGTATGCTCATAGTTTTAGGAAGTGTTCACAATTTCAAATGTTAAACTTAATATGTACTCACTCGATTTTATACTATAAATTATATATTATTTACGTATACATAATATTCACATAGTTTTAAGAAAATGTTCATTTTTGGTTAATAATTCTCAACATAATGCTCTCTAGCTTATCTCTTAGATTCGCTTTAGTAATGAGTATGTCTTGATAACAATATTATTTTTCTTACCCATTGAACACATATGGAAAAACATTTTTTCTGCTTCTGAATGTTTTTAACTCTTTGTATTAAATTGTTCACCACAACCATCATCTTAATCAGCAACTGCTTGTTTCTCGACCAGCTCTTAATGATGCTTCGTCTTATAGATTTTCAAGCAGGGTCTATATTTATCACAGCTTCCTTCAAAATGAATTGTTATAAAAGCTTCACGATATCGCCATCTTGTAATATTATGCGAGTTGAAAGTCTTCCTAAAAATGACTATTATATTCTGTATCAAATTCTGATCATCAGATCACTGCATCCAATTGGATGCAAATAAAAATAATAAAATAGCATTTTTGCATAAGGCTAAATTGGAACCTTCATAAATAATAAAATTTCAGATTCTCATGGCCAGCATTAATTAAATTGTTGGTCTTGGTAGGTTGCTGGAGATTTTGCACAATTCGACTGTTGGCTCTTTCAACAGCTGAATTGTAGAATATTCAGCTACCTATCAAGCACATGTAAGCTTAAAAGCCATCCTGCAGCTTGGTATTTCTTCATTAATATTGCCTTACTTTTATCACTATCTGTAAAAAAAAATAAATGCCTTTTTTGGCATATATTTAATGTAAGATTGTTGAAATTGAACACGTCTCTAGAGACAATAAATGAAGGAATTATACAAACAGCTTTATTAACCAATCAATAATTTTTAAAAATGCAAATAAGACACCAATCAGTGGCCACAATTTGTTTGACATGTCTTCAAAGCTTTTTATTTAAGATATAAAATTAATTTTACAAAAATCACTTGAATGTAAAAATGTGGTAGTAGCAGTAAGTTTTCAATAAAACACTTAAAAAATTTTCAAAAGTTTATTTACAAGTATTCAAAGTTCTGAGAAAAAGGAAACAATATTGTAACATGGAATTTATGACATAAGAATAGTGTAAAAAATAAATAAATTTATTAATATATATACTAGTAAGAATATGTTCTAAAATCTGTCAAAAAAAGTTCTTAAAACTGACACTTTAAATGTAAGAAAAATTTCACAATATAACTTTTTGTTTTAGTAAGCATGCTGATTTCTTTTGTTACTCCAATTTGTCTCAAAGCTAATGAAATCATTAAAAAAATCAATAGAGTTGTGCTAATACATCTTAAGTGAACTACTCTGTACACTTTTCTGTATCAACTATTCCCTTAAATTTATTATTACAGTTAGCAGTAAAATGTAAATTTTACTTATTACATGATATTGTTTTCGGAATGGTTGTTTATAAGCTAACAAGGAAGTGTCACTTGGAAACTATATTTACTTGTTACTGAATTATTACTGTGTTCTAGATAAAAATAGGTAAAAAGGTATTTTCAATTTAATTAGTTTTAGTGATTAGTTTGCCATTTAACTTGGTAATTCTAAAGAAATTTTCTTGTCTGGTGCACAGCGATCAATCTATTCAGCAACAATAGATATTAACCAAACAAATTCCTAAGAACCTTCTGTCATAGCCAACTTCAGATATCATACTACACCATATTGACTTTCATAAATATAATTTAATGGCGAAAAATGCATCCATAATTGTCCCAAAAATAACCTCCAAATTCGACCAAAAAGTTGCGATATTTTAGAAAATAGGCTCTAGCGAAAAAATTCATTGTTATTTTCGTCATCTATGCATTAGGTAAGTATACCAAATTTCCTTAAAATAGAACGTACGCCCAAAAAGTAAAATTTCACAAACTTACCAAACTATTTCAGCTTAGTAAATCTTTTTTTAGAATTTATTTCCTGCATAACTTCATTGGGTACCGTTTGAAACATGATTAAAGTTACTAAGTAGGCAGAGTTCTGCAATTCCATTTTAACATTCCTCAAGTGTTGTTTTTGTTTAGACAGACAATTTAAACAAAACCTCTTGGTAGGTTACATTATTGATGTAAGATATTACATATGGCATATTATTAAACGGAATTTCAGTTTTTATTCACTTTTATTGGCAGCACACCTCCAGACTATTTAACATTGAGGATTTGTTTTTTAGACATATAATATTAATAACATTTTTATCTTGAAAAACATATTGAACATCTGACCTACAATACTTCTCAACGAGACTCTGACCAACAGAACAGAAAAACAGTAGAATGCAGGGCTGTCACCACAAGGCCGAAAATTACGAGATGTTAATTCGGTCAATTAGTGTGACGTCATAGTAGGACAAATACACTGGCGCAAATGCGAACTGTATCTAAACACGTGCGTTTTCTTATGTAGTTTGAGAGTAGTTGTTCTTAAATTCAAATTGAATTGAAATTTTAGCAGAGATGCCATCGTAAGCCTATTTTATAGCCATTTGTGCACATTTTCACGAGAGAGGCTTACTTTTGTTGAGAATTTAAATGAAAGCAGAAAGAATAATTTAGCCCATATAAATTCATGGTTGTTTGGATTCAGTAACCAGCCGTAACCATGGCAACAGTTGTTCGCGCTCTTGTCTGACGTCACGACTAATATACCGCATAGCAGCTGTGTATTCCGTGAGAACACTAAAAAAATGCTGAAACCTGAATGCTTTTTACAAACATCCAGCCAACTGACCTTCTGGACCTGACAAGACATTACTATTTCGTTAAAACGGCAAAACACTCTTAAGACAACCTAATTCTTGTCAGGTCCAGAAGTTCAGTTGACAGGATGTGTGTAAAAAGCGACCTTCTATTTCGTTAAAACGGCAAAAGACTCTTAGACAACCTAATGTCAGGTCCAGAAGGTCAGTTGGCAGGATGTGTGTAAAAAGCATTCAGGTTTCAGCCCATGAACATTTTTTTAGTGTTTATTGCAATTAATCTGACGGAATACACAGCTGCTATTCAGGTCTCGTCGAAAATTGGACTAGATTTAACAAATAGATATAGAATTAGATTATTTTTTTCTTTCTTTTTCGTATATGCCTTTAGTCCATCATCTATTATCCATTATAGTATTCTGTATCTGCCAGCAAGTCGTGCTAAATTCGAAAGGATAATGACCATAGAGATATAAGGAATATTTATTATATGTCTATGATAATGACTAATGTCTCATTCATCACAACATCGTAAATAGAAATAGTAGATCTACTTGTCAACAGAGGGTAGCATAACAGTAATCACAATTACGGGTGACTATGAAAGTAAAGTTGTACTAGATTTTCGTCGATTGTACTAGATCTAATACAATTGTACTAAAAACGGCAGGCCTGGTAGGAGGGCTTAGATTATAATTACCATAGAGAAGCAAAAATATAAATTTATAGGATGTGCTGACTCTCAATGTCTTGTACTTTATCATAGACGTATCAGGTAATATGTCAATGGTATTTACATATCTACTACTGGCGAAGGAAATGGCGGATAATTTCGAATTTATAATTCATAATTGACATATGACAGTTTGTCATTTCAAATTTTCCTTTCTTAACCATAACATTATTATTTTGATATTTTTTCGTCATTTATTAATCTACATCTATACGTAACGAAAATTCTGTAAGCCTGGTTATATTCAAGGATAGAAAAAGTATGTATTCGGTAATCCTATTCTATATATCATGTAGCACTTAACGTTCGCTGCAGTTATATGTTAACCTGGTTATACTGCAGTTGTGTTTATGTGTTTTATTACTATACAAATAAACGAAGGTATGGATATATCACACTACAAAAAGCTACTTGCCTTTTAAAACGTCAAAATGACACAAAGAAATAAGTGAACAATTTTGACAAGTTTCTTAAAGAGGCTCTAGACTAGATGATAAGTTCTTTTTAATGAAAGTGGTATTATTTGGTTTAACCGGGGCCTTGCGGTGTGCAGATTTGTGCGCTTAACTGTAAAAAATATAGAAGACACGGAGAAATTGTTGTTCATAAATGTGTATTTACTATAGGATCAGAGTGTAACGGATATGAAATTCATCATAAGTATTCACAATCGAGGCCCAAACAAGTAAAACACAATAAATTGTTCGTTTACTATAAACAGGGTAAGTGCACAATACAACCAGTTGGCATCAACATTTTGTAAATATTCCCCTAAAGGTTGCAGAATACTTAAAAGTCCAAATACATCCAGTTACACTGGCCATTGCTTGAGGAGGATGTTTGCCACCTTCCTCACTGACATTCAAACACTTAAAAGGCATGGAGTGTGACTGAAGGGTATGTCGAGGATAGCATCGCCAATGAGTTGAAACTTTCAAAAAGTATATTTCATTAGCAGGACTCAAGATCATTGAGCAATGCTGATGGAGAATTATAATAGTTTTCAGGAAGATTGAATAAATTTGGTGCTAAGGTTTTCAAATTTGTACTTGTACGTTTATATATGTATATAATATATAACGTTTCCAATTTTTAAATAAACAATTTTCTGCCAAACTGTGTTTTATTAACAGCGATAATACTATATAGTAGACATTTATATGCGATAAAGTGCCACTTCAAAAAACAATTTTGAATTTAGCAAAGTAGGACATTATCAGTCAAAATGCAAAGAAAAAATTATTGAAATTCTATTATTTTAAGATTGCTTATATTTTACTCTCGACAGTTTACGAAGTTTTTACCTTTTATATGACTTTTATATGACACTTAATAATAGCACTTTGTCACTATATCATTGCCTAATAACTGTATTAGTTACTAATGCATAAATTAATAGATTTTTTCAGTATCCAAACTCATATGACTCATGGAAAGCATATATGTATATATGAGATAAAAAAATATTCTTTAGGAATATGATATTGTGGAAGCCAATACTTGATTTTTCTATTTCCCATAAACCTTCTTACACTGATACCACCATACATCATACTTCGCACCATCCATACACACACAAAGTTGCAGCCTATAAATTATTGATAATTATTGATACACCGCTTAGTACAACGGACCTTTATCCAATGAAATTTTTCAAAAAGAACAAGTTGATAAAACAAATAACAGTTAGTAATGGCTATATTCAAAGTTTAATTAATAATAATACAAAGAAAAGAATACACTTTAGCTTTGCAACAAGTATTCCCGTCCACTAGAATAATACAGAATAAATTCACATCTCTTGGCTTAGGTAAATAAGACTAGCGCACAATTAAAACATCTATTTTCTAAATTTAACATCAGAAAAAACCAACAACTTGAGCAACTATATAAAAAACAATGACAATTGAAAAATCAGATACATCTGGAGTATACAAACTCTCCTGTAGTTTCCTGTGAGAAAATATATATAGGTGGAACATTTAGAAGTTTTAAAACACGCATTCGCGAACATAAAAAAAATTCTGAACATATATTCGATTAAAATTATGCATGCCATTTACTAAATGAGAATCATCAATTTAAGGGTGATTTCGATATCCTCAAATTAGGTACAAAAGATTTAAAATTACATTTTTGCGAAACAGTAGAAATTAATAAACGCAAAAGAATAAAGCAACTTTATTGAACTAGCAATAGCCCACTGCCAAACATCTTCGCAGGAAGTAATTGTGTTAATCAAGTTTGCAGTTTGCAATGACCTATAAAAACATTCTTCTGGAGGGATCTACCAACCATACCCTTGTTAGTTTACCTGAGAAGTAGTAGCATCTAAATTCTTTGAAATGTTCACTTTAATACTAGATATTACAAAAAATGGATTCTTTATGAAAATTCACTACACGGAAAGGGAGAGCCGGCAATGGTTGGTTGCTACTTACCAGCTATATTTATTTATTTTAGAGTGTCAATTATACTTGTGCCATACAAAGAAAGCCTTTGCTTGTGGTGGTATTTAAAACAATTTAAAAGATAATAGTCCAAACGTTTCCACATGAATAAATGCCAAACAAATGTCACTTGCTATTTACTTTCATGCTTTTATTATTTTATAAAATCGTTGATTGTAAATGTAAACAAAATAAACTAAAAAAAGAAAATGTTTCAGAGTTCGAAGATTGTGAGGTTAAATTCATTTGTTTACCAACTCCTAACATATTTATCGGGATGTTAAAAAAGTTGAAATGTACCGCATCGTATCAGCTGTTCAGTTTACCATTCGATAAACGGTAGACACTACCTAACATTACAATTTTCGAAAACTATAATTATGTCATTATAATTAACCATATCTTATTTCTACTGCCTATTTCTTATTTCGGTCATTTAGGCAGACTATAAGTTGGCTATTGTTCTTGAACAGAAATGGATCTTATTTTTGAGACTTGACTTCACCCGCTTACGTCCCACGGCCAGAGAATCGATTTAGTAGTGATCGTACTTTTTATATTGCCCAACCAGATTTTGATCTTCAAGAAAAAAATATTGATTACATTATTCAAATAATATCAAGCAAATTAATTTCCTACTTCTTTACAATTGATGATCATTCTTATTTAACAATTTTAATTTACCGTAGACACGAATGTTTTACTTATCTCAGTTACCTACAACTAACACTATTTCTACCTCAATATATAAGCAAGCACTCGTTTAATTATATTTACAACTATGTGAGATTGAGGACAGTATATAAATACCAGTACATCATATACTGTCCCCGTGATACTGATATTTGGGTTGGTGCAACTGTTACTTCGGGGACAGTATATCATATACCGGTATATCATATACTGTCCCCGTACACACACTTGGCCATACTTATATATATATATATATATATATATATATATATATATATATATATATATATATATATATATATATATATATATATATATATATATATATATATATATATATATATATATATATATATATATATATATATATATATATATATATATATATATATATATATATCACACCAGTAGATAGGGCAGCACCTGGGACCATCCCCTCCACTTTTTTCTGCGCATGCGCGATGACGTCATGCGCATGCGCTGACCTGTGACAGTTGACCTGTCAGTTTTGACAGGTGTCAATGTCACCTGACCTGACAGCTGTCAACGTCAGTTGTCACCTGACCTGTCAGTTTTGACAGGTGTCAATGTCACCTGACCTGACAGCTGTCAACGTCAGTTGTCACCTGACCTGTCAGTGTTGACAGATGTCAAATGTCACCTAACCTGTCATATGTCACATCTGTCACAAGCATTCCAAGATGGCTGACCTGTAATAGACAGCTGCAACCTCTGGTTCTCTATGGAACTGACCTGAGATGACGTCACAAGCGTTCCAAGATGTCTGACCTGTGTCCATAGATATCTACAAGTCAGGTTAGACGTCTTGTGATGACGTCACAAGCGTTCCAAGATGTCTGACCTGTGTCCATAGATATCTACAAGTCAGGTTAGGTATTAACTGTCTTATGTCTGACCTGTGATGACGTCACAAGCGTTCCAAGATGTCTGACCTGTGTGTCCATAGATATCTACAAGTCAGGTCTCCATGTGTGTTTGTCGAATACCAGCTGTCTGATTGTTTATTGAGGTTATGTTCACACACGTGTTGATTACCATTCATCTGTTTGTTTATTAAGGTTATGTTTGTATTTGTTATGTCGTCAACGTGCTATCTGTTTGTTTATTAAGGTTATGTATGTATTTGTTTATTAAGGTTATGTATTTGTTTATTAAGGTTATGTTCACACACACGTGTTGATTACCAATCATCTGTTTGTTTATTAAGGTTATGTTTGTATTTGTTTATTAAGGACAGCTGTCTGTTGTTTATTGTGTGTGGTAAGGTGTATTGAAGTTTGTTAGGGTATTTCGTTTTTGGCGGGAAATTTGAATTTGTTTGAAAATTTGTGTCTGTTGTGTCCAGAGATCTGACTCATCGAGCTAGAGAACATTCTATTTGTAAAGTTGTAGAGTGGGAGAATATTCCCTAGCTCGAGGGGAGACATCTGTTGGACACAGTCATTCGGTTTAGCACACACACTTACATATATTAGGAAGATATTGAGCGGGTAATTTGAAATTTGATTTTAATTTGAAATATGATTTTTGAAAGAAAATCATTCGCCTGAAATTAGATTTGAATTAGATTCGAACCTCAACCATACAGCTTACTAAGATATGCAAACGTCCCTAAACCGATCATGCTATTCAGACATACGGTGAAAGTTTGTTCGCAGTGGTATATATAAAACAAAACCTGTTACATAAAACGAGTTTATCAGGCTGATGAGTGTGTGTGTGTGTGGGCAGGGGTGGTATCTCTATTACATTCCAATTGTAACCTAATAGGTACGGTAATTTTTTAAAAACAATTGTATATTTATATATTATAGTAAAAGATATTTTATAGTAAAAGATATTTAAAGACGTTCCAATTTACATATCTAATATCAAATTCTAAAAACAAAAACGTTTGAAGTAAACTATCAATAACAAAACGTATTTACATCTAGATATGTTAATGAATTTGTTTAATGGGGTAATAAAACTGGAGACCGGGTTTTATGGAGGTTTGTTTATGTTAGTGTTTTATATCACAGTGAATCTGAATTTATATAGGGAGTGATCAAAAAAAAACAAGTAACAAAACTCAATTTAAAACAAGAAAACTAAACTTTGATATACGAGGATTGATAAGTATTGTTTGTATGCAAACATAAATAATATAAGATTATACTTACATACAGCAAGAGACGTCATACATGTTTCACGGCTTAACACACACACTGACGTCTGTTGAGGTCTTGAATGGGGGCCCTTATAGAAATAACACAGTTGTTTAATGACATACACTTGAACCAAACAAAACATATAGACGCTGTTGTTGATTGTTAACACACACACACACACACACAGATGTGTTTGTAATAACAAACAGAGAGACAAACAGCTGTTTAACAACAGTTAGAGCGTGTAACACTGCTAAAACGTATCAAAAAAAAATAGCCAAGTGTCTCCTGTGTTGAGGAAACAGACAGACAACTAATGGTCATTGTTGGAGCTTGTACATGTTGTTTGAAAGGATATAACACACGTCATGACAGCACGAATGCATGGCTTAGACTAATGGATGTGTGTAACAACAGACATACAGACAATAGATTGCCCCCACAAGTATCATAGATAATCTTGTTTGAGCTTATACAGCCGTGTAACAAACGTGTCATAACAACTTGTTGTCTTTGCTTGGAGTGACAGAGCTGTGTAATAACAGACAGACAGACAGACAAACAATTGAATACCCTTGTTGGAGCTTGTACATGTTGTTTGAAAGGATATAACACACGTCATGACAGCACGAATGCTTGGCTTAGACTAATGGATGTGTGTAACAACAGACATACAGACAATAGATTGCCCCCACAAGTATCATAGATAATCTTGTTTGAGCTTATACAGCCGTGTAACAAACGTGTCATGACATCTCGATGTCTTTGCCTAGGCAAACAGAGCTGTAATAACAGACATACAGACAGACAGACAGCAGTTTAACAACAACAACTAGAGCAAGTAACACAGGTAAAACGTAGCAAAACAGTCATGTTCTTTGGTTCAAGTGTCTTCTGTGTTGAGGAAACAGCTGTTTAACAAACGTTGTCTTTGGTTGGAGTGACAGAGCTGTGTAATAACAGACAGACAGACAGACAATTGATTGTCAACAAGTATCTTAGATAATCTTGTTTGAGCTTGTACAGTCGTGTAACAAACGTCGTCATAAAAACTTGTCTTTGCTTGGAGTGACAGAGCTGTGTAATAACAAACAGACAGACAGACAAACAGCCGTTTAACGACAGTTAGAGCTAGTAACATAGGTAAAACGTAACAAAAATAGTCATATTCTTTGGTTCAAGTGTCTCCTGTGTTGAGGAAACAGACAGACAATTGAATACCATTGTTAGAGCTTGTACAAGGTGTTTGAAAGGATATACACACAGGGCAGCTTGATGTCTTTACTTAGACTGACAGACAGATGTGTTTGTAATAACAAACAGACAGACAGCTGTTTAACAACAGTTAGAGCGTGTAACACTGCTAAAACGTATCAAAAAAATAGCCAAGTGTCTCCTGTGTTGAGGAAACAGACAGACAAACAACTGATTGCCATTGTTAGAACTTGTACACGCTGTTTGAAAGGATATAACACACACAGGACAGCTTGATGTCTTTACTTAGACTGACAGACAGACAGACAGCAGTTTAACAACAACTAAAGCGTGTAACACTGCTAAAACGTAGCAAATAGCCATGTTCTTTGGTTCAAGTATCTCCTGTGTTAAAGGAAAACAGACAGACAAACAGACAATTGATTGCCAACAAGTATCATATAGAACCTTGCTGAAGCTTGTACAAGGTGTTTGAAAGGATATACACAGGACAGCTTGATGTCTTTACTTATACTGACAGATGCGTTTGTAATGACAAACAGCTGTTTAACAATAGTTAGAGCGAGTAACACACAGTGTAAAACGTATCAAAATAGCCAAGTGTCTCCTGTGTTGAGGAAACAGACAGACAGACAATTGATTGCCTAATAAGTATCATATAGAACCTTGTTGAAGCTGGTACAGCTGTTTAACAAACACGTCATGACAGCTTGATGTCTTTACTTAGACTGACAGACAGATGTGTTTGTAATAACATACAGACAGACAAACAGCAGTTTAACAACAACTAGAGCGAGTAACACAGGTAAAACACAGCAAAACAGTCATATTCTTTGGTCCAAGTGTCTCCTGTGCTGAGGAAACAGACAGACAAACAACTGATTGCCCTTGTTGAAGCTTGTACATGCTGTTTAACAAACACGTCATGACAGTTTGATATCTTTACCTAGAGGCAAACAGATGTATGTAATAACAGACATACAGACAGACAGACAGCAGTTTAACAACAACTAGAGCCAGTAACACAGGTAAAACACAGCAAAACAGTCATGTTCTTTGGTTCAAGTGTCTCCTGTGTTGAGGAAACAGACAGACAGACAATTAATAGCCATTGTTAGAGCTTGTACAAGGTGTTTGAAAGGATATACACACACACACACACACATAGGTCATGACAGCACGAAGACTTTGGTTAGACTGACAAGACAGAGGTATGTAATAACACACAGACAGACCAATGATTGCCCAACAAGTATCATATAGAACCTTGTTTGAGCTTATACAGCCGTGTAACAAGCGTGTCATGATAACTTGTTGTTGTCTTTGCTTAGACTGACAAAGCTGTGTAATAACAGACAGACAGACAGACAGACAGTTGGTTAACAACAGTTAGAGCGTGTAACACAGGTAAAACGTAGCAAATAGCCATGTTCTTTGGTCCAAGTGTCTCCTGTGTTGAGGAAACAGACAGACAGACAATTGATTGTCCAACAAGTATCATAGATAATCTTGTTTGAGTCTGTACACGGTGTTTAACAAACAGACGTAAGAGAGTGGGGGCCTACAAAAGGATAAACAACGTTTTACAGTTGTTAACCTTGATTCTGTTTGAGCTTGTCTGTGTATCTGTTTAATATACGTAAGAGAGAGGCTCGCTTAGGGGTAAACAACGTGTCGGTTGATGACCCTGGCGAATGTTATCTTGTGTTATATCTGTTCAATCACCCCCTTATTCGTGTTTGAGCTTGTCTAGAATACAGCCGTTAAAAGTTATCATAACGGGAAGTATGACATCATCACATTATTTGTGTTTGTAGAAAAGGCCCCCGGCTCACACCTTAAATCGTTTCTATTTTCCATAAGATTACATGTATTTTTGCCTAATATAGAGTGATGAAATAAGAGAAAGACACGCAACAAGTGAAAAACAGAAGGCTACAACAAAAGGATTCAAAACAAATTTTGTTCATAACTGTCTAAACACTCCTTGTATATATGTTAAAGGAAGCAAATAGCGACAGATTCACTGAAGCCCGAGGCGGTCCAACCTCGTTGATTCATAACAACAAATTATGCTTTGGTCCCCCGCTCAAAAATTACTATTACAATAAGCTGAGATACGAGTGATTATTATTCAGCGACTTTATTTTTTGTTTTCACATGCTCTTGTAAACAAACAGACATATATGTGTTATCTAGTAAATATAAATAGAAATAGACGTTACAGCTTAGAGATGATTAAAGTTTATGGAGAAAGCAAGGTCAACATGTTCAGCTTTTCGCTCTTTTTAGTAACGTAGGTGTTATCATGAATATTTATAGAAAATTAACGGTAAATATTAGAAAGGATCACAGTTATACAACAGGTACTGCCCACACACACACACTCACACACACATACTTGTAGCTCTATAAAAGAACTCTCGAAACCGATCTTCACCACTTACGTCAAGCAGTTGTTTATACAGGTATTTATGTTTTTGTGTTAAAAATTAAACCATATTTAGATTATTAAACATTTTTCGTATAATTGAGTGTATAGTTAAACTTGTGTATGTGTTTGTGTGCTTTTAAATATTTTTGTGCTTATATATAGTTAGCGGACTTAATATTTTATTTAGTTAAAACTTGTGTGTGTGTGTGTGTGTGTGTGTGTGTGTATCTACTTAGTAAACATTTTTTGTGCGTATATATATATATATATATATATATATATATATATATATATATATATATATATATATATATATATATATATATATATATATATATATATATATATATATATATATATGAAAAACCTAAGATTCCGGGACCGCTAGCATAGATCTATAAACTTTCATATTTCGACAGATTCCAGGACCGTGCTTATTTGTAGTGGGGGGATATGGAGGGGTAACCATAACTCGCAAGATTTGAGGACCATGTCATATTTTTAAATAATTTAACGTATTTATTATAATAATCATTCTTAGTTACTCTGAGACATTTCTGGTAGCAAAAAGATAATTAGAAACAGATATTATTTTACCTATTTAACAAAATAATTGTGAGTGTACGCTCTCTGCATGTTTGTGTGTGTATTTTGTGTAGGTAAGTATGCAATTTATTAAGAAGGGAGCCAAACTAATAAGAAACCTAACTAGATTAAAGTACGGCGATAAAAAATTTCTATAATATTAGTCTAGCATATCCCTTTAATCAATGATGAGCTTGAAAAACCTCAAAGATAGGTAATAAGACTTTTAAATAAACTTTCTTATTTTAAATGAGGGAGATTTTTTGGTGAATATTTTAATTTGCCTCTGTTCTAAGGTGAGTAAGGATAAATAGCGTAAAACATTTGACATGAAAAATATCAAATTTATAGTCTAGTTGCTTTTTACTAAACTGATGCATTTCAAAATAGCGGCTATTGTGTGTTAAGACAATGACGCTAAAAAGCCTTAAACTAATCATTTTATTCTCATTTACTGCAGTCTTCGTAATTATAGAATAAAGTAAATAAAAAAACTAGCCTGACCGGTAAATTTTAAGATGCTTTTTGTTTTTTTTCTAAACCCTAAAACATATTTGCTTTTAATTAAGAAAATGTTTCTTTACAATATGTTAACAATTGCAACTTAAAAACAATTAGCATAACCCCTCTTTTGTTTTTCTTTTCTGAACCTACTTATTTAAGAATGGTACTTGTGTTCCTTCCACAATTTTTTTCATACTATTTCGTTTCAAATCATCATCACTGTCTACAGAGGAAGTCGCACTGTTGTCGCAACCATGATTATCTGTCTCCAGCAGCTTTCTTCATTTCATAGCTTCCACACTTCATAAGTTGTGCCATTTTCCCAGATGTTTTACCCTAGGTGTACGTTTTCTCATTTTTCCAAATAATGTCGCTAGAATTTTATTATGTCAGAATATGAACCAGTAAATTTTGCCTTTCCTTTTTCAATTACTTCCAGCATGCATCTTTCTTCTTTCACCTTTTCCAGCACACTTTTATTCGCCTCTCTATCGTTGTATCGTGCCTCTGTGATTTTTATTTATAGCCATAGTTCAAAATCCTATATTCTCTTCATATCATGCTAAGTGGACATCCAAGTTTATTCCACATATATTACTACACTCGATACGCAGGACTTAATGAACCCTTTCTTCAGATCCAAGTTAAAATGTTTTAGTGAGAAGACTATTGTGTTTATTGAATGCTTGCTTTCCAATGGCAATCATCTTGCTCGGGTCTTTGTTGCATTTACTAACATTTATGAAAATACTTTCAATGTGGGAGAACATTTACACTTTTCAAGTTGTTGACCGTTGACGAATTAAGATATCATCTTCAAATTTGATACACAGTTAGCACTCGAGAAACGAACGGTTCTGATTGTTTTTGGGTAAAATCGCTTTAGTGGGTAGGGGATGAATGGGGTTGATTTGATAAAAATTGACCTTTTTGGTTAAAATTCGAGTAATATAACGTTTTACGGTTTATTGATTAGAAAACTTTTAATTTCATCAAACATCTGGTATTCTGTGCTGAAATTAAATTAGAGGTTGAATGTGTGGGGGTGGAATATTGTTGAAAAAAATTTCGATTTTTTTTGCTAAAACGGCATAAAAAGTCTCAGAACATACAGAAAACTTGATTCTGAACTAAGTATATTTTTGTCTGTCAATCTGTCGGTAGGTGGGTCTGCCTGTACGTCTGTCTGCTAATAGGCGCAATAACTTTCGAACGAATTGAGATCTTATCTTAAAATTAGGTATCCAGTTGGCACCTGACAAAGGAGCGCTTCGAATTGTTTTTGGGTAAGATCGCTTCAGGGCGTAGGGGATAAATAGGGTGATTTGGTGAAAATTTACATTTTTTGAATAAAACTCAAGTAATATAACGTTTCAAAAGTTGCTTCTCTAGTTCCTTGCCCAACTCCAAACACGAATTGATACTGATCCTTAAAACTTCTAATTTTGCTCTTTATTCCATTTTTTATTATGATTAGCAGAATATTCTCCACATGTCTCTGTACATCTATTGTCCTATACTGGTTGCATTTTTATGTGTTCAGTGTTTTTGATATAGTGATACTTGTACTCTGTATAAACTAACTGGACAGTTTTCCTGATGTATACTTTTTCTCAAACAGTTGACATAGTTTTGGTTTAATTCTTTTCACCAGATTTTTTAAATGTTCCGCTGTTAATTCATCTACACAATAACTTTTTCCTTGTCTAAGTTATTTAGGGCCCTTTTTGAAATCTTGTGTTGAAATAGGGAACATCTCATTTGGGTTTATCTGTCATTTCCTCCATATACACTTTTCCATATTTCATTTTATCCCCGTGTCAACACTTTTTTAATAGGCTTACCAGTGTCCAATGGCTTCATTGTCTAGTGATGAATTTCCATCGTTGTTTTTTTGACTTTTTGTCCCTGGTCAATATTATAGTCTTCTAACCTGTTAGTATGCTTGATCCAGCCGTGCCTTCTTTAAGCTCGTTTCGATTTCTTCCCTATTTCTTTGCGTCCATACTTCTTTTGCTTCACAGCATTTTTATTTGTGACAGTCGTTTTTAGTGACATAATGTATTTGATACCCACCTGTACTCCCTGGTGTCGATAATAAACTAACAAGTTTATAGTTTTTTTTCGGCACATAGAAGGATATCGTACTGATTTCATCAAACACGAACATAGATGAATCGACATCTTTTTGGTTGCAGTCATTGCTTCGGTATATCACGTTTGTTCTTCCTCATTGTTCATACAATGGTTAGCTTCTTTTCTAACAATTTTTCCGCGACATCGTAAGACCTAAACTAATGATTCATGGTACAATTTCTGTTTGAATCCTGAATAGCAAGGCCTCGTTGGTCCAATGGTAAGAACATGTGCCTCTGAAACGAAGGGTACTGGGTTCGATCCCAGGGTTCTCCTTTTACTTTTTCAGTGCATACTGCATGTAAAATTAACATCAACCGAGGTTGTGACATTTTATTTGAGCAAGTTGAATGTCTACCCGTTTCGCCCCTCGGACAAGGCGTAAAGCCGTTGGTCCCATGTCCATGCGAGGGCAAGTTCAAGATCCATACCGTCCTTACAGAAAATCAGGGGTTTTGCAAAATTTCCAAGATAGTGAGGTGAACCTGCTCGGTGATTGGCCAGAGTCGCGGAAATAGGCAGACGTTAAAGTACAAAAAAAAACCTGATTGGCAGTCGCCAAATAGATCATCTATTGTGTAGGAATGGAATATTGTTTTTCTCGTTCTTCACTCCCAATAAAAGACTTAGCTGATCACAGATTTAATATTTTTGCATCAAACATAGTAACCAATTTTAGATCATACTTGTCTGTCCTGTTGGGTATGTAAATTTTAGAGGGGCATCTGCCTCCGAAACCCAACAAGGTTTTATCTGGTGAAAAAGTGTCCCTAAGTTTGACTTAGAGTATTTATTTTCACCTGACATTGATGGTTTGTGAGAAAAATGTCGTAATCGTTGACTGTTCTATTTTATTTATTATAACCTGATAATAAATATTTTGTAAGGTCTAGAAAAAAGTGCGTGAGATAAATTTACCCTCAAATATATGTAGGTACCTACTTTATTGACAAAGGAAAATGTAGTTAAAGCTTATTTTGAGGAAAAGTAGTGGAGTATATATTTTATAGTAAATTTTATTAAATCAACTCTCAAAGTGTGTTATACAAATAAGCATAACCTTGTGCTTGCAGTCAACATCATTTTTTAGGGGTCGCGTTCCAAACTAAACTGTCAAAATATTCTGCTTAAAAGTATGAAATAACATTGTTAAATGGTAAGTAAAATTAATTTGTTTATGACACTTGGTGTTTATATAAACATTAGTGTAGCTATAAGTAGCTTCTCATTTGTTGTAATGCTTTTACCTCTTCATTTCAAAATTTTACAGCTTTAAACATAGTTTCTTGATTTAAATTCTCGCAAAAGTAGACATCTACCTAAATTTCAATTTTTAAAAATATTTTCGGGCAGAATAAACATTTTTGTAAATCAGGTTAATTAATTTAATTTTCTAGCACTTTTAATATTCGGGGTTATATGAAAACTTAGGTGTTTAGTTTCTATTTCGCTTTTCTCATTTCGGATTAACTATTTGATCAAACAACAAAATGGTTTTCGGGTTGTCCCCTAGCAGTTTGCTTTGGTAAAGTTTTATTTTCAACTAATTATCCGTTAACATTGTTGCAGCCTTTAAATTACATTTTTTAGATTTAAGTGTTGTGTAGCTTTAGTTCGGTGCAAAATTAAACCTTCTAATATAATCAACTTATGTTATAGCTGCTGCTGTATTTTTAAACAGTGGTTAAAAATATATTTAGCAGACATCATCAGACACGACTTCAAAGACTAGTGGCAACTTACAGATAATGCAACAACTCACAATAACTCCTAAACGTAAAACTTTGCCATTATGTATACAACCATGATATATTATATTATGTTCTGCAACTATTAATAACAATGAAGTACAAGACATTTTGAAAAAAATATATGAATAAGTCTATGTGAATATACCGACAGGTGTCCACATTAGAGTCTACCTCCTTTAACTTTTTGTTAATATTGAAGCAAAATTTTTTTTTAAATCGTAAATCGAATATAATTAGGCCTAGGTATGATAAGTAAGAACATATTTTTAGTTTTCGTATAATAATTGTAAAACAGCATTTTATACTGAGAGATAAAAAAATAACTCTCTCAATCTTGGTCATCCATAATAAAACGACTGTCTAAGCTAGTATTCTGCATTTATGTCAAATCATTTTTGTTAATAAATTTTTAAGTTCGGGTGATGTTAGGATTATGATTTTACTATACAGCACAAAATAGACATGATCAAAAACTATTTCTTTAATTAGTGTGCTACTTGATGTAATTTGGAAACAGAGGTCAGCTTTCATGTAAACACTTGTCGAGAAGACTTCTCGGGCAAACTTTGACAGAAATATTTTATAGGATGATACCTAAAAATTGAAACGAACACTTACCATTTTATTTTTAAGTTTGATAAATGTAATTTTTGATGACAAATTGCAAATCAGACAATGAGTTTTATTATAGAAGGTGGTCAATGTAGCCAAGAAGTTATAAAAAGGATCGCGATAGCAAAGTAACATTTAGTAGACAAAATTAGCTATTTAACCTGAATCTCCAGAAAGGGTTCATCAAGTCATACGAATGAAGTATTATAACGTATAGAGCCAAAACGGCCAATAAAATTCTAATCATGTGTTGTGAATCATTTATTTATTCATTTGACAGTGTCATTTACAGTAAATCATATAATATACTGACATAAAAAAATAAAAAGAACTAGTCAGAGTGCTTTTTTAATAACCGATTAAAGATATGTACACATAGATACGAAATAAATCTTTTTTTATCTTTGTGATACATAAAAAAATAAAAAAACTTTTAAAAATTACAAAATGTTTACATGACGTAGTATATTAAGTAAAACACTGACTTTTTCCACGAAATGGACCCACCGATTTGCTAAAACTTCTAGATGTGGATTGGACCCTGTAATGAGCACACATAAGTACACTTGGAGAAACCCAAATCACCACAACACATCTTTTTAAAGACCTAACGATAACATCGTTAGCTTCATCAGATGATGAATATTTTGAAAATTCATCATCTGATGAAGCTAAAATTGTTAGCGAAACGATCGTTAGGTCTCCAAGTGTAGTTATTAAAACTTCTAGAATAAGTAATTTCACAATTGGTCGTTTAAGGTCAAAAGACATGTATTGTAGAAAACTTGCAAGACGGCTTGTATGAGAAGTATAAGACAGATATTAAATATTTTTACACGGAAGGCGATTTTATTTTCTAATAATCCAATTATCATAAACTAAGTAGCTCAGTTCAAAATGCAAGTGGCGTAAGGTGTCATAAATATCTGACATAATTTACAAGCAAAGTGCCGACTGCAGTGTCAATGTAATAAAAATATGCTCCGCCTTCCTTCGGCTAAAGTCTATAGGGGTATCCAAGGGCCTTCTTATCTTTAGATAATTTACAACCAGACCTTTGACAAAGACAGCAAAACTGTCTTATAAAATTTGGTACCTACCTGCCGAAAACTAAAGCTGTAAAAAGAGCGGACCATATTCCCTCCTTTCCTTTGTTTAAATTAAAAAGATCAATGTTTTTCATTTGAGGCTATATCCACAGCATGTGTGCAATATCTTGTTTTAAAGCGAGTTGTGAAAAAATTAACTATTGACGAGATTTCAATTGTAAGGCTATCCAATACTTTTTTCAAATGAAGGTACAAGTGTCTAGAATTTATATTCAAGATATGTTTGTCTTTTATCACACCTATAACTCAAAAAATAATGGGCCGATTCTGATGAAATTTGGTAGGTACCTTCTTTTTGTAAGTGGCTTTGATAAGTTTGGTATCCAGAAAAATCGGCCGAGTTTTTCCAGGAAAATTTTGAGTTTCCTTCGAAAAAAAAATTTATCTCCGAGAATAAAGCTCTAGACCCAAATTTGGTATGCAAATTTATATTACGCAAAGTATAACATATAATATATACAAAAATTTGGATTTGTAAGTTAAAACAAAAAAAAGTTATAGGCATTTAAAAAACAAATTTAGGTGCCAGTGATGACTAGAGAAATGGCAAAAAGGTCAAGAAACATACAAAAAAAAATCCTTTGAAAATTTCATACATTTTCTTTGTAGTCTTGTCAAAACTGACAATTTTTAAACAAAGAACCTGAAGCGAATACTGGTTATGTAGAGGAAATGTTGTAAGTAGTTAATTTGACAGAGCCTTAAGTATCAGCTTTAACCGCCATTGTCCGTTTTATTAAAATATTCGCAGAAAATTCATTTTAGACAGACCCTTTTTTGATGCTTTAATAGTCTATAACTTTTAGCGAATGTTCGTAGAAAAAATTCGTTATAGGGAGACCGCGACTTTTTAATTGTTTTTTTTCCGGTTAAAATTAGTAAGAAAAAAATAGGGGAGACATGCCAGCGTGCAGTAAACATATGCGATAAGTGACTGAAAGAAGAGTGGAACTTGTGATGATCACTGATAAGTACACTTGGAGAACCCAAATCACCACAACACATTTTAGAAAACCTGACGATCGCTTCACTAACCAAGTTAGCGTCATTAGAGGAGAGAGAATTATTCTCTCTCAAGTGTACTTATTATGTGATAAGTACCTACCTAACTGGAGATGTGTGATAAGCACTGATAAGTACATTTTGAAAAACCCAATTACCACAACATATTTATAAGTCCTGACGATTATTTGGCTAACAAATATGGCGTCATCAGAAGGTGTAAAAGCGTTCAGTAGCTAGTAAAACGATGGTCAGATCTTAAAAATGTGTTTTGGTGAATTGGGTTCTCCAAAGTGTACTACTTTAAGTACCAACCTATTATTTTTCCCCACTTCGTCATTTCTGTTCTTTTTTAATGCCAATGACAAAAAATCGTTAAAAAAATATAGAATGTAACAGTAAAAAATATTTATTTGGCAGTTCTAACAATGTGAAATTATAAATATGAGTAAATACTATATCACTATACAGGTCGCTGATAAGTCTGGAAACGGTCGATTATCCGGGAAAATATACAAGGTGTCGAAAAAAGTTTTATACAAAAGTTTTTGGGTTCTTCAATGTCTACTAGGCGGTGATAATTTTATTTATACAGGGTTGGTCATACAGGCGTGGCACACCAATATTAATTTTTTTTTAATGGAACACCCTATATATTATTCGATATTTCAATCCTTCTCTTAATTTTGAGCAACATTTATGAGAAGCATAATGTACCTAAACTCAATCGTTTCCGGGTAAAAAAATAAATAAAAATAAACGCTACTGTTTTTAAAATCTATTGGATGAAGAACAAAAATAAATGAAAAGTAGAATATCTCTTGAAAACAATCTGTGAGTGTGAAAAGAACCGGTTGCGATGTTTTTAACATTGTTTGGAATCCCAAGATAAGATAAGATGCCCATAAGAAACGCAGTATTATTCTTTTGTTTTAAAATGTTTCCAGGACAACGAATGTCAAACATTCATTCAGTGTCAACAGTTTTGAAACATTAGTAATTTAGTGTCAACAGTTTTTGTGCAAAATGGCAAGTTTAAGTGAAACCGAACGTATCGAAATTTTAATGATGATAGGGTACGGTGATAGAACACGAAGTTTTGCTCAAGTGGTGATTATGTTCAATGAGTTGCATCCTGAGCAGGAATCGATCTCCAAATCCACAGTTTCGAAAACTTTGCATCGTTTTCACGAAACTGGCGGTATCAAGGATAAACCTAGAACTGGAAGGCCAGTAACCGTTACAAATGAAGAAAATTCTTTGAATGTAATATTGGATGTGGTGGAAAATCCGAAAACTTCGGCACAGCAATTGGCTTTAAATCACAATATGAGTCGATATTCAATTCAAAAGATTACGAAGCGGGAAAAGTTCCGTCCATATAAAATTCATTTATTGCAAGAACTGAGTGAAGACGATTTTGATCGCAGAATCGAGTTCTGTGAACTTATTATGGAGAAGTTACGCCAAAATTTTAACTTTGCCAACCACATTTTGTTTTCCGACGAATCTACATTTTGTTTGAATGGACAAGTCAACCGACACAACTGTAGGTACTGGTCAGACGAAAACCCACATTGGATGGAACAAATTCACACCCAAAGACCGCAAAAAGTAAATGTTTGGTGTGCTATTATTGGTGGACATATCATAGGACCTTATTTTATACACGGTAATTTGAACTCTGCTCGATATTTGACACTTTTGCAAGAATCAATTGTTCCAGACGTTAGTCGATTATTTCCGAACAATAACGACCCAAATCTACCAGCGGAAGAAATATGGTTTCAGCAGGATGGGGCACCCCCTCATTTTGGAATTGAGGTACGGGAATATCTGAATCAAACCTTTCCTGGCAGATGGATAGGGCGCAGGGGAACTATTGAATGGCCAGCTAGGTCTCCCGACATGACGCCGCTTGACTTTTTTTGTGGGGTCATGTAAAAAATTTAATTTACCAAAATAGACCGCAGAATATTGAAGAGTTGCAAGCAAGGATTGTGCATGAAATTAATAACATTCCTCAAAACGCTCTTGTAAATGCAGTGCCATGTTTTGTTAAGCGAATTCATTATTGTCAGGAGTTCAATGGAGAACACTTTGAACATCTTATAAAATAGGATTCCAAACAATGTTAAAAACATCGCAACCGGTTCTTTTCACACTCACAGATTGTTTTCAAGAGATATTCTACTTTTCATTTATTTTTGTTCTTCATCCAATAGATTTTAAAAACAGTAGCGTTTATTTTTATTTATTTTTTTACCCGGAAACGATTGAGTTTAGGTACATTATGCTTCTCATAAATGTTGCTCAAAATTAAGAGAAGGATTGAAATATCGAATAATATATAGGGTGTTCCATTAAAAAAAATTAATATTGGTGTGCCACGCCTGTATGACCAACCCTGTATAAATAAAATTATCACCGCCTAGTAGACATTGAAGAACCCAAAGACTTTTGTATAAAACTTTTTTCGACACCTTGTATATTTTCCCGGATAATCGACCGTTTCCAGACTTATCAGCGACCCTGTATATATTGAAGCTATAATATAAAATTTATTAACTTGCTAAGTAATTTTGCTTTGTGAGATATTTCTTAAATAAATAATTTAACTCAATCCGCCTTTTTTTAAGTCTTTACATTGAATGGTTTTATGTCTATCAGAGTTTTGGGATTCTCTAATTAAAAAACATTTATTACCGTAAGACAACTTTTTTTTGTAAGAATATTATTGTCAGAATATTGCAAACATATGTAGACAAGTATATACAATTTACTATTGGATTATAGATCAGGTGTTTTTTGTACTTTATATGAGCCAGACTTGTTTCTGTTTTGGATTTAAATACAATAATAGTATTTTATTGGTTACTATTTCCTACAAATTCAAGAAAAACGAAACATCAATTATTGATTATTGAAAAGGCAGATTTTATTTTTAGTAACACTTTCCCAAGTGTAGTAGGTGCAAAACTCAAAATTATTTAATATTTTTGAATATGACAAAATAGATAATATACCTATGTTTGTCAACCCATTTAATTTAAAATAAAAGAATGTATGTTTTTAGACCACAATCATTACACATCAATCCAGATCAAATAGATATTTATCATTCGGAAACGTCAAAGGCAACACGAATTGTTTACTTCAAAGTGCAAAGCAAATTATGTAAAATTAAAACTACAGGATTTTGTAGGTTCAGTTTATTTATTTTATTTATTTATTTTGACCTGAAAGATGATTTTCTAAATCACATCTAGAGTAAGTATTTTCGCATAATGGCAATATTTTATAATCTTCTAGCTTATATTTAGTATATTTTCATTTTTCAATAATTCTGGTTTGAAAGGTTTTATAAATAATACTCGGGTAGATTAAAAAGTCGCGTTTGTAGAGACCACGGGTGCGTAGATCACCGCGATAAGATATTAAAAAAGTCCATAAGCGCACGTGATATATTAAGTGATGCTTCAACATGATGAAAACATCGTTCTTCACTAAAAATCTTTCGCAGCAACTAAGATTACATAGCTACGTGTAGATTCTTGTAAATACACTCACCTAACCTGCTTATCTGATACTAATTAATTATCACCTAAGAAAAATGGTTATATACTGATATAATAAATATACATACATATATAGGTACTACGTTTTTGTTTACGTCCGGCATTCCAGTAAACAAAAGCCTGGACGCAGCAAGTGCGTTATGGTAGTGAATTTTCATAAAAATGTTTTTAATAGTAAATATGCCGTTTTTAATGAAAGCTGGCATCAACTTTGGTTACCAGTATAACCTATATAGTAGAAACAATGTACCATATTTCATAAAAATAATTTTACTATTTAAAAATGTAAAAAAAAATATTCGAATATAAACTAAAAATGTTCCCGAAAAAAATGACTCCTAGCCAACGAACCTTAAGTTAATAGCAAATTGAGCTACTGAAACTTGAAACATAATGAAAACTCGCTACCATAACGCAATCACTGCGTCCTGAGTTTCTATTCTTACAAACATGCATTATATTTCGATGGAAAGTGCAAATAAAAACAAATATGTGTGTTTTTTTAAGAAAGCAGGCATCAGATTTGGTTACCAGTATAGACTATATAGTAAAAACAATGTGCCATGTTTCATCAAAATAACTTTATTGTGTGAAAATGTGCAAAAATTTCCAAAAGTAAACTTAAAGTGTTCCCGAAAAAACACGTTTCTTGGTCAACCTTATAAGTTAATAGCAAATTGAGCTATTCAAATATGAAACATTTGATCAAAATTCGCTACCGTAACGCACTTACTGCGTCCAGAATTTCTTTTCTTACAAACATGCATTATATTTCGATGGAAAATGCAAAAATGCAATAACTTAAGGCGTGTTTGATTAAAAAAAATGAAATTTGTATCACCAACGACTTATGGGCCATCCTGTGATTGTAGAAATATTATTTTAAGATGTAGCTCAAGACACCCTATAATTAATATATACAAATTTTTTTCATATCTTATATAATAACGGATATATTGAGCTTTATTGATTTTTTACGAAAATTCGACAAAAATTATATACCATTAAACGATACACTCTATAGCTAAGGCTACTGCCAAGCATCAGAGAGAGGGTCTATTTGAAATGAATTTTCTGCAAATATTTTAGTAAAATGAAGGACAATGACGATTGAAACTAAGACTTTAGGGTTTGTAAAACATCCTTCTTGAGACATTTGATTTCTATAGCCCGTATTAGATTCAAGTTATTTGCCTAAATGTTGCCAATTTTGACATTTTAAATCGCCACTTGACGTTTTGAGGAAAACCCCAATTTATTTTTCTTTAAATGCCTATAACTTTTTTGTCTTTTGACCTACATAGCTAAATTTTGGTGAGTAACTTACCTATAACGATGTAAACATGCGTACCAAATTTGGTTGCCCTTACTTTGTTAATTCCGGAGATATAATTTTTTTTTGAAAGAAAACACAAAATTTTCCGAGAAAACCTGGGCAGATTTTCCTGGCTAACGAACTTATCCAAGCCATTTGCAAAAGGAATTTTTTCACCAAATTTAATCAAAATCGGCCCATTATTTTTTGAGTTATCGGTGTGATACATATATATATATATATATATATATATATATATATATATATATATATATATATATATATATATATATATATATATATATATATATATATATATATATATATATATATATATATATATATATATATATATATATATATATATATATATATATATATATATATATATATATATATATATAAACATATAAAAATTGAAACTGACCCCGGATATGTTTTCTGGGGGGGCTAATTAGCGCTCATTTGAAGAAATTTTTTCAAAATTCAAAAGTCGGGATCTCCTCATTAGTGAATTTTTTTAAGAAAATTCACTAAAAATCATCGCAGTTAAGCGGTTAACATATTGTGTATTATAATTGTAGGTATGTACACAATTTTAATTTTTTGTATTCTTCGCTTTTTATTTTTGTCTCAAAAAAATCTTCAGTCAAAAAAGCGACAAAAGTGTGGAGAGCCACTGAAGGCTTTCTATCTTAATAATGAAGGCTTTCTATCTTAATACTATTACCAGGTTCAATTACTAGTATGATATCAATTAACTTTTTCAGTATATTCTGAGGACCAGGGGTTAAAAGCTATCTCAATTTCGTGTAGCATGTGATGATGGGCACGTTAAATATCCATATGGAGAAAGGTAGGGGTTTGGCAATATTTTAAGCATAGTTAAACTGGTCGCTGGCGTCGTGACAGGCCATAGACGCGGAAATAGACCGACGTTCAGTAGACAACAAAAAAAAACGTACATACAAACACTGTTTTTTTAAGATTTCCCAACAGAAGAAACGTTTCATATTGTGTGAAATTTTTGCTGCTTAGGAATGTAAACTTTTTTAGCATATACCTGTGTTTTAATTTTGCCCAAGTAGTCTTTTGATCCACCGGTCATGCAACAAGTATTAAGTTCTTGCGCAAAGCATGTCAAAGCATGATTATTAATAAAACAAATTGTTTTAACTTTTATCGACCAAACAACAAATTGATGCGGGTGTTCCACTGGGTTCGGTCTTGGATTCAAAAGTTTTCTTTTGTATATTAATGACTTCCTATCAACAGCCAACTATTCGATTAACAACGTCGCTATTGTAGCACTATTAACAATACGTTCTGATTCACTGGCTCAGTATTTACTTCCAGCTCCTTATCAATGAGAATTCTCAAAACCAACTTACTTATTTCCAGTACTGCAAAAGCAGCAGCAAACAGAACTTAAGTTTCTCTTTTGGATTATAAATGCATATTTTCACGCTGCGGCTTCCTACGTTGTAGAAAGCACAGAAACCTCCACAGTTGAAATATTGTTCTCATATCTGAGGTGCTGCCCAAAGATCACCTTGTCTCTCTTAGATTTAATAATAATTACACTCATAAATTAACTATGTGTCTTATAGAAGATTCATCTATTACGGTCACTCTCACTTCTCTATATTTCAGAAGAAATGTTGGAGATCTCTGCTCCTCTATCGACATGGCCTCTCAGAGACTGCTTCTTGGGTACTTTTACTTGCAACCTTTACTCGGCAAACTCATCTTAGCAAGAAAGCTCACGTCTTCACTGGCTAATTAGCCACATGTCAAACAATTCGCTATAAATTCTCGTTCTTTTCGAGAGCATCTAAACTCACATACACAATAGTATTTTTCAACTATCTCCATTCTAAAAGTTAGCAGGATTTTTATTTAATTAACAATGAAATGGTCATGTATTATGAAAGCAGTGATATATTATTTACTTTCTGGTGACACGAAAATATTTAAAGTTTTAGTTTTTGAATGACTTCGAAACAATCCATTAAAGCGCAAAAGTTTCGTGTATAGCAATATAGAGGCTTTTCTGTTAAAAAAGTCATATATAGACAAGTTTTCGCGAATTAGCATGTATAGCGGAAATATTTGGTGCTTAGTCCCATAAAAATTATGGAAATATTAAAATACAAAATTTGTATTATAATTTTTACTCGGAGAGATATTATATTTGGTTACATATAAACGTACCACCTTTATGTTTTAATCAGTGGGGATGATATTGTTATTAAATAAATATTTCCTTACTCTTTACTTTAGATTTTCAAAACAAAGGTGAAAATACTTTGCCTGGGAATACCAATTTTTTTATATGTATAAGGGATAATTATTTTAATTTTAGTAATTTATTGTTTAGCGGTATAGAAAATCTTAATTTAATGCAAATAAAATTTGTTCATCTATCTTAATTTACTTCCTCTCTTTATGCAGTCCTACAGTCACTATAATATAGAATTTATGCAGTATTATGTATTTACCTCCCCTCACATTACTATATTCCCACCACATTTACGAATTTTAATAAGATTCGACAGATTTGAGGACCGGTCCCCGAAACTGCAGAGTGTGTAAATTCAGATGGTCCTCGAATCTTCGACCCCGGTCCCGGAACCTACGGCTGGTCCCGGTATCTAGCGTTTTGTGTAATTTCGGTCCCGGAATCTTAGGTTTTTCATATATATATATATATATATATATATATATATATATATATATATATATATATATATATATATATATATATATATATATATATATATATATATATATATATATATATATATATATATATATATATATATATATATATATATATATATATATATAGTTTTCGGCTTAATATTTTATATAGTTAAAACTTGTGTGTGTGTGTGTGCTTAGTAAACATTTTTGTGCTTGTGCTGGTGTGTGTACGTGTAACAAAACTTTTTAAAACTATTTCCCGGCTTTGTGTTTGAAGAATAATAATGGCTTTCACCATTGTACGGGACTTTAGCAAATCTAACCAAAAGTATAGAATGCAACAGCACTGCATCGAATTCAGGCTAAACCCCCTTGATGCTGCTGTTCAAGAGCCTGAACAGTGGCTTAAACAGGGCTTACGGGGCATTTACGAGCATATAGTCGAGAGTTTGGATGCCGAAAGCAAGGTAGGGTTAACGTTTACGGCTGATGGGCTAGACACAGACTTCCACATACCCTTCAAACCGGTGCCAAGTTTGAAATTTGACGACTTGTGGAAGCTGTTGGACTCTCTGTACCAGAGCAAAAAGGAAGCTGTAGCTGGTGATACATTTAAAATTATTACCACAAGCTTCCGGCCGTACAGAGGGTCTGGTCGACAACACTCACCCTACATGACCTTCCAAGAGGAGTGTGCGAAGAAAAGGGGTGTTGTTACGATCAAAAACAAGGACAACCTCTGCCTTGTTAGAGCTCTCGTTATTGCCCTGGCATATGTTATGAATGCCCCGTATTTGGTTCAAGTCAGGAGAAATATAGGGAAAAGGCAGGACCAGGAAGCGATGGAGTTAATGCAGAAGGCTGGTGTTGATATTCCTGCTAATGGTGCCGGTGTCGAGCAAATTCAGCAGTTTCAACAGCATCTCAAAGACTGCAAAATTACCGTGTATGAGTACGGGTCTAGAGGAAGAGATGTACTGTATGAAGGACCCGATGCCAAGTACAAGTTGAATTTGCTGCACCATAGGAATCATTTTAATGTCATCACCAGCCTTACATCAGCTTTCTGTTGCAATTATTTTTGTCAACGTTGCCACGTACCATACGATCATAAAGACAAGCATAGGTGTTTAGGCCAGTGTCCATGTTGCCGGCAAGAACCACCGTGTGAGAAGGTTGTTAATGAAATTTTGTGCTCAGATTGCAATCGTAAGTTCAGGGGTCAGAGCTGCCATGAACAACACAAGGCCTCATCTTCGACGCAGGGAAATACCTTGTGTGAGCGTGTCCGAAGATGTAGTGATTGCTTAAAAACAATTAAAGCAGACAGAACACACCTATGTGGGGAGATCTTTTGTAATATCTGCAAAAAGCACCAACCTTCAACACGCCAATGCTACATCCAGGTGGACACTGGTAAGCCAAAGATAGATAACACCTTGTTTGTCTTTTACGATTTTGAGACCAGGCAAGATGAAGAGAATGCCCGTGGTGAACACGTACACAAGCCTGTTCTGTGTGTTTACCAGCAACGATGCAGTGACTGTTTTGAGCTGGGCAGTGAGGTGCCTACATGCCAGAAGTGTGGAGTGAGAAGGCAGGTTATATCAGCTGATGACGTCATTCAACCGTTTCTGCAACAACTATTCATCAGCAGCAAGAAATTTAAAAGTGTCATTGTCTTAGCTCACAACGGCCAGGCTTATGATCACCAGTTTATTCTACGTCATGCACTGGAACAAATGACCGGTCTTAAGCCTGAGGTTATTATGCGAGGGAGCAAGATACTGATGCTCCTCCTTGCTCGGTTGAAATTCATTGACAGCATAAGCTATTTTTCTTTGAAATTAGCCTCCCTTCCTAAAGCTTTCGGCCTGAGTGAGTTGAAGAAGGGGTATTTTCCGCATCTGTTCAACACTCTTGCAAATCGTAATTATGTTGGTCCGTTGCCCCACATGAGGTTTTACAATCCGGATGCTATGAAAGAAGCCGACCGAACAGCGTTCCTCAAGTGGTACGAGGAGAATAAACATAAGGAGTTCGACATGCAGAAGGAAATGGTTGAATATTGTATTAGTGACGTGGAAATATTAACCCAGGCCTGCCTTACATTTCACAAGATGGTTATGGAACAGGGTAACGTGTCACCGTTTACCGAAGCCATAACCATACCTGGGGCTTGTAACAAACTGTTCCGTCGAAATTTCCTAAAACCTCAAACCATTGGCATTATTCCGAAGAACGGCTATAGGAACAGAGACAGACAATCAAAGATAGCCACACAATGGCTCATCCACGAGGAAGAAAGAAGAGGTGTAGACATCAGACACTCTGCCAAACAACGGGAAGCAGTCGTTGATGGTGTTAAAGTTGATGGCTATTGCGAGCAAACTGGAGAAGTGTTCGAGTTTCACGGTTGCTATTTCCACGGCTGTCCCAAGTGTTTCACCACCACCAACAGAGAGGACCCCCTACACGAAGATCCAACAGACACCTTGAACGCTCGCTACGAACGTACTGTGAGGAAAACAGAACGGCTTCGACAGCGAGGTTACACAGTCCATGAAATGTGGGAACACGAGTTTAGACAGCTGTTGGAAAACGACCAAGTGCTCGAACACAGACTGAATAGCCATCCTCTGTTAACATACCTGCCACTTAATCCTCGGGACGCCTTCTTCGGTGGTAGAACAGGTTGTGTAAAGAGTTATTACAAGGTGAAACCAGGAGAGAAAATACGCTATGTTGATGTTTGCAGTCTCTACCCTTGGGTTTGTAAATATGGGAAGTTTCCCATGGGACACCCCACAGTACACACAACCTGTTCTAATAATATAGATGACGTGAATGGACTCATTAAATGCACCATCTTAGCACCGCAAGACTTATATCACCCTGTGTTGCCGGTAAAAATGCACAATAAATTAATGTTTGCCTTGTGCAGAACGTGTGCCAAAGATATGAACAAGGGTGAGTGTTGTCATTCAGAAGAAGAACGGGCCTTCACTGGTACTTGGGTAGTTGATGAGGTTCGAAAAGCTCTCGATAAGGGTTACAAGTTGATGGAAATACAAGAGGTTTGGGAGTATACCATAACCCAATATGATAGGTCTTTAAACACTGGTGGTCTTTTTGCTGAAATGATGAATAAATTTATTAAAATAAAGCAGGAAGCATCAGGTTGGCCTTCAGACTGTTCCACCAACGAGACCAAAGAGACCTACGTCGAGGCTTTTCTTGAGAATGAAGGTGTCCAGTTGGAGTTTGCAGCCATCACCAACAACCCCGGTTTGAGGTCACTAGCTAAACTGATTCTGAACAGTTTTTGGTACGTTTATATGTTTGTTTCATGTGTGTGTGCATGTGTTTTTATTGTTTTTCTCTCTATTGTTTCAGGGGCAAATTCGGACAGCGAGAGAACCAGACCAGAATGGATATAGTGAGACAACCATCTGAATTTTAGAAACTAGAAAACAACCCGGCCGTCAACGTAAAGCACGTAACAATCATTAATGAAGATGTGTTGCTAGTTAGTTGGGAGTACAAGGATGAAGCCGCCGACAGCACAGCCACCGTTAATGTAGCCATTGCTGCCTACGTCACAGCCCAAGCCCGTTTGAAGTTATATTCATATTTGGAAAAGTTGGGTGACAGAGTGCTGTATTATGACACTGACTCTGTCATTTACGTGTCCAGAGAGGGCGAATGGGACATTCCAACAGGTTCCAGCTTCTGGTCTTAAAAAACCCGCTTTTCCTGAGTTTTCATCTACCTACATACATTCTGTTATCAGACAAACACCACTGATAACTCAAGGTTGATTTTAGGTAATGAATCATAAAAAAAAAACCCGACACCTATAAAATCCAGATACACTTTTTAATTGGTGATAAAACAGCATCGCTGTCTTCAAATTCCTTAGCGTGTTTTTCAAACCAGGTAATAAACAATTATATATATATATATATATATATATATATATATATATATATATATATATATATATATATATATATATATAAACATTTTTCTATCACCTGTAATGCAGATACACTTTTTAATTTGGTAATAAAACAGACTCGTTGTCTTCAAGTCCTTAGCGTGTTTTTTTAAACCAGGCAATAAACAATTATATATATAACATTTTTCGAGGGTTAACTTGTGTTTATAGTCGAAGACCAAGACATTTTTTATCGGTTTGCAGTTTTTTTGACATACCATGAGTGAGGCTCTACTTTAAAAAGCTTCTCTGCAGGTTTCGACTTTCAGTTAGCAAAAAGCAAACATAATGGAAGGTATGTCCAGTCTCTCTGTGTTTAGAGTGAAATTATTAATAGTTTTTGTTTGTTCTAGCTGAAATATTTAATATTGTTAATGGCTTGTTTGTGGGAAACGCAGTAAGTAATTTTAAAATGGTTCTTTTACTTTATAAAGATTTGTTTTTATTTTTAGCCAATAATAGCAATATATACTGCTGGTGAGGGGGAGCTGCCCTCTCCGCAACAGTACTCCACCCTGGTGTGGGTGGGGTATATATCCCCCTGGGGTGTGGGGTTAATTTTTCAAGCCCCACCCCAACCTGTAGGGGGTGCAATTCTCGAGATCTACGTCTTGTAGATCTCGAGAAAAGAAAGGTAATATCCATTGTCCCTCGATTTGGATACAGGAATTTATGTTTCATTTCTTTTGTTTCAGTCTGCGACATCACAACCCTCAACAACATAAATATATATATATATATATATATATATATATATATATATATATATATATATAAATATAGTTAAATAAACGTTTTAAAAAATAATTGTGTTTGATTTTATTGTAATATTTTTCAGTGTAAACCCAAAACGTTTGACACACACATATAATCTGCTCAAAACACCCCTTACAGATTAGTACAGTATTGGAGGGTAATGAAGGTATCTTCACTGTAAGGTAATATTTGTATTTGTTTTACTACTTGATGGTTATATTATTTTTAGCATGTATTTAATTCTGGTGTATGTGTTATTGTTTGTATTAATAGTAAAATAGATTTTTGTTGTGAAACCTTTTTGTTATATAATTTGTAAGGGGGTTTTTTTTTTTAACTGCATGTTTGTAACCTGTTTCAGCTCTACCTCAGTTTTAGATATAGAAATCTGCTTTTTGTATACTTGTTTTTCTTAGCATCAAATATTTTTGACAGGTCTCTTTTCTGTTACTGTTTTGCATTTTTTCTGGCTTACAGCATGAAAGGTCATATGGCAACATAATATCAAGTAGTTTCATCTTTGTCTTTACACAGTCAACAGAATTTTTTTTTGTTCTCGTTTCAATGGTTATAGACTAAAACTTGTTTCATTTTTCAGAGAAACAGCTTGTTAAAGCCTCAACACAATCAAGGAGATCAGTAAAGAAAACCGTATTATTTTTTAAATTTCTATTGACATGTATAGGACCGTTTCATGTAATAAATGTTTTAAATTACTTTCGATTTCGTTTAATCATTCCAACGCCAGGGTCAGTAAAACATTTGTTTATGCGTTTACAAACAACTACCATATACAAGGAGTTATATTTAAATAAAGACAAAATTCAATATAAAAAGCATTTTTATTTGGTACTGATATTCTTGTGAAAAAAAGCTTAATCAAACATTTTTTAAAATAGTAAACTCTCTCTTTAAAATACAAAATTACAATACTTATTTCCAAGACAGTCTTAATCTGTTATACAAAAATATGTCTTTTGAACTGAAAATTCAGCTAACAAGAATAACCCTAATAAGCTATTTGAGATAATAACAATAATACTATATTATAAAAATATATCTTGTAGACAGACAGCTACAAAAATACACACTATCTGCTAAACATAGCCAGAAAAGCCAAAATAGAAAATAGTAATACTTAGTTTTCAAGACAGTTTTAATCTAAACAAAAATATGTCTTTTGAACTGAAAATTCAGCTAACAAGAATAACCCTAATAAGCTATTTGAGATAATAACAATAATACTATATTATAAAAATATATCTGGTAGACAGACAGCTACAAAAAATACACACTGTTTGCTAAACATAGCCAGAAAAGCCGAAATAGAAAATAGTAATACTTAGTTTTCAAGACAGTTTTAATCTAAACAAAAATATGTCTTTTGAACTGAAAATTCAGCTAACAAGAATAACCCTAATAAGCTATTTTGAGCAAATTACAATATTTATTTTCAAGACAGTTTTAATCTAAACAAAAGAAAAATACTCAAACATATATCTTGTAGACAGAAAGCTACAAAAAAAAAGTACATCCCCTCTTACTAAAATTAGCTAGGAAAAACTTAAAAACTAACATATTTAGATACCCCAAACCATTTTAACCTAAAATACAGTAACCTATGGAAATATTACGAAACACACTCAACGTGTATGTCTTGTATAAAACTGATATATAAAAGCTAAAAATAATCACACACACACACACACACACACACACAAATTTATTAACCTAAAGCTATAGATATACAAGAAAAAACTATATACAAGATTTAACCTAAACTACACACACTTAGTCACTCTGTTTTGTGTCTTTTAAAGCCAAAAGGAGTAGAGTCGAAACTGCCATCGTTGTTGAACTTACGCTTCGTCAAACACGGTTTGTACACTTTGGTTTCCGATCTGGTCACCAGTTCGTGTGTTTGTGTCCTCCGTATCTGATCAAAGTGAACAACGACCGATTCCGCACTAGAGTTCTCAACCATCTGTTTCATAACCCCGGTATTAATGTGTTGTGATGCTTTATAGTTGAGAGCAAACCCTTTTACTTTGCACACTTTCTGTGTCTCTCCGGTTGTGGGAGAGTACACGGTAAAACTATAATTTTTAGGCCCCGCCGACACAAATTCCATAATATAGCTACCAGCTCCATAAGCAGCCAACTCATCAGTCATTTCACCCAAGGGGGTCTTTCAACCTACGCTTTCAAACCTGATTGGTTGAACCCTTATATATATACGTCCTTATCAAAGCTCTACCCCCAGTATAAAATCAAGAAACAACAACAACAACCATGGCTTTATCATCAGCAACAGTACTAGCTGAGTTAAACCGCGAGGGTTTATGCGAAGCGTCGCCTGTAATTAAAGCGTCAGACTTGTTGTTAAACACCCCATATAACATATTAGGGGGTGAAAAAGTGAAAACCCGCTATGGTTACCGAATGTTGATGAAATTGGAAAACGGGGTGGTGTTTCTACCGAGACGTATGCTGCCAACCGACGCTCGAGTCGTCGTTTTTGAGTCTGGGAATGCTCAAGCGATATATAAAGGAGAAAAAAAATTAAAAAATGGTATGTATACTAGTACATTCCAATTTCAAGACAAACGAACCAACAACATAACCGAATTGTAATATACCAGACTACTCAAACGTATACAGAGTAGTTAAGGTGATAAACTATCAACATCAGCCTATGAGGGGGTTTTCAGCGTAAACTACCAACCATATGTACTTTAGAAAACAACAGCCGCAGTAACAGTAACAAGTATGAACCATTGTGTGTGAAGTGTTTTTTTATAATGGAGCAGCTAAAGCATATCACTTTTATCAGCAAGGAATTAAAACCACACTTAAAAACACCAATTGATCAACTAATCCTGGACAGCGTGTTGGCTGATATGGAGTGGTTTGAAACCGAAAACAAATTTTGTTGTGTGCTAGGAGGCTATGCTTCAACACTATACGGTACAGAACAACATTATCTTATAATTCGTTTAATAATATCTGGAGATAAGTATGACTCTTGTAATTTACCTAATATGCAGGGTTATCATAGAATTTCGAATGGTTTTATGTTTTACCGTAATTTTCTAGATGAGAAGAAAGTGTGGTATAGTTGTAAGTTTTTGTCTGAGCTGCTTATTCATAAAGAACTTTTTATACTCAAAATATTTCAACACTATAAATATAATTTAGATGATCGTTTTGTTTTTTATAAAGCAGAAAAGACTAAAAAACTTCTTCTTGTTGAAAACCCAGTCAGTGTTTTCAATTTGTGGCGATCTTATAAACCACAAACCTTGCAATCATTATGTATGGGTTCGTTAGCTCGCCAAATCTAGAGTATTATTTTTCGGTTGTGTTTATAGTAAAACTGTTGTATTTTAGTCTAGTGTTTATTAAACTGATGTTTATACTAAGTAATATTGTATTTTTTGTATAAACTATACTTTTGTGTAAAAATAATTGTAACAACCAATATAAACTCCACAGTATAGTGAAAAACTGTAACAATATATCAAAGTATAGTATTAAATAAACCCCTTCATAGTTGAACTTGTGTTTTTAAAATAAAACCTATAAATGTGAAAGGTAAACACATCTTTACAAAAACAAACATAAAAAACGTAATCTAGAACGGTATACTACGTTATATGTATTAATGCAATACATATTAGTGTTGTATTATTAATGAGAACATGTTTTACGATTATAAATTGAAATAACTCATTAAGAAGCCTGAGGCAACTGGAAACAGATAGAATATTAGTCACCGATGAAACCGTTTTTACTAGCGTTTTATATTTACAAATATTTCTAGTTGCTTTGGCGTTCCGTATACAGGGAGTGTTTAGACAGTTATGAACAAAATTTGTTTCGATTCCTTTGCTGTAGCTTCTGTTTTTACTTGGTATATCTCTTATTTCATCAACTATAACATATAAAAACATATCGTGTACGTGTTATAAGCAACAGATATCGATATATCAATCCTAGGTCTGTCTGTCTGCAAATACGTTGTTTCTTATGGGAGAACGTGTCAAACACAAATACTGTACTGATGTCTGTATTCTAGACAAGCTCAAACACGAATAATGGGGACTAACAAACAGGGGTTGGTGTTTACATACTTGGAATAACAGATAGATGATGTCATACTTCTAACGACTGTATTCTAGACAAGTCCGAACAAGTCTATTGAGGGGACTAACAAACGGCAGGTGTTTACATACTTGGAATCAAATAAAAGTATTTTGTTCAAATTAATGTGTTTTTATTTTGTAATACAATTAAAAAGTATGTCTTAAAGCAACAACATCCTGAACAAACTTATCTTGTGCTACATCAGCTATATGTAGGTTGTTTCTATGCGCTGTAAGGTATTTCACTTCAGTCTTTATTCTGTTAAAGAGATTTACTGCATTTGGATCGTACAGTATGTTTAGAATCACTTTGGCATTTGGGTGTTTATTTTTAAAGTTCCTCACAGCTCTTGGGAAACTTTTCTTTTGTGTTCTTACCACATGATATGGATAGGGGGCGCCTGTCTCGTTTCTTGCAAGTAAACCAAACACACTTATTTTTCTCCGTTTACTTGGCTTTTGGGGGTTGTATCTTCAAGATGTTCTGTGACTTTAGCATTTGTTTGTCGCACAAGCTGTACCTCATCATTTATACGCGTTAATTTTACTTCAATCGCATTTAGGTTGTCCTTGTATTTTCTGATCAAATTTTTAGGAAGAAATCAAAACATAATTCGATTGCACTTATCATAGAACTGAATGGATAACCAGCAAGTCAGATGTAATAGCAAATCTTTACACACATATGTACCAGATATCAAATTGTGTTCAGCATCTGTTCCATCAAAGTCCACCACATATGTAGCTGTTGTTGGTATTACTTGAGTTGTTGCTTCCGTTTTAAGGGGGCTAGTAGTCCGGCTCCCTGGCGATAACTCTAAGTGGGCTCCCTCGGTTGAAATATTGAGGGTATCGGTATTCAGATACCCTGACTCTTCCTTTAGCCGACTGTTGTAATAGGCAATCAACTCTTTAGTTTTTTTATTTTCCATCCAATGAGACATTTTTTTATTCTAGACAAGCTCAAACATGTATAATGGAATGATTCAACAGATATAACACAAGGTCATCAACTGACACGTTGTTTACTTACCTTAACGCTCACGCCCGTGTCTGACACGGGCGATGCCAGACGGACCATTTGCTACATGCCCGTGTGTCACACGGGCAACACGTTCAATGGCGATTCAAAGTTATGCATAAACGTCTAGGAGTCGGGGTATATTTCTAGTATATTATACCATTAACCGACTCATTAGTTGAGCTACTAATGTATAAATGTCGCATGCTTCTAAGCCGCTAAACCGTAATTTTGTTACAGAGTTCTCGCTTTTGGTTCTGTGTTCCGTTAAATTACCTATTCATTGACTTTATACATTGGATGTTCTATGCTTTATACTCTGAACGTGTTCTGTGCTGTGAATGAGTATATAGTCAATGGTATATTGTTGTCTTGACAAGTTATAATATAATTAGCAACACTTGAGTTAGTTTATTGTTGCTGCAATTCAAATAACATGAGTGACACAGAAATCTCTACAGATTCCGATTATGTACATATATCAGAGAGTGATGGTAGTGATACTAGTTTGGGAGAAATTTATGATGAAAGTGACGTGGAAAGTACAGATAATGATGATAACACCTTACTTTTGGCCAGGAATTGGTATCAAATTAGTGTACAAGAACCTCCAGACCCCCCTCCAAGGTTTCCATTCACAGGAGAGTCCGGAATTAGTGTTGATCTGCCAGAAAGTACTGATGTATTGGGATTTTTTCAACTGTTTTTCGATGACCATCTCATCACCTTATTAGTTTCGGAGACGAATAGGTATGCAGAACAACAACCAGGTGGTTCCACTCGACAATGTCCACTAATAACAAACGACGAAATGCTTCTGTTTTTAGCAATTATCATGCTGCAAGGGATAGTAGTCAAACCAGTAGAGAAAATGTACTGGTCCAATTGTGAAGTGTTGAAAACACCTGTGTTCGGTAAGTTGATGAGCGCTAGGCGTTTTTTTCATATAAAAAAGAACCTTCATTTTTACAATAATGCAGAATTCAATCCAGACACCCACCCTTACCCAAAACTAAATAAAATATGGCCAGTATTTGATTACATAAATAGAAAATGTTCAAATATATATCGTCGCTCAGAAGTCAAAACCTCGTATCTCGATTTTTCACGATTTCGAGTTACGAGCTTCAACATTACATATATATTATGGCGCATCTGTCGCAAAACCTCGTGTGTTTATAGCCGCAGCAGAGAGCATGCGCTGCATTCATTTCAAAAACTCGTATCTCAATTTTTGTTCTATAACCTCGTATCTTGCTGCTCGGCGGGAATCAACCTGTTGTTGGTATTAATTTGTTTTTATTTTCATGGTTATCCTTCGTGTTTTATGGTGTGAATATCCACAATGGTAAGTACATTATATTAGTCTACCTAAGATTTACATGATAATCATTATTAAATAAATGTAGGTATTTCTTTAAATTTACTATCCGGCTTTCCTTTAAAAAGTGAGGTTATGAATTGAAATGTAAGGTTTCACTCAATCTCTGGTTACTTACTAAGTATGAGAATAGCAATAATAAATCATAATATGCCTGTTTGACGTAGTAAAATGTGTTGTAAGACCTATTTTCTTAAGCTATGAGTTACGAGGTTTTCGTATAGACCGGTGTTACGCCAGCGACTGAAAGATAGCAGCTAATCTACCGAAACATCCCGAACGGCCAGTGGCGCGCCTGATCTACTATATCTCCTCCTAGGTACACTGGCAGTTTAAAATTTTAGTCGCTGGCCTAAAACCTAATTAAGAAAATGTTTAGCCAAAATTTCATTAGTACCATAATATTGTCTATATTATTGCTCATCTACGTACAAAATATTATTTTCTTACGAGCCGTCTACATGCTGTTTATCTGAATTTAAACTTTAAAATTTTAGTCGCTGGCCTAAAACCTAATTAAGAAAATGTTTAGCCAAAATTTTATTAGTACCATAAGATTGTCTATATTATTGCTCATCTACGTACAAAATATTATTTTCTTACGAGCCGTCTACATGCGGTTTATCTGAATTTAAACTTTAAAATTTTAGTCGCTGGCCTAAAACCTAATTAAGAAAATGTTTAGCCAAAATTTCATTACTACCATAATATTGTCTATATTATTGCTCATCTACGTACAAAATATTATTTTCTTACGAGCCGTCTACATGCGGTTTATCTGAATTTAAACTTAAAAATTTTAGTCGCTGGCCTAAAACCTAATTAAGAAAATGTTTAGCCAAAATTTCATTAGTACCATAATATTGTTTATATTATTGCTCATCTACGTACAAAATATTATTTTCTTACGAGCCGTCTACATGCTGTTTATCTGAATTTAAACTTTAAAATTTTAGTCGCTGGCCTAAAACCTAATTAAGAAAATGTTTAGCCAAAATTTCATTACTACCATAATATTGTTTGTATTATTGCTCATCTACGTACAAAATATTATTTTCTTACGAGCCGTCTACATGCTGTTTATCTGAATTTAAACTTTAAAATTTTAGTCGCTGGCCTAAAACCTAATTAAGAAAATGTTTAGCCAAAATTTCATTAGTACCATAATATTGTCTATATTATTGCTCATCTACGTACAAAATATTATTTTCTTACGAGCCGTCTACATGCGGTTTATCTGAATTTAAACTTTAAAATTTTAGTCGCTGGCCTAAAACCTAATTAAGAAAATGTTTAGCCAAAATTTCATTAGTACCATAATATTGTTTATATTATTGCTCATCTACGTACAAAATATTATTTTCTTACGAGCCGTCTACATGCTGTTTATCTGAATTTAAACTTTAAAATTTTAGTCGCTGGCCTAAAACCTAATTAAGAAAATGTTTAGCCAAAATTTCATTACTACCATAATATTGTTTGTATTATTGCTCATCTACGTACAAAATATTATTTTCTTACGAGCCGTCTACATGCTGTTTATCTGAATTTAAACTTTAAAATTTTAGTCGCTGGCCTAAAACCTAATTAAGAAAATGTTTAGCCAAAATTTCATTAGTACCATAATATTGTCTATATTATTGCTCATCTACGTACAAAATATTATTTTCTTACGAGCCGTCTACATGCGGTTTATCTGAATTTAAACTTTAAAATTTTAGTCGCTGGCCTAAAACCTAATTAAGAAAATGTTTAGCCAAAATTTCATTAGTACCATAAGATTGTCTATATTATTGCTCATCTACGTACAAAATATTATTTTCTTACGAGCCGTCTACATGCTGTTTTTCGGAATTTAAACTTTAAAATTTTAGTCGCTGGCCTAAAACCTAATTAAGAAAATGTTTAGCCAAAATTTCATTAGTACCATAATATTGTCTATATTATTGCTCATCTAGGTACAAAATATTATTTTCTTACGAGCCGTCTACATGCGGTTTATCTGAATTTAAACTTTAAAATTTTAGTCGCTGGCCTAAAACCTAATGAAGAAAATGTTTAGCCAAAATTTCATTACTACCATAATATTACCTATATTATTGCTCATCTAGGTACAAAATATTATTTTCTTACGAGCCGTCTACATGCGGTTTATCTGAATTTAAACTTTAAAATTTTAGTCGCTGGCCTAAAACCTAATTAAGAAAATGTTTAGCCAAAATTTCATTACTACCATAATATTGTTTATATTATTGCTCATCTACGTACAAAATATTATTTTCTTACGAGCCGTCTACATGCTGTTTATCTGAATTTAAACTTTAAAATTTTAGTCGCTGGCCTAAAACCTAATTAAGAAAATGTTTAGCCAAAATTTCATTAGTACCATAATATTGTCTATATTATTGCTCATCTACGTACAAAATATTATTTTCTTACGAGCCGTCTACATGCGGTTTATCTGAATTTAAACTTTAAAATTTTAGTCGCTGGCCTAAAACCTAATGAAGAAAATGTTTAGCCAAAATTTCATTACTACCATAATATTACCTATATTATTGCTCATCTAGGTACAAAATATTATTTTCTTACGAGCCGTCTACATGCGGTTTATCTGAATTTAAACTTTAAAATTTTAGTCGCTGGCCTAAAACCTAATTAAGAAAATGTTTAGCCAAAATTTCATTACCACCATAATATTGTCTATATTATTGCTCATCTAGGTACAAAATATTATTTTCTTACGAGCCGTCTACATGCGGTTTATCTGAATTTAAACTTTAAAATTTTAGTCGCTGGCCTAAAACCTAATTAAGAAAATGTTTAGCCAAAATTTCATTAGTACCATAATATTGTCTATATTATTGCTCATCTACGTACAAAATATTATTTTCTTACGAGCCGTCTACATGCTGTTTATCTGAATTTAAATTTTAAAATTTTAGTCGCTGGCCTAAAACCTAATTAAGAAAATGTTTAGCCAAAATTTCATTAGTACCATAATATTGTCTATATTATTGCTCATCTACGTACAAAATATTATTTTCTTACGAGCCGTCTAAATGCTGTTTATCTGAATTTAAATTTTAAAATTTTAGTCGCTGGCCTAAAACCTAATTAAGAAAATGTTTAGCCAAAATTTCATTACTACCATAATATTGTTTGTATTATTGCTCATCTACGTACAAAATATTATTTTCTTACGAGCCGTCTACATGCTGTTTATCTGAATTTAAATTTTAAAATTTTAGTCGCTGGCCTAAAACCTAATTAAGAAAATGTTTAGCCAAAATTTCATTAGTACCATAAGATTGTCTATATTATTGCTCATCTACGTACAAAATATTATTTTCTTACGAGCCGTCTACATGCTGTTTTTCGGAATTTAAACTTTAAAATTTTAGTCGCTGGCCTAAAACCTAATTAAGAAAATGTTTAGCCAAAATTTCATTAGTACCATAAGATTGTCTATATTATTGCTCATCTACGTACAAAATATTATTTTCTTACGAGCCGTCTACATGCTGTTTATCTGAATTTAAATTTTAAAATTTTAGTCGCTGGCCTAAAACCTAATTAAGAAAATGTTTAGCCAAAATTTCATTAGTACCATAAGATTGTCTATATTATTCCTCATCTACGTACAAAATATTATTTTCTTACGAGCCGTCTACATGCTGTTTTTCGGAATTTAAACTTTAAAATTTTAGTCGCTGGCCTAAAACCTAATTAAGAAAATGTTTAGCCAAAATTTCATTACCACCATAATATTACCTATATTATTGCTCATCTACGTACAAAATATTATTTTCTTACGAGCCGTCTACATGCGGTTTATCTGAATTTAAACTTTAAAATTTTAGTCGCTGGCCTAAAACCTAATTAAGAAAATGTTTAGCCAAAATTTCATTAGTACCATAATATTGTCTATATTATTGCTCATCTACGTACAAAATATTATTTTCTTACGAGCCGTCTACATGCGGTTTATCTGAATTTAAACTTTAAAATTTTAGTCGCTGGCCTAAAACCTAATTAAGAAAATGTTTAGCCAAAATTTCATTACCACCATAATATTGTCTATATTATTGCTCATCTACGTACAAAATATTATTTTCTTACGAGCCGTCTACATGCGGTTTATCTGAATTTAAACTTTAAAATTTTAGTCGCTGGCCTAAAACCTAATTAAGAAAATGTTTAGCCAAAATTTCATTACTACCATAATATTGTCTATATTATTGCTCATCTACGTACAAAATATTATTTTCTTACGAGCCGTCTACATGCTGTTTATCTGAATTTAAACTTTAAAATTTTAGTCGCTGGCCTAAAACCTAATTAAGAAAATGTTTAGCCAAAATTTCATTACCACCATAATATTGTCTATATTATTGCTCATCTACGTACAAAATATTATTTTCTTACGAGCCGTCTACATGCGGTTGATCTGAATTTAAACTTTAAAATTTTAGTCGCTGGCCTAAAACCTAATTAAGAAAATGTTTAGCCAAAATTTCATTACTACCATAAGATTGTCTATATTATTGCTCATCTACGTACAAAATATTATTTTCTTACGAGCCGTCTACATGCGGTTTATCTGAATTTAAACTTTAAAATTTTAGTCGCTGGCCTAAAACCTAATTAAGAAAATGTTTAGCCAAAATTTCATTACTACCATAATATTGTTTATATTATTGCTCATCTACGTACAAAATATTATTTTCTTACGAGCCGTCTACATGCTGTTTATCTGAATTTAAACTTTAAAATTTTAGTCGCTGGCCTAAAACCTAATTAAGAAAATGTTTAGCCAAAATTTCATTAGTACCATAATATTGTCTATATTATTGCTCATCTACGTACAAAATATTATTTTCTTACGAGCCGTCTATATGCGGTTTATCTGAATTTAAACTTTAAAATTTTAGTCGCTGGCCTAAAACCTAATTAAGAAAATGTTTAGCCAAAATTTCATTACTACCATAATATTGTTTATATTATTGCTCATCTACGTACAAAATATTATTTTCTTACGAGCCGTCTACATGCTGTTTATTTGAATTTAAACTTTAAAATTTTAGTCGCTGGCCTAAAACCTAATTAAGAAAATGTTTAGCCAAAATTTCATTACTACCATAAGATTGTCTATATTATTGCTCATCTACGTACAAAATATTATTTTCTTACGAGCCGTCTACATGCTATTTATCTGAATTTAAACTTTAAAATTTTAGTCGCTGGCCTAAAACCTAATTAAGAAAATGTTTAGCCAAAATTTCATTAGTACCATAATATTGTTTATATTATTGCTCATCTACGTACAAAATATTATTTTCTTACGAGCCGTCTACATGCTGTTTATTTGAATTTAAACTTTAAAATTTTAGTCGCTGGCCTAAAACCTAATTAAGAAAATGTTTAGCCAAAATTTCATTACTACCATAAGATTGTCTATATTATTGCTCATCTACGTACAAAATATTATTTTCTTACGAGCCGTCTACATGCTGTTTTTCGGAATTTAAACTTTAAAATTTTAGTCGCTGGCCTAAAACCTAATTAAGAAAATGTTTAGCCAAAATTTCATTAGTACCATAATATTGTCTATATTATTGCTCATCTACGTACAAAATATTATTTTCTTACGAGCCGTCTACATGCTGTTTATCTGAATTTAAACTTTAAAATTTTAGTCGCTGGCCTAAAACCTAATTAAGAAAATGTTTAGCCAAAATTTCATTACTACCATAAGATTGTCTATGTTATTGCTCATCTACGTACAAAATATTATTTTCTTACGAGCCGTCTACATGCGGTTTATCTGAATTTAAACTTTAAAATTTTAGTCGCTGGCCTAAAACCTAATTAAGAAAATGTTTAGCCAAAATTTCATTAGTACCATAATATTGTCTATATTATTGCTCATCTACGTACAAAATATTATTTTCTTACGAGCCGTCTATATGCGGTTTATCTGAATTTAAACTTTAAAATTTTAGTCGCTGGCCTAAAACCTAATTAAGAAAATGTTTAGCCAAAATTTCATTACTACCATAATATTGTTTATATTATTGCTCATCTACGTACAAAATATTATTTTCTTACGAGCCGTCTACATGCTGTTTATTTGAATTTAAACTTTAAAATTTTAGTCGCTGGCCTAAAACCTAATTAAGAAAATGTTTAGCCAAAATTTCATTACTACCATAAGATTGTCTATATTATTGCTCATCTACGTACAAAATATTATTTTCTTACGAGCCGTCTACATGCTATTTATCTGAATTTAAACTTTAAAATTTTAGTCGCTGGCCTAAAACCTAATTAAGAAAATGTTTAGCCAAAATTTCATTAGTACCATAATATTGTCTATATTATTGCTCATCTACGTACAAAATATTATTTTCTTACGAGCCGTCTACATGCTGTTTTTCGGAATTTAAACTTTAAAATTTTAGTCGCTGGCCTAAAACCTAATTCAGAAAATGTTTAGCCAAAATTTCATTACTACCATAATATTGTCTATATTATTGCTCATCTACGTACAAAATATTATTTTCTTACGAGCCGTCTACATGCGGTTTATCTGAATTTAAACTTTAAAATTTTAGTCGCTGGCCTAAAACCTAATTAAGAAAATGTTTAGCCAAAATTTCATTACTACCATAATATTGTCTATATTATTGCTCATCTACGTACAAAATATTCTTTTCTTACGAGCCGTCTGCATGCTGTTTATCTGAATTTAAACGTTAAAATTTTAGTCGCTAGACTAAAACCTAATTAAGAAAATGTTTAGCCAAAATTTCATTACTACCATAATATTCTCTATATTATTGCTCATCTACGTACAAAATATTATTTTCTTACGAGGCGATTTATAATATAGTTATAGTTATGCGATTTATAATATAGTTATAGTTATGCGATTTATAATATAGTTATAGTTATAATAGTAAATGAGTTATTCTAGTTTAAAGCACACCAAATTCTAATACATCCTACAAAACATCCTGTATATGAAAGAATTTTTCCTTACAATCGAGTCGAAGCTTAGTGGCCTTGGAACGTGCCTGACAAATTAAAGAATTTTCAGGATCCTAACACGACAAGAAATAAGCTTCATTAAGTCAGCCTCCCCTTGAACAGAATTCCAAAATAAATTGACATAACTCGTAAACAGTTGAACATAGTGAGAGCATACCCTAATACTTTTAAACCCAAAATTAGATGAGTATTCTAAAAATGCAATAATATACATGGTGTTTTATTTAAGCGTAAGCGAAAATCCGCCATTTTGTAAATTATTTCCATTAAATAGATCTTCTTCGGGAACCCCCGTATACAACTTTTCAGCGCTCAAAAATGTATATTTGCGGAAATAATCTAATACATTTCTCGACGTGGGACAGCCTGTATATATATATATATATATATATATATATATATATATATATATATATATATATATATATATATATATATATATATATATATATATATATATATATATATATATGAATTTTATTGCTTCACACTTTAATCTTGTTTTAATACGATTAGTTGTCGTTTCTAAATTTATTTTGATAGAATATGCATGTATTTAATCCTTTATTTATAACTGAGGGTTGGTATTTCCAGTGTAAAGTATTTTGTCACATTTTTCTTCTTACAATTATTGAGTATCCTTTGTCGGTTGTCTATACTAGGTACAGCTAAAAATATTTTTAACGTTTTTAGTCTTCTGAACCAAATCTTTTAGAACTTGGAGTTGATAACGGGTGAAGATAGTACTTATATTTGTTGATTTAAAATAAATTAAATATTACCCTGCATGTTTACCACTGGCATAATTATGATAATAATTATATAATAAGAAATACATTAAAGATAGTACTGAGAATGCTAAGAATTCGCTCATGGAATTATCAGAACTCGTCCATTGGGGAAGGAAGGGTCATGCCGGAGGTAGCATTATATTTCTTTGTTCATTTTATAGTTCATAGCATTTTGCCCTTAATCGACAACATGGATCCATGGACGCTTAAACACCGTGTAGTTGCGTCTGACAGTTTTCTACGAAACGACGAGTCGGTGATTGTGGTTCAGCCCGAGTTTCGCCGTAAAATTAACATCCATCGGAATGTTAATGTTTTTACGAATGTTATTTTACCAATAAATTTTTTAGGACCAAAATCACAGCCATTATGCTTATTTCACAAACACCAATTCCTGCGTTCCACTTTACCAAGATAGAGCTTTTTGGGTTCATGGAAATTTAGTTATAAGCATTAAAAAATTCTATGATAATTCGCTGCCATAAGACACTTGCTGTGACCAAACTTTTCTGATACAACCTGTATAGCTAGTTTTGGGTACACGACACTTGGCTTTGGAACAAATTCTATTTGCATTTGTTGATAAACTCACATACCTGCCTTTTGATAAATTGTGTCGGTATCCTTTGTAGATTTGCAATACTAAGTACTTGGGAGTCTGAAAATCCCAGTCTAAGTTAGGTTTTTAAACTATTTGCCATCCTTTTACTTTACTAGCTCTTCAGTTATTACTTTGGATATTTGCTTCAGTTGCTATTTGAATTTTCGATAGAAAGCATCGTCGGTTTAAAAATAGTTTTGTGTGTAGTGTCTTTAAGAGTGCCATAAGTTACAAATTGTCAACACCAGCAAGTTTGATTTAAGGGTCTGCTAAGGTGAATTGTCGAATTTGTTGTTTTTTTTAAATTACTTTTTAACCTGATTTCAAGCTTTGAGCTTATTTAATAATTATTGTTTTATTTAATAATATATTTCTTTTGGTTTATTATAACATATACACATCTGTGTGTGTGTGGTGTGTGTCTGTGTCTAAAAATTTTATATATTTTTTATTGGATCGCCATCAACTACAGTTTATTATTAACTTTGAAAATTCCATTCGATTTGGCTGTTCCTCTAATTTGACGTAAATTAGTTGGTAAAAAATAATTCACAAAAATAGTTTTCCACATTAAACCCTTTAGATTGTAGGTAATTATTTTATCTTGCAGGTATAATGTCTAATATATATATTTCGAAAGAGAAAGCCTATAAAATAATTGCCACAGAGCTACATGACATTTTACCCTATTTTAATTTTGAATCAAAAGTTGACAAATCTATTTGCGATAAAATAAGTAACTTACTTCCACACACAAAATATAAATTTCAAAGCGTTATTGCCGACATTATAAACAAAAGAAGTGATTTTAAAAGGTTGTATCACAATATGTATTTGGAGAGGTCAACTGATGAAAAATCAGATCTATGTAAGATAGATATTACTAAATTACAATTAGCTGTAGGTAAATGCAATGTGCCAACTCTGGGGAACTGGAGAAAACCATCCTCTGTGTACAGTAAGATATGCAAAGAACTCGCGCTTAAAAATTCATTAAAAAATAGAAAATTAATATATAATAGTTACCAAAATAAAGGTAAAATATCTGCAACCAATGAAGGTGAATATTACAAATCAACACCCTCATTGCCTTTGGTATCAAAACCGTGTTTATTTGTAAATGACGAAGTTGAACCTTCACCTGTCAGAAAGGTAGAAAGTGTATGCATCAAGACGTGTCATTGGAAAAAAAAATTCTTACATACATATAAACCATTTATTATAAGTAGTGATATTATCGAACAGCTTGTAGAAATCCCTGAAGACAATAAACATTTGCCTGGTTCTGCATTCGGCAAGGTTTCTGTTGCGCAAAGCAAAGATGATCTTATACAGGTTGGAACCACTGTGACCAGCATGATAATTGAAAATGACAACTTTGACAGTATTTCGCAATTTCCTCCGCTTTTAAATAAAGTTACTGTTTTGACAATGAACGAAGTCGAACCTCTGTTAATAAAAGAAAGTTGCCCTAGACATGTGACAGAAAAAGCTATAACACCAATTTACTTAGAAAAAAGCTATATGGAAAACCAGCATCCTATTACAGAAATTGATGTAACACCAAATACTTTTGACATACCCCAAGAAATGATTAATTTGTCAACCCCAAAAATATCGGACGTTGTCTTACCGCTAGGTTCGAAACACTGTTCAGAAATTGGAAAGGATATTACACATAAGGACTGCAATTTTCTTGAAGGATCATTTGAAATTCAAGAAAATATTTGGAATCTCATTTGCGATGGTGAAAAGCTGAATTCAACTTATTATCCATATTATATTAAAAACAGGATAAAAAAGTATGTCAATAATGTATGCTTAATTGTATTTAAATACGTGAGATATTTCAAAAAAACTAATGAAATTGTTATATTTGCTGCTTGTAAACACAATAATTACAGATGTAAAAAGTTTAAAGTTATTATTTGTAACAAGCATGCTGACGTTTTCAGCTCATCTTTAGACTTCAATCACCCTTATTATTTAACACAGTTTGTTTCTGGTTTGGAAAGAACAATAACTAAAATTAAGGTTTTAAATGTGAAACCTTCAGTTTATAAAAAAGATTGCATACTTTCCACTAATCAACATATTTTAGAACATGGAAAAAACCTTCAGCAAATAAAATCCGATTCTGTAATAAGAAGAATCAAGTCTGAAGCTTCTTGTCATTTGGATCGCGACAAAAATGATGTGTTAGATGTAATTTTAATGTTACAGGACCACACAGAATTTATCAAAGAAGTTAGTGTACCATTTAATATAAAGCTGTACAGTAGAGAACAGGTAGACATATTAAAAATTGAATGTAAAGAAAATGGATTACCAGTCGTGTATTTTGACGCAACCGGGGGTGTCGTTAGAAACCCTCCTTTAAGCAACTGTAAAAAGACATTTTTTTACACCGGCGTAATTCGCATTTCAAAACTACAAAGAATTTGTCCCGTATTCTCAATGCATGCTATCATCTTGTCACGATTCAAATACAATTTTTAAGTTACTTCACGATTTTAGATATTTTTGTGAAACCCAAGATTACTGGCCTGCATTTTCAAAGATTGTTACAGACTTTTCGTTTGCAAACATACATGCAATGTGTAAAGCTCTTAACATGTGTTCCTTATTACAATATTTAGAAAAATGCTACTCATCAGATACGGACAAGTTGATAAGCATACACCTTTGCTGCGCTCATTTCATGAAAATGGTCTCAAACGATGTGGATAAAGTAACAAAGAACGAGAACCAAACAAATTTTTTTAAGGATTTACTAGCGTCAGCGATGAAGATTATGGATAGTACTATTTTTGATATATTTATAACCCAGTGCTTCATACTGATGAACGCTGTGTATTACAGCACACAAGTTAAACAGGCATTGTCTTCCCTAAAAATTTTACTTACAGAAAAAGTGATCAAAGATATGATGTCATCAACTGACACCAAAAATGTTTTAGGTGAGCTACCGTTAAGCTTTTCGGAAGGAATTATGAAGTCGAGTCCATATTATAAAAAATATAGTACATTAATTCAAACTATAATTTTGGACGTTGAAGAATGCAAGGACAATCCTTATTATAATCCTGAATTGTTTTGTATCATATTAAATAAATATATACCATTGACTCCTTTATGGAACTCTGAATTGTTAGTGGGAAACCAGGGTCCTTTAAGCAATTCGTGTGTGGAAAATTACTTTGGGCAATTGAAAAACATCACCATGAGCGGAAAGAAAAATCTAAAAAGTAGCCATTTTATAAGAACTATTCGAAAAGATATATTATCCATACATACCGAGTGCAAGTTGAGCATTAAGAAAAGTGGATTGACGAAAATTAAAAAGCTTGTAAGAGATGAAACGGGTGAAAAGCAGTCTCAGGAAGAATGGTGTAAGAAAAAAAGAGCGACGGGTACACATTTTGATGCGAGATACCTGAAAGGAAAGGTGCCAGAAAAGAGTGAGATTAACGACATTATCTTTCCAGAAGACGACAATGAATTAACGCAGTGCGTTTATTGCGGCCATGGAGCAACAGAGGAGAAAATTAATTTTGTCGCTTGTGATAAATGCGGCAAGTGGGTACATCAAATGTGCGAAGTTAATCAAAATGAAACGCCTGATTTTAAAGATGAATTCACATGCAAATTTTGCAAAATTCTGCCTGAAAAGTTAAGTATAATAAGAAATGAAGAATTAAGATGCAAAAGTGTGATGTATTTGAAATCACTTACATTAAACGACAAAGAAATGAAACAGCTGGAAACGAATACAAAATTACAGAGAAAATCAATATACTGGGTTGAAGAACGAAAAAAAAGAATCACTTCTTCTTACTTTGGACGCGTATGCAAAGTGAGAGATAGTAGGTCTTACAAGAATATAGTTAAATCAATAATCCAGCAAAAACCAATTAAAACACCAGCCATCTTACACGGACTGCGATACGAAATAGTTGCTAAAGAAAAATATTTACAACAGGAAAATTGCTCAGAAGAATACAGATCCTCTGGTTTGCAAATACATAGAGATTTTCCATTTATAGCAGCTTCTCCTGATGGCCTTATTGGCGAAAATGGAATTCTAGAAGTCAAATGTCCATTTAACGCAAGGCATACATTGCCCTCACAATTTAAATTTGACTTTTTAACGTGTGATCAAAGTAAACTTTCTGTCAACCATGATTACAATTATCAGATACAAGGCGCTTTAGAAATAACAAACAGAGAATGGTGTGACCTTGTTATATATACTTTTGAAGGGATAAAAGTTTTGAGAATTGCACGCTCCAAGCAGTTTTGGAATGTTATGGTGGAGAAACTTAAATGTTTTTATTACTTTTATATGCTTCCCGAATTGCTTTTGCCTGGAAAATGTTTAAGTTTCAATGACAGAAAATGGCGAACACAAAAAGATCTAGCCTTCTTGTCAAATGGTTTGGTTGCTGATGTGGACTTTTATAAACAATTAGATAATCACAGAGGTTACATAATAACCGAGGTAGATAATGTAACAACTTCGTTAAAACAATTATTTGTTGAGGATTACGTAACTTTAAATCCAGGCCAGTGGTTAAGTAATTTTGTTGTTGACCATTGTCTTCATATTTTAAACCAACCAAGCAACTCTTATCAAGTAATTTCAGTATCAAAGTCATCCATTATTTTTGGGGATGACGTATATGACGCCAGCTTTGCAAAAAGTATAAACTTAAACCAAACTAGTGTAATCATGCCTGTCCTTTTAAACTCACATTTTGTATTAATTTCTGTGAACTTAGAAAAGAAGACGCTTCTTTTGTTAGATCCATTCGGAAAGGAAACATTCTCTTCTAATTTTTACCTCATAAAATTTTTAAAATTTCTTCACTTAAAAGAAATCAAGGAGGTGGGATGGAAATGTAACTTTATTGAACATGTCCTACAAACAGATGGTTATAATTGCGGCGTGTACATTATTTATTTCTTCAGTAAATTAGTTTGCAAGGAAGCTATTACAAATTTTGTCGATATAAATAAATACCGGCGAAAACTTCAATGGCTTCTTTTGACAAACAGCGATGATATGAAGTGGAAATGTCTCTTTTGCTGTGCTAACATCGACGACACTGAAACAGATTATTTTAAATGTTCTTCCTGCCACCGGCTTTTACACTTAAAGTGTTTGAGAACAAAGAAAGAAATAGAAACAGGAGTCACAGTGACAGAAAAAACAGAGAATGGTATCTGTGATTTATGCAGAGTGAACTAAATGTTACCAACCTCATTATTTTAAGTTGAACGCCTTTTAATATTTTTTTGTTTGTTTACAGTTCAATAACATAGGAAACTTAAAAAACGATGTATTCAAAATATATTAAGTTGATGACTTTATTGTTAGACGCAACTTCCCTTCCAAGTACATCTTCAATAGTAATTGCTTTCTTTTTCTATAAAATGCAGTTTTTCACTCCTTCCATAAAAAACATTTCGGCTGTTTACAGCACCTACAAGCATATTAATATATAATAATAATTTTAACTAAAAAAAGTTTTTCGCAAATTGTTTACCCGCTTTACCAGCAGGCACTGAAACACAGATCCACACACACACACACATATATTAGTACGAGTAGCTGTAACGCTGTATCTTTTGTCCCTATACGTATGCATGCTATTAGAATTATAACGATCGTACGGTATGGAACATATAAATGGTAGAGCGATACATGATACACATTTACTATAAGCACGCACAGCTAATTATTTTTTAAGCAAAGAAATTGTATAGTACATTCAAATAGGGGGTTGATATAAAGAAAATGTTCGCTAAGAATAGGTAGTTGGTGAAAGAGAAATGTACTGTGTGAAATGACTGCCAGATTAAGGTTATAATGTAGATAAGCTTTATGTTGGTTTAATGTTTTATGAACCGTGCTCTTACAACCGTTCTAGCTCTAACATATCAAAGATAAGTGTATATATATATATATATATATATATATATATATATATATATATATATATATATATATATATATATATATATATATATATATATATATATATATATATATATATATCTATATATATATATATATATATATATATATATATATATATATATATATATATATATATATATATATATATATAATCCAGTTAACTTTATTGTAATACTTTAAACTCAAATTGTTTTACTTATAATACTAATGTTTACGGAATGCACGATGTCCCGCCTTTAATGCGAATAAAAAATTAATACCAAATTCTTATTCCGTGTGTACATGTGCGTGCGCGCGCGCTTGTGTGTATTTGAGCGATAACTTCAAAAATGATAAACCGATTTAGATCAAACTTGGTAACTATGTTTTCTTTGTACATCTCTTAGACGAGTTCGTTAACCAGTCCAATCTGACTAGTTTGTTACAAATCATTTTTTCACGGAAAGAATTCATATATTCCAAAATAATGAAGCCATTTTGGTGAAGTGTGTGTATGTGTTACACATGTTGCTCTAATAGAAACGTATGCAGGCACCAGCATTGATGTTTCTATGATAATAGAACATTAATTTATTAGACTTTTAAATAAATACGCTACAATAACGCAAAAATGTATTTACGATATGGTACGGCAGACCAATGATGTATTGCATAGCATATTTGTGAAAATTATCACCACATTGACAAGGAAGATTTGAAACTTGTCAAAAATGTTATACATCAAACTATGCTTGACGCTTATGGAAGCCTACATGTATATATATATATATATATATATATATATATATATATATATATATATATATATATATATATATATATATATATATATATTATGATCGATTAAGAACAAAACGTAATTGAACCGTGCGGCACCTTTGATTTCAAGCTGTTTATTGTCACTTTACATTTGGCCAGCCAAACACTCCTAGCCTCTCGGGTAGAATAATCAAGTATGGCCAATAACCTCGTCCGGTATTTTTAGTTACTAGGCTCTACATTGTGTTATCGGCTTCAAAATCCCCTTTCGTTTTCTTTTGTATCTAAGAAATACATATAAATACTTGTTTTTATGTAGAAGTTGAGTTAGAATATTCATCCCCTGTTGAAGTTAACATTGTGTGCGAAACGGTCGTTTTTTCTTTAAAAAAGATGTCCGGCAGTTATTGGTTTGTCGCCAGATGTGGTTGTCGCTGGTCATCACAGGCCCCAGTATTCACATAGTAAATTCATAGATCAAGCTCTTTCTAAAGCTTTCGTAAGTTTCCTTAAATAACGCGGCACCTTTCATGTTAAGCCCATTATCATTCAAATTAGATAAAAGCTAATAAATTTGTCAACTAGGAGATTAAAGTAGTTCGTCAACCCCCACAATAGACAAACGATGAGTCTCCGACTACAATTTTACCTTCGGTTTTGATCGTCTATCTAGGTATCATAAAAATACATTTACATCTCTTAACTAAGTTTAGAATTTTTTCCTCCTCTGATGATGCTAAGGTGGTTAGTGAAACGATTTAAGGTCTTTAAAAAAATGTGTTGTGGTGATTTGGGCTCTCCAAGTGTACTTAATGCCTTTATGCGTTTTGTCACAATTTAATGTCAAATTTGCCGACTTGAAACAAATATTCTCTAGCAGATACTGTTTGTGAATAACAAGTGTTGCATAATATCACAAGATCTAAATGTTTTGTTTTTCTTCATTCACTTTAAATGTTTGCAGAAAATTAATTTTAAAAACCTAGTCTAATTTTAATAGCTAACTAGCTATTTATGGTAGTCTTTTAGTGAATTTTCGTAGAAAAAATTCACTAATGGGGAGCACCCGACTTTTGAATTTAAAAAAAATTGCAAATGAGCGCGAAGTAGGACCCCTAGAACCCATATCCGGGGTCAGTTTCAATTTTTATATGTTTATATATATATATATATATATATATATATATATATATATATATATATATATATATATATATATATATATATATATATATATATATATATATGTACGTATCATACTGATAACTCAAAAAATAATGGGCCGATTTTGATAAAATTTGGCATGTACCTTCCTTTTGTAAATGTATTGGACAGATTCCTTAGTCAGGAAAAACGGACGAGGTTTATCGGGAAAATTTTCAGTTTTCATTCGAAAAACATTTTTATCTCAAAAAATGAAAAAGCTATGATAACAAAGTTTGGTAGGTAGGTTTACGATATAAAAATTAAACTATGCACCAAAATTTAGATTTCTATGTTATGAGAAAAAAGTTATTATAAAATATTTTGCGCCAGATCATTTATATGAAAATTCACTACCATAACGTACTTGCTGCGTCCAGACTTTTTTTCTTTTGATTTATAAGTTAGACCTGATATAGTTTATATACATCCACGCAAACTAGCAGAAAAGACCGCAGTACGTGTGAGCGCAAGAAGACTATTCCAGGTAGTTGTTGGTGCGAGAGAAAGAGAGCATTTAGTGCGATATCCGCTCGGATAGAATTGCAAGAAAAAGATAAACCAATAACTTTATTTTATGAGAACTACTACTATAACAATTTACCGCGGTTGGGGCGTTCCCTGAAGTTTTCCGCGTTATTTTCAGAATAATAAAATGTATACAATGTAAATCATATATATATATATATATATATATATATATATATATATATATATATATATATATATATATATATATATATATATATATATATATATATATATATGTATATGTATATGTATATGTATATGTATATGTATATGTATATGTATATGTATATGTATATGTATATATATATATATATATATATATATATATATATATATATATATATATATATATATATATATATATATATGTATATGTATATGTATGTATATATATATATATATATATATATATATATATATATATATATATATATATATATATATATATATATGTATATGTATATGTATATGTATATGTATATGTATATGTATATCTATATATATATATATATATATATATATATATATATATATATATATATATATATATATATATATATATATGTATATGTATATGTATATGTATATGTATATCTATATATATATATATATATATATATATATATATATATATATATATATATATATATATATATATATATATAGGGTGCCGTATAGTTAATTGGACATTAGCTGAGGGGTGATAGCTGGCACAAAGATAAAGCGATTGGGCTTATTATGCCTTAGTAAAATGTTACACGTTTTCGTTTTACATTTCGTTTTTAAATAATTTTTCCCAAAGCTGTTCTTTTAGTGAATTTTCGTTGAAAAAATTCACTAATGGGGAGATCCCGACTTTTGAATTTTGAAAAAATTTTTGCAAATGAGCGCGAACTAGGACCCCTAGAACCCATATCCTAGGTCAGTTTCAATTTTATTATGTTTATATATATATATATATATATATATATATATATATATATATATATATATATATATATATATATATATATATATATATATATATATATATATATATATATATATATATATATATATGTATCACACCGATAACTCAAAAAATAATGGGCCGATTTTGATAAAATTTGGCATGTACCTTTCTTTTGTAAATGGCTTGGATAAGTTCGTTAGTCAGGAAAATCGGACGAGGTTTTCCGGGAAAATTTTGAGTTTTCATTCGAAAAAAATTCATATCTCAAAAAGTAATAAACCGATTTTAATAAAATTTGGCATGTACCTTCCTTTTATAAATGGCTTTGACAAGTTTGTTAGTCAGGAAAATCGGACGAGATTTTCCGAGAAAATTTTGACTTTTCATTCGAAAAAAATTCATATCTCAAAAAGTAATAATCCGATTTTAATAAAATTTGGCACGTACCTTCCTTTTGTAAATGGCTTTGATAAGTTTGTTAACAAGAAAAATCGGACGAGGTTTTCCGAGAAAAATTTGAGTTTTCATTTGAAAAAATTTTTTATCTTAAAAAATAAAAAATCTATGATAACCAAATTTGGTAGGTAGGTTTACGATATAAAAATTAAACTATACACCAAAATTTAGATTTCTATGTTACAAGAAAAAAAAGTTATAATAAAATATTTTGTGCCAGATCATTTCTATGAAAATTCACTACCATAACGCACTTGCTGCGTCCAGGCTTTTAATTATCTTGAAAGTGGTTCAACATATTATTATGAAATGTTGTATGAGATTATTAGGATGATGCGTAATACGATGACGGTATCAATTTCACCACAGCTGCTTGGTGGCGCCACCGACAGCAACACTGGTTCATTAACATGGTCATAATCTTTTGTCCACCATGTATGCACATTTTCGAACAAAAATTAAAAAAAATATCATTTAGTCTCACAAAAAAGGAATACTTCATTGAAGTCAAAAATGTGTGGTAGCCTCAAAGTCACGTGCTTGGAGTAGACGATAGAATTTGTTAAAATTGTTAAGTACACTTGGAGAAACCAAATCGCCACAACACATCTTTTCAAAAAGACTTGAAGATCGTTTCACTAACAAAGTTAGCGTAATCAGAGGCTGAAAGATCCTCAGCTAGTTAAAACTAAGCAACACCTTATATACTAACTCTTAGGTAAAGACCGAGACGCAGAGAAGGAGACAAAATCGCAGGCAAATTTTCTGTGGATTGTACTTTAATTGCCGGACGACATTTTTGACCCGCCGTCATTATATATATATATATATATATATATATATATATATATATATATATATATATATATATATATATATATATATATATATATATATATATATATATATATATATATATATATATATATATATATATATATATATATATATATATATATTACAACAATAAAAAAGAGAAGTTCCGTAAACCGAGCGTCACCAATGATTTACAACCCTCTGTTCGCCCTCTCTCTTTGATGTAGAAGATATGCCGAAACTGGAGCAGGTAAAGTAATGACGGCAGGTCAAAAACGTCGTCCGGCAATTAAAGTACAATCCACAGAAAATTTGCCTGCGATTTTGTCTCCTTCTCTGCGTCTCGGTCTTTACCTAAGAGTTAGTATATAAGGTGTTGCTTAGTTTTAACTAGCTGAGGATCTTTCATCCTCTGATTACGCTAACTTTGTTAGTGAAACGATCTTCAAGTCTTTTTGAAAAGATGTGTTGTGGCGATTTGGTTTCTCCAAGTGTACTTAACAGTTTTAACAAATTCTATCGTCTACTCCAAGCACGTGACTTTGAGGCTACCACACATTTTTGACTTCAAAAAAGTATTCCTTTTTGTGTGAGACTAAATGAGATTTTTTTATTTTTGTTCGAAAATGTGCATACATGGTGGACAAAAAATTATGACCATGTTAATGAACCAGTGTTGCTGTCGGTGGCGCCACCAAGCGGCTGTGGTGAAATTGATACAGTCATCGTATTACGCATGATCCTAATAATCTCATACAACATTTCATAATAATATGTTGAACCACTTTCAAGATAATTAAAAGAACAGTTTTGGGAAAAATTATTTAAAAACGGAATGTAAAACGAAAACGAGTAACATTTTACTAAGGCATAATAAGCCCAATCGCTTTATTTTTGTGTTTTGTGCCAGCTATCACCCCTCAGCTAATGTCTAATTAACTATACCGCACCCTATATATATATATATATATATATATATATATATATATATATATATATATATATATATATATATATAATATATATATATATATATATATATATATATATATATATATATATATATATATATATATATATGTATTTACATTGTATACATTTTATTATTCTGAAAATAACGCGGAAAACTTCAGGGAACGCCCCAACCGCGGTAAATTGTTATAGTAGTAGTTCTCACAAAATAAATTTATTGGTTTATCTTTTTCTTGGAGTTCTATCCGAGCGGATATCGCACGGACTGTACTTCCGACCTTTTGACTAACCCATTAAGTGCTCTCTCTCTCTCTCTCTCTCTCACCAATTACCTAGAATAGTCTTCTTGCGCTCACACGTACTGCGGTCTTTTCTGCTAGTTTGCGTGGATGTATATAAACTATATCAGGTCTAACTTCTAAATCAAAAGAAAAAAGCCTGGACGCAGCAAGTGCGTTACGGTAGTGAATTTTCATATAAATGATCTGGCGCAAAATATTTTATTATAACTTTTTTTTCTTATAACATAGAAATCTAAATTTTGGTGTGTAGTTTAATATTTATATCGTAGACCTACCTACCAAACTTGGTTATCATAGATTTTTCATTTTTTGAGATAAAAATGTTTTTCGAATGAAAACTGAAAATTTTCCCGGACTAAGGAATCTGTCCAATACATTTACAAAAGGAAGGCACATGCCAAATTTTATCCAAATCGGCCCATTATTTTTTTAGTTATCAGTGTGATACATACACACACATATATATCGACGGCCAAGAAGCAATAGAACGTAACTACAATTTTTGTGATTTTGCGTTTTACGTTGTATTGCCTTCTTTATCAATAGGCACACAGTTTGAGCATATAGAACGTATCGTTTTAGCCAATAAAAACTGTTTAAATCGAGTAGGCGCAATACAGCGTATCTAAAAATAGATGCTTTATGAGGTAATAAAGCTTATCTGCAGAGTGCGCAATAGAACACATCAAGAATGGAATATTTTGAGAGGTAATAGAACGTATCTTCAGTATGCCGCCATAACAAGGTGGTGTGAACAACAGTAGTAATGCATGTTTGACTGTTTTTATTTATATAACAGCATTAAATCATTACTTCACGTAAGTACAAGCTGTCTAAGTTGTTATTAATTTGTTTTAGTATTTGTCGATTTTGTATTTTAGTGAATAATTAACAATTAGACCCGCTGAGTTCATTATTTTAACGATACGTCGTATTCGCACTGAAGAATTCTGTAGTGAATTTGCACATAGGTTCTATTGCGTAGCAATATTATCTGATAAGTTGATTTTTATTTCAGGATGAATCCAATAAGTCGGTTGAGTAGAACACAGAGGATACTAGATTTGGCAGTGTCTGCTAACCATAAAGCTTCTAGACAGCAGGAAAACGAAGTGCATAATTCTAGACCCTTGGCCTTGGCAGAGCCAGATATCGAGAACAACTTTCCATCAAGTTGTACTTCCTACAATAGTTCTCGTTTTCCTCTACCATTGACTGAAATCAACGAAGAAAGTCTACTGAATATTGATTATTCTGATCTAGAAAGTCATTTAGAAGTACCCCTAATGTGCACCGATCCGGAATCAAGAGACCTTATTCTCGATGATAATAATATCTTGATTCAGTGTGATACAGTTCTAAAACGACTCAACGTCATAGTTGAAAACGAAGCAAAAAATGTTCCTTGCAGTAATGAAAATGAGGATACCCTCGAAACGTCAGCACCACAAGAAAAATCTACTAGTGTAATTAATGTACCTGAGAAAAGTAATAACGAAAAGTCTGACAGTATTAGTAAGCCTTATAATAGTGAGGAAGATGATGATAATTATTTGCCAGAATCTTCCAGTGAAGAGAGTGATAGTGCAGAAGATGAAGGGATAATAATCAATAATGAAGATAGAGAAGAAATTAAAGAAAACAAGCGAAGGAACAGAAAAGCGAAGCCTGGCCAGTGGAAAAGAAATGAAACGAAGAAGAACAGAATGGAAGGGAAAAACTATACCGGTTACACACGTAGCCGACTAGGCGTTATAAAATCAGGAATCCCACGGCAGGCGAGGAAAATTGGACCGACTTGTGAGTCAAAGATGTGTTACAAATCCAAAAAAAGGCACTGCCAAGAATTCTCTGAGGAGGATATAAATAGTTTGTTTAAGCCGTTTTGGGAATCCATGAACTGGGACCAGAAAAGGATTTACGCCATGTCTTTGATAAAACAAAGCGAAAAAAAGAGGAGTTCTACAAATTCTAACGAACCTTCGAGAAGAAATTTTTCTTGCGAGTATTACTTGTATCATAAAAATGACAAAAAGGTAGTGTGCAAAAAAATGTTTCTTCATACCCTGGGCATCAAAGAAACAATGGTTCGGAAATGGATGAATAAAACAGACAACGGTAAAATGATTGCCAGCAGTGATAAATGGGTCAAAAAGCGATATCAAAAAACTGAAACAAACCGGAAACAAATTTTAAAAGACTGGCTAGGAAGCATTCCAACTATGGAATCCCATTATTGCCGCAAGGAGACCTCAAAAAAGTATGTCGAGCAGCAATTTCAATCAAAGGCTGAAGTGTATAGGGCATATTGCAAAAATCGCGAAGAATCTGGTGATACCCCACTTAGCAATTGGACATTTTACGAAACATTTCACGAACTAAATCTTGCTTTATACCGACCCAGAAAAGATCAATGCGATTTGTGCTGCTCATATGAAGTTGGTCAAGTAACGGATGCTGAATATCAGCTACATGTTGCAAGAAAAGATAGAGCCCGAGCAGAAAAAGAAACGGACAAACAAAGTGCAATAACTCATGAAAATTGTTATATTTTCACAATGGATCTGCAGGCTGTGAAGCAATGCCCGGTGTTACCTGCTAGTGCACTATATTTTAAAACCAAATTAACCGTCCACAACTTCACTATTTATAATTTGGCCACTCATCAGTGTTCCAACTACTGGTGGCATGAAGGAGAAGGTGATCTATCAGCTTCAAGTTTCGCATCGCTAATTATCAATCACTTAAACCAACATTGCCTAAATAAGAGTCTACCAATTATATTGTATTCAGATGGCTGCTGCTATCAAAATAGAAACCTAGTGTTAGCAAACGCTTTGTTGCACTATTCAACGACCAATAATGTTGTTATTACTCAAAAGTATCTGGAAAAAGGTCACACAGAAATGGAATGCGACAGTACCCATAGTATAATTGAAAGGAAGCTGAAGAACCGAAAGATTAATCTTCCTAGCGATTATATTCGCATAACAGAAGAAGCAAGAAGAAAACCATGTCCTCTTGATGCTGTATACGTAACACATGATTTTTTTTCAAACTATGCCGATGACTCGTGTAAGGTGTATGAATCAATTCGCCCAGGAAGAAAAGCCCACGACCCTACAGTAACCGATATCCATGTTTTGAAGTACGAAAACGGAAGTATAAGTTATAAATTGTCTTTTGATGATGAGTTTACAGAATTGCCTAGTAGGAAGAAAAAAAAATTGTCTACTAATCAACCATTTGTGCTTAAAAAACTACATGCAGACAAATTGAAAATTCCTGAGAAAAAGTGGAAAAACCTTCAAATTTTGAAAAAAGAGCTACCCATTGATACACATTACTTTTATGATCACTTGCCACACGAATAGCCTTCTTTGATTTATTTGTCTAGTCTAATAGGCCAACATATTTTACTCATTATTTTTTTATAAACTAGTAGATACCTAGTTTAAGTTTATTTTTTTCTTAACTTGAACTTTGAGTTTACATGTGTTATTTAACTGCGTTTAGAGCCAGTTGATATTTCTTTATTATGAGAAAATAAATCTATGTTTTCTTTATGTTTAATTTTTTTTTTTGTTGTTGAGATATAAAAAATGCAGAGAGCGACAATGAAATGAAACTAAAATAAAATATGCACGCTTCTATTTGTCAATAAGCACGACTGTTCTTATCTATGTCTCATTTCTTTGTGACACATTTTTTCGTAAAATATAGGTAGTGCCGTTATTGCTAAAAGCATGCACATTGTTTTATGTTGCTTTCCGCTTCTAAAATCTCAGCTATAATAATGTTATTGTTGGAAATTCAATAATTCTTATAATTTCCAACAATCAATAAGTTTTGTGAGAATAAAACGCATCGTAAATTACCTCACTTAAATCAAAAGCAATAAAACCTATGTGCGACAAAAAAACAAACAAAACGTTACTTTGTATTCTGGTTACTTTCAGATGATGTAATTATGTCTAAAAAACGTGTGATAAAATCCTTATGTCAAAAAAAATGAATGTTTCTGTAAAATAATGTTTTTTCCCCCTCCTGTAAAATCGTATTTTTGTAGTTACGTTCTATTGCTTCTTAGCCGTCGATATATATATATATATATATATATATATATATATATATATATATATATATATATATATATATATATATATATATATATATATATATATATATATATATATATATATATATATATATATATATAAAGTCTAGACGCAGCAAGTGTGTTATGGTAGTGATTTTTCATAAAAATGTTTTTTTAATAGCAAATGTGTGTGTTTTTTAAGAAAGCAGGCATCAAATGTGGTTACCAGTGTGATTTATATAATAAAAAATGTTTCATCAAAATAACTTTATTGTTTGAAAGTGTACAACATTTCCGAATATACACTTAGAGTGTTCCCGAAACAACTCGTTTCTTGGTCAACCTTGTAGGTTAATAGCAAATTGAGCTATTCAAATTTGAAGCGTTTAATCAAAATTCGCTACCATAACGCACATTGCTGCTTTCTGAATTTTTTTTCTTACAAACATGTATTACGTTTCGATGAAAAATCCGAAAATGCGATAGCATAAGACCTGTTCGACTAAAAATAAGTTCGGGACGCAGCAAGTGCGTTATGGTAGTGAATTTTCATTAAATGCTTCAAATTTGAATAACTCAAGTTTCTAACATATAAAAATTGAAACTGGCCCCGGATATGGGTTCTATGGTTCCTAGTTCGCGATCATTTGCAAAGGTGCTACCATCGATACCTGTATACTAGAGAATTTTTAATAAAAATTCACTAAAAGAAAATTTGTTTCACCAACGACTTATGCGCCGCCCTGTGATTGTGGAATTAATTTTTTAAGATGTAGCTTGTATAATAACAGATATATTGACCCCTATTGATTTTTTTACGAAAATTCGACAAAAATTATATACCATTAAATGATAAACTCTATACCTAAGACTACTGCCAAAGCATCAGAGAAAGGGTCTATTTGAAATGAATTTTCTGGAAACATTTTAGTAAAATGAAGGACAACGACGGTTGAAGCTAAAACTTCAGGGTGTGTAAAACATTCTTTTTGAGATATTTTCTTTCCATAGCCCGTATTAATTTCAGGCTGTTTTTGGTTGCCCTTACTTTCTTATTTCCGGTGATATACATTTTTTTTGAAAAGACCTGCGCCGATTTTCCTGGCTAACGAACTTGTCCACACCACTTGCAAAAGGAAGGTATTGACCAAATTTAATCACAATCGGCCCATTATTATTTTTTCAGTTATCGGTGTGATAACTACATATATATATATATATATATATATATATATATATATATATATATATATATATATATATATATATATATATATATATATATATATATATATATATATATATATATAGAGTGTGTCCAAGATAAGGAGGGGATAGCATGGGGAAATCGGAAACCGTAAGAGATACAGCGTGTGTTAGATTAGGAAAAAGTTGCCCATTTTAGAGCTCAATTAAATTGCATTTTGAAATTTTGGAAATTCCGATTAGTTCCGGAGATATTCGAAAAAAACCGAAATTTGCCAAATTCGGTTTTATTTTTTTCTGACGTTATTTGAGAAGATATTGAAAAACAGAGAACACTTTCTCACGTACACTTTTTAAGATCTACAAGTTGGTGTTTACAGATTTTTTATTCAACGTTTCGTCTCCGAGAAATCATCATCAAATTTATTTTTTTAAATACGGCCCTGCAATTTTTATTTTAAAACCAAAGAGGTTGTAAGGGATAGAGGTAACAAAGGTGCAGTTTTGCAATACAAGAAGCCTGTACACTTTTCCTAACTGGGCGGAGTTCGGTGACTTGAGTGGGAGAAACGTCAGGGACGTATTTAGGAATTTTTAGTTTGGTTAGAAATAAAACTGAAATTATTCAATCATTGAAATGTAATGCTTATTCATGAATTTCTTAAGCTTTTGTATAAATAGGTAACCTAAAAAGGTTCGGAACGCAGCAAGTGCGTTATGATAGTGAATTTTCATAACAATATTAAATAATATATTTATATAAGCTGTAAGATTTAGCCTTATATTAAAAGTTATGAAAATTAATTAATTTAATTAGGAACAGTAAAACAAGGTAAAGAAGGACAAGCAAAAACATGATCTATGACATATATTTATAGAGTAATTTGGATACAAAACTCAAACAAAGCAATTGATAAACAGGAAATATACTCTAGAAAAATAAACTAGAAAGCTGGAAAAAAAATCCTTTGGTTGATGCATTGAGGGTGATTGTGTGCATGCAGGAGAAGAACCCCAGGAGGAAGAGGGTTTCTGCTCCTCACCCAAAAATTCGGGGGGTTCTCCTTCCCCTTGTGCATGCATACAACTACCTTCAAAGCATAAAGCACAAGAAAAATTTCTTGTGAGCAACCCCCAAGAAGGTTGCTGGACCTGGGCGAATATGGGGTAGACAGGGTTTAAAGGAGGTATTGCTGTAAAATGTGAAAAACGCATGTTTTCAAAGTCCCTTAATTTTCTTGGGGGTTGTTTGCCAGAAAATTTGCCTTGTGGGCGAGGAAGGTTTTAAGCATGTTGCTGGAAAAAAATATCTAAAACCCTCATGCAGTCAACTGCAAATTTACCGAAATTACATTCTACTTCGTCGCCTATAATGTCTTTTTCAGATAATGTAGAATACAGAGCTAAATTAAATAGGTTCACTTGCATTTTCATTTTTTTATTTTTTTTTATATTACATTTATACGCACAATATGCGTATAATTAAGGGAACCCTTAATTAACATTGCAGCAACACAAACTTGAAAAGTGGAGAAATTATTTACAGTATGTTAACAGTTATAAACTTGATTTCATCATGTTACAGTAGTATTCTGATAATAAAAAATTACATCTAACTGTATGCACACAACAGCTGGTGTGTTACGAGATGTGATGAAACGCCAAACTGACTGTACCACAGCATTAGCATAATATTATTATGCTGCCACATTATCATATCTCTCTAGTAATGGTATCATGTCAAAAACCTACACTAGAGGCTAAATTTCCAATTTCTTCTTTGTTTATGGTGTCTGTTTCTACTGTCCTAAATTTCCAATTTGATATTGTCAATAAATAACACTACCACACAATGACAAATGACAGCTGAGCTTCAGCACATACGCAGTCTAACAAAGTTGTCGGATAGAGTAAATTATGATCGGAGGGATACCTAAGTTGAAAATCATGAGAAATGGGTAATTCGAAATTTGCAGGTATTAAACACAGTATTTTTTAACTGACTGATAAAATTAAATTTTATAAAATGTTTTCTTTATTATCAGAAGTTGTAAAAATTTCATATGTTTATACATGAAAGGTTTAACTACATGAAATTTCTGAAGATCGGGCAACCCCGGTCAGCAACATCTTGACATCTGGCAATGGTTGTGACTTCCATTATTTATATTTTATCTACAATTTATTTAAATAGCATAACAGTACAGGTAGCTGTATTGCTCTGCCTTTGTCCAACATTGTAGATATTGCATTACAGAATTTGAAGTGATGTCGAGGATTATTTTATTATTAATTTCGAATAACTTCATTTTTCTTTGATCAAAAGACTTGAAAATTGGTACACAACCACATCTCTGTATGTTCTTTTAAGTTGTAAATTTTCGTTCCAATCACTTAAACAATTTGAAAGCTATTGCGTTTAAAAAAATATATTTAATTTTCTGTTAGGAAAAACTATGTGTTAAGATCTGATGAACGAACTCATCCAAGCCATTAGCAAAATAAGCATAATTCCAAAATTTTCTCCAAATCAGTGAAATATTTTTTGGGTTATTGGTTGGATAAATTGTTGGATGAATATATTGGATAAAGTTTTATATTCAAAAGGTTAGATAAATAATAATAGTTTTTATTTCAACAACAGAAGAAAATACAACATAAAGTACATTGTACTGTTTACAAATTAATGTTAACATTCCTTGTCTTTTTTAAAGAAATAGAGATTAATTTCATTGATTGCTGTTGCCCTTACTTCGTGAAACTGGTCCATACTTCATACAGACTTGGAGACTACTTCTCTGGCTTCACTGTTGGTTTTCGTTTTTGTAGGTGAAGGACGTAGCCAGCGCGTAAGCTAACTGAAGCAAGTGGCCCTTCTGAATTCTAGATGTTCTTCAACGTCTCTGTTACTGGTTTTGCTGCTTGATAGTATCCTCAGACAGAAAAAAATTGAATTAATACGAAATCATGACAATTACAAATAAAGATCTGTTGCTATTTTATGATGTTATAATCAAAAAAATCTTTAAAAGTGAAAATAAAGTAAAACAAATATGACGGATGACGCCTTTAAAATGTCTATGTGATGTATATCAATATTTAACATAAAGATAGAAGAAACCTATAACAGTAATAACTATAATAACAATTACAACAATAAAATAACTAAACAAACACATTAATAAAGCAGACTATACAATGAAAATATCGACACACATCATGTCTTATAACAACTTTTTGGAAAAAATAGTTAGATTTATGTTGTCTGATTTATTTAATTAGGAAGAAGAATATCTCAGAAATCCTAAATATTGTCGTGTATATGCTTTTTTACTTCTAAAGCTTAAAACAAGTCTAGTTTACACTTGTCATGACAAAAATGTTGTGGTTTTATGCCGTTATTTACTGTGGGTCTATGTTGGGTATCAATAATATGTTTTGCAAATGTAGATTTGTCAGCATGGTTATTTCTAAATGCAAAAATATGTTCTTTGTATTGGGTGTTAAAATTTCTAGAAGTTTGATCGATGTAGATTGCGTTACGTGTGCATTTCACAAATTTTGAATACCTATACAAATACAAAAGTAGCTTTTAAATCTTATAACATGACGCTTGATTTATTAGATTATTTCAAATAATTGATTGGAAGTATTATCACAGATGATGGTAAGTGTAGGAAAGGTCTGAAGAGGATCGCGATGGCAAAACAAGCATTCAATAACCACAGTACTGTTCTCACTAATAAACATTTTAACCTGTACATGAGGAACAAATGCAAGTCGTACGTGTATGGAGTATGGTAATGTATGGGGCGGAAACTTGGGCTGTAGTTAAGCAGGATATGAAGAGAATATAAGCTTTTGAAATGTAGACAAGAAAAATTTCAAAGACAGTGCAGGTTGATAGAAAGACGCTTCAAAGTGTGCTAGGAGAGGTGAAAGAATAAAGAGGGTTGCTCAAAGAAATAGAGAGGAAGCTAAAATTTATTGGTCATATTATAAGACATAATAACTTTCCGATAACATTATTTGCAGGACATACGAGTACTTGAAATGTACACTGAATTATTGGCCCTTAAATAAGAGAAGTTTGTTATAAACAGCCCTTAAACTTCTACTTTTATCAAATAGATTTTTGTTATAATGATGTATTCTAATAGAAACATACATAGAAGATATTAGTTTAATTAGATGGCCATAATGGCAAGTCAAAAGATTTTGTTCTCGAAAGTGAACTTCAAGTTTTTTAAATATGCTGTTTTGGTTTATTATAGTTTTTAATATTCGCATGTTTATTTCCTTTACATTTATAATCACCGCAGATTCATTTAAGTATGTTTGAAGAACTTTTTCTGCAATAGTGCAAATAGATATTACATCGTCAGATGGGTATGTGAGGAGTTGACCTTTGTCTTTCTGATCTATAAACGATGTTAATAACACAGACCTCTCCCCAACAAGTTCACCCGCGCATTCTTCGCATCTCAGAGCTTTTGTTATTTTCCTTACTACATAGCCAGATATATATGTCACGACTTCTTTCTTAAACTCTGATATATTCATATCTAATATTTGAAGAACTGTGTCGTCGTCAAAATTATCTATTTGACTCATGTCTTCATCTGGTTCTTCAGATATTCGTTCTCGCCCACAAGTTTTATTTATTACCTCAATGGGTGACAGAATAGGAATTGCTTCCAAAGGGATACAATTTCCTTTAAATGAATCTTTTAATTCAAGATGCACCATCATCCTTTTATATGCACTTTTAAATTGCTTTGCTGATGGGTTATTGTTATAGCCTCCCATGGATCTAATTTGCCCAAAAAAAAGCTCAATATGATCCTGACTGATTTTGTAAGTGGGAAAATACAGCAAAAAATTATTGTCGGCAATTAAAGTTTTATAAACAAATTGCAAACTTTGTATGCAAAATAAAAAGCCAATTATACCCATTTTTCTACCACTCTCACACAGAAGCGGTCCATCAATTATCCTAAGTGACGTTAAATATTGTGATAGCTCTTTTAAAAATACATTAATGTTTTCAAAATTTTCTGCGTTTATTGCTTTCTTAAAATCTGAATTGTTTAAATTTCTAGAATTAAGAATGTCAAATAAATTGTTTATAAGTCGGATAAATTTCACAGTTCCCTCACATTCTTTGAACTCCTCAAGATGTAAAACTTCATTGCAATATTCCAAAGAATGTGCCACTGAGTGGCTAAAAAGTTGTGTGGCTAATTTAACCTTCATTTTTTGGTTTGTATAAAATATATGCGATTTTCTTAATTTATTTGCCAAATGAACGCCCTCCTGATCCTGTAACTCATTTAATTTTACTAAATAATCCCACTTTATATTTTCCCCATTCTCATCAATTATTAATTTTTTATCGCCTAATGTGTTTCTTATCAGTTTGATCATATGACATGGATCAAAAAAGACTGCAATTTTCCTACCTGAACTAGGATCAACAAACGTAGAGTTAATGTTCCTCCAATTCAAATCGCAGCCAAGTTCTTTTGCTAACGTTAGGTTATTTGTTGCCTCATCAAAAGTTATTGAGACCACGTATATGCCCGACTCATTTAGTAGCGTTAAACACTGTAATACCAAATTTTGTTTTTGTGTACCCCTTAAAGAGTCGATTAAAAAATATCCAAGAGGAAGCTTCCATGATTGATTAATGCTAACAAGCATAAAAACAAGAGCTTCTTTGGCTACAGGGTTACAATCGGTCTCAAGATTTATACCAAAATCTACAAACCCATAATATTTTACCCCATCCCATTCTATATGTTGGCGAATTGCCATCTCATCTATGACTAAAGAACATATAAGTTTTCCATTTGTGCTTTCTGATTTTGACTTTAATAAGTTGAACACCTCTGACGTAAAACCAGCTTCCCCATTAACGCTTTGATACCATCTAGATATAGTTTTTGGATGAGGAAGAGCCGAGTTAAATGTGTTTCTGACAAAACTGTAAGCTTTGGGAGAGTAATAATGCAGCATAAGAGAAAAAGCTTTAAGTTGATTTTCATACTTATGTTTACGACCTAATTGTCTTTGTAAAAATTCTTCATTAGGTCCTATTTGCATTAATGTTTCTAATGTTTCGTCGGTTACTTTACCTTTTAGTTGTTTGATTATATTCGCAAGGGTTGCTGTTCTCTTCTTATAATGATGAACACTACTGCTGAGCCGTTTAATTTTTTTTCGTGCATCGAATAACTGCTTCTTCAGTTTACGTTTGCGCGGTGTAACAACCTATAAAAAATGTTCAGTGATAAACCATTTATTTTCTCAAGTAAAATGAATATATAAACAAAATTTCCAACAACACATTTTGGTTAATAGTGGTTGAGATAAATTGCAAAACAGTTGTTTCTAACTTATTTAATCATGGACTATACAAACTTAAACACCATATAAAATGTGATGGAATAACATATTAGGTTTTTTAAAATTATACTGATTTCATAAACGGCAAAAACTGAATTTAACTCACCATGTCCTTCAAAGTGGGTGGCATTGAAGGTGTTTTCATTTCAGCAAATCCTAAACTACTAAACGATCTTTGCGGTACCTCTACAACAGTTTTCTCTTCATAAAAACCAGCACTTGTTGATGGCCGAGAATAATCCATTACAGGTACATTGCTACCAGACCAAGTACTAGTTGACGGGTTAGCTGCAAATGGCACATTGATAGCAGTTATATCAGTCATTGGCTGCTCGCCAAAAACGACTTGTGTTGATGGCTTGTTTGTTACCTGCATAAATAAATTTGAAACGAATACCATTAATGTAAATTTGCAGGGCTAATTAAATTACGATAAATATCATAACAATATATTACGTGAATGTAATTAGTAGCATAGTTACTAGAGATGAGCGATATATAGCTACCGGTGATTTAATCGCTTCTATTAAAAGATCGCTGTTAGTAGCTGTTATTAAAACACAAAACAACAGCGATTGTGAAAACCGAGATTTACACAAATCATTAGAGTAATTATTTCTATGAAATTCATCTTATACTAAAAACTCCATGACAAACAGCAATTGCTGTATTCATAATACACGCAATCGCAGTTTGTGCGAGCGAGTAGAAGTATCTGTATACTTTCCTTCTCGCCATTATTAGAATACAACATTTCTCCTTTTCTTATAGGTAGAAAACGAAAAACTCATGATACAAATAACGCGAGATATGATAATGAGACTATCTATTTTTAGAACCGTCACGCGCATGGCGTCATGTGGTGAGTCCAATGCAATAATAATATGCTGTCGTACAGTGGAGTTTGACGGTTCATCACAACCCCTTAACAAATTAGGTATTTTACTGATATTTGAGTGCATACAGTTGGAATTAACTTTTTAAGATCAGAATACTATACTATGATTATGTGACATGATGATCAAATCAAGTTTATGAATGTTAAGGCCCCCTGTAAATGTCTACGAACGTCTTCTCTACTTTTTAAGTTTGTGTATCACCAATGCTAATTCAGGGCTCCCCTTAATTATTATACTTCACTTGTGCATATATATATATATATATATATATATATATATATATATATATATATATATATATATATATATATATATATATATATATATATGTAATATAAAAATGGAATGGAATGTAACTTCAACCACATTAAAGTGACGTATAGAAACTTTTTGATTGCGAATGACTTTGTGTTAAGTGTGTAGTTGGCCTTCTATAACGTTACTCACCATGTGATGTCATAGGAGGGGACGGGGCATATGCGCAATATCATATATCTTGTAAGTCATTATATCATGGAAAAACCTGCTGAATCTAGAATTAAAGCAGCACCGAACTGTAGCATATATATGCCTTCCAACTTTTTCATTATATTAAATAATATGTAGATTTCTCTCATCGTATATTCTTGTAATATGCTAATTTTATAGAACTTCTATTAATAGTAAAAATCTGAGTAGTTTTAAAATTAATATATAATTTAAAAGTTATCTGAAGATCATATTGTGGTTTCAATTAAGCGGTTAACACTAACACCTTGTAAGTGTTTAAAATAATAGCATACGTACATGCAGCATTGTAAATGGCTAAACCACAATCGCAGTAGCTGTTTAAAGTCCCTGTTATTTAAAAATAGCCATCACTGATATCAGTGCCATTGAAAAACCGCTGTTTGGCTATATATATATATATATATATATATATATATATATATATATATATATATATATATATATATATATATATATCACTAATAGTTACATAAATTAATAACCTTGATTCAGTACTTACCAATACAGGTATAGAACTTTTTTTTAAGTATACTGCAAAAGGTGATTTTTCTAAATCATAAGATTCCTCGGTAAAATGTAAATTGCACACATTTGAGTTCATAAAAATATCTTCATCGCTTAAATTTAATGCTCGTTTCCAAGCCTCGTATCTTTCACCAGCTTTGGGAAATCTGAAAATAATATCTCAAATTATCTACTTTATCAGTGACTGAACCTCTAGAAAGATGCAGTAATAGATAAAACAAAACTATTCTACTTTTTTTCTGCTTCTACTGGAACTACATAGGTAAATACATCTAATTCAATTAATAATTGCCAAACAAAATGCCTAATTTCATTACAAATATTCAATAAATAATGCATTATTAAGATTTTATTTCTTGAAAAAACACAATTGACAATAATAAATGCTAAAGATTTAACAAAAGCAATACAATGTGTAAATACGGACCTGTGAAAACCAATAAACATTTGGCGCCAAACAAGGAAACTGAAGACATGTAAACAACTTACCGAAATAAATGCACAGTTACTTTATCCTTTTCATAATTGGCACTTTTATTGTACATACAGTTCTTCACAATACACCTTGGCATTTTTTAACTTTTACACTCTTAAAACACTGCTAAAAAACGGCAAAACACACAAGATAACCTCTAATCGCAAATCAACAAACACTTCAAATACTTGTTGACAGCTGACAATAACTTCAAGCGCGGTTGGGGGAACGAATCAAAACAAAACACATTAGCGCGTTATTCAAAATTTTGTTTGTGATTGGACGGTGACAGGAGTGGGAAATCGACAGGCTGCAAACTCGGCTTTGTTCCCTCTAACATATACAACCTCTTTGTTTAAAACTTAAAACCATTTTCAAATATAAATTTCTTATAAATATTTCTTACTTATTAAAATGTAACACATAAAACCGTACTATCATAAGACTAGGTCTTAAACATAGAGGGCTTTGTAAAATAAACAAGTTGTCTCTAATGACAATAGAGATCTTTCAACAAATATAAATGTCAGTGTCAGTTACTTCACTTTGTTACATACAGTTAATTAAGTTCTTTCGATTTGTTTAAAAATGTCTGGACATTTTTCTTTTGTGGAAAAGTTCGACATGTTAAAATGTTACATTTTGTAGTATAGTAATACAGGAAAATCTGAGCAAATGTATTCAAATTATTACCCTGAAAGAGTACAGTCAAATAGAAAGATATATGGAAGAATAGTTACCAATTTATTGCAGTATGGTTCATTTAAGAAACCAATTGTTACTAGAAACAAACCATGCACTAAACTAACTCAAAATAATGTACTTTTAGCTGTAGCACAAACCCTACATCAGTTAGAAATATTGAAAGAGTAACTGGGACGCCAAAATCTACTGCAAATTTTATTTTGCGTAAGAACAAATACCATCCTTACAAATTTCGAATCTGCCAAGGATTACGGCTCGGGGACGATATAAAACGAAAGGCATTTTGTGAGTGGTACACTAGAAAATGTCAAGAGGATGAACATTTTGTTAATAAAATATTATGATCTGATGAGACCATGGTGACTAACAACATAATCTTCAACAGGCGAAATACACATTTCTGGTCCAGAAGAAATACGCGTTTATACAAAACGTCTAAGCACAAACACCGTTTTGGTTTCAACATGTGGTTGGGTATGTTGGGGACAAGGATAATTTGTCCATTTTTTTTCTCATGGATCACTAACTTCTGACCGGTATCGAAATTTTCTGCAGAATAATTTGGAAGAATGGTTCGATGCTCACTTACCATTAGCAAAAGTCAATAACATCTGATTTCAACAAGACGGGGCCCCGGCTCATAATTCTAGAACTGTTCAAGAATACCTATCGAACAGGTTTCCTGACAAATGGATAGGTACGCATTCAGCGGTTTCTTCTCCTCCACGATCGCCGGATCTGACACATCTTGACTTCCATCTTTGGGAGTATGTCAAAAACTACGTATACCAACGAAGTTTTCACACGGAGGAACGATTACGTCAACTGCTTTTGCAAGCATTGCAAACCATTACACCAGATTCAGTAAACAATGGTTTGGATTCCACAATTAGACGATGTTACCTATGCCTAAAAAATAATGAAGATTTGTTTGAACATCTCTCATAATTAAGGCAGATAATCTATTTACATATAATATGCATTAGTTAATAAGGTAGCTACATTTTATGAATTCAAGTTATTTTATTTGTTTATTTCTTACAAATATGTATCTTTTTCATTAATAAATTTGAAGAATCTTACTGAAAATGTTGTGCTATATCGACATTTTACAAGGTACGACCTTACCGAAATAAATGCTTTTCAAGTATTCAGGGCCGTATTCAGAAGATTTTCCTTGAATAATTATGTTTTTTGACTAAAACAAGCTGAAAACATAATTAAAACCGTTAGAAATAATACATCCTCTAATTAAGATTTGAAAATGGTTTTAAATTTTGAAATAAAAATTGAAGGGCCGTATTTAAAAAATTAAAGTTGATGATGGTTTCTCGGAGACGAAACGTCAAATAAAAAATCTGTAAATACCAACTTATAGAGCTTCAAAAGTGTATGTGAAAAAGTGTTTTCTGTTTAAGTGAATTTTCTTAAAAAAAATTCACTAATGAGAAGATCTCGACTTTTGAATTTTGAAAAAATTTCTTCAAATTAGCGCTATTTAGGACCCCTGGAACCCAAATCCGAGGTCGGTTTCAGACTTTATATGTTTATATATATATATATATATATATATATATATATATATATATATATATATATATATATATATATATATATATATATATATATATATATATATATATATATATATATATATATATATATATATGTTTATATATTTATGTGTCACACCTATAACTAAAAAAATAATGGACCGATTTTGATAAAATTTGGTAAATACCTTCCTTTCGCGAGTAGCTTGGATAAGTTCGTTAGCCAGCAAAATCCGCCGAGGTTTTCCCGGAAAATTTTGTGTTTTTTTTCGAAAAAAATTGAAAAAAATTTATATCTCCGGAATTAACAAAGTAAGGGCAACCAAATTTCATGCGCGGATTTATATCATTATAGGCAAGTTACCTACCAAAATTTAGCTGCGTAGGGTAAAGGACAAAAAAGTTACAGGCATTCAAAGAAAAATAAATTTGGGTTCTCCTCAAAACGTCAAAATCGCGATTTTAAATGTCAAAATTGCTGAGTCCCTTCCTTTTGCAAGTGGCTTGGATAAGTTCGTTAGCCAGGAAAATCCGCCGAGGTTTTCCCGGAAAATTTTGTGTTTTCTTTCGAAAAAAATTTATATCTCCAAAATTAACAAAGTAAGGGCAACCAAATTTTATACGCGGGTTTATATCATTATAGGCAAGTTACCTACCAAAATTTAGCTCTGTAGATCAAAAGACGAAAAAGTTACAGGCATTTAAAGAAAAATAAATTTGGGTTTTCCTCAAAACGTCAAAGTCGCGATTTTAAAGGTCAAAATTGTTAATATTTAGGCAGTGAACCTGAAATTAATATGATCTATGGAAGGAAAATGTCACAAGAATAATGTTTTACAAAGCCTGAACTCTTAGTTTCAATCGTCATTGTCCTTCATTTCACTAAAATATTCCCAGAAAAATCATTTCAAATAGAACCTTTTTCTGATGCTTTAGCAGTAGTGTTTGCTATAGAGTTTATCGTTTAATGGTATATCATTTTTGTCGAATTATCGTAAAAAATCATTAAAGCCCAATATATCCGTTATTATGCAAGTAACGAAAAAAAGTTGTATACATTAATTGTAGGGTGTCTTAAGCTACATCTTAGAAAATATTTCCACAATTACAGGCTGGCCCATAAGTCGTTGGTGATTCAAATTTTCTTTTTTTTTAGTGAATTTTTTTTAATTGAACACGCCCTATGTTATTGCATTTTTGTATTTTCCATCGAAATATAATACATCTTCGTAAGAAAAGAAATTCTGGATGCAGCAAGTGCGTTATGGTAGCGAATTTTCATTAAATGCTTCAAATTTTGAATCAATTTGCTATTAACCTATAAGGTTGACCAGAAAACCAGTTTTTTCGGGAACAATTTAAGTTTACTTTCGGAAATTTTTGTACATTTTCAAACAATAAAGTTATTTGGATGAAACATGACACATTGTTTCTAATATATAGATTATACTGGTAACCAAATTTGGTGCCTGCTTTCTTAAAAAAACATATTTGCTATTAGAAACATTTTTATGAAAATTCACTACCATAACGCACTTGCTGCGTCCAGAGTTTTTCAATATCTTCTCAAATAACGTCAGAAAAAAATAAAACCGAAATTGGTGAATTTCGGTTTTTTTCGAATATCTCCGGAACGAATCGGAATTTCAAAATTTTGAAAATACCATTTAATTGAGCTCTAAAATGGGCAACCTTTTTCTAATTTAACCCACCGTGTATCTCTTACGGTTTCCGATTTCCCCATGCTATCCCTTCCTTATCTTGGACACACTGTATATAAATTGAAACTGATCCCGGATATGTGTTCTAAGGGGCCTAATTAGCGCTCATTTGAAGAAATTTTTTTTAAATTTAAAAGTCAGGATCTCCTCAATAGTAAATTTTTTTAAAGAAAATTCACTAAAATGCCTTAATTTTGGATTTGGGTTCTCCAAGTGTACTTAACATTTTTTTTTAACCGAACACGCATTTCTGCATTTTCCTTCGAAATATAACGCAGGTTTGTAAGAAAAGAAATTCTAGACGAAGTAAATGCGTTATGGTAGCGAATTTTTATTAAATGTTTCAAATTCGAATAGCATAATTTTCTATAAGGTTTGTTGGCCGGGAAATCAGTTTCTTCGGGAACATTACAAGTTTATTTTCGCACATTTTTTTGCATTTTCTAACAATAAAGTTATTTTGATAACTATGGTACATTATGTTTCTCTTATACAGGTCATACTGGTAAGTAAATTAGATGCCTGTTTTCTTAAAAAAACATATTTGCTATTAAAAAACATCTTTCTGAAAATTCACTACCATAACGCACTTGCTGCGTCCAGACTTTTATTCCATTCAAACTGCACGCCTACCTGATGGCAAGCTACTGGTCAATCATAAATGGGACCTATCAAATACCAGATCATAATAAGTTTTATACTGTACTAACACTGAGCTATTATTGATATTGAATATTGACTACCTACACTAATTGATAAAATGGGACAATCTGTGTATAAGAGTAGATGAATGAACGGACAGCTTATTTCGCTTCTTGGAGGGGATGGAACTGACCATCTGCCATCTGCGAGAACATTTAGAATAACAGTACCCGCACTGCGCACTCGAGTAGTTAGTTACCAGGTATAAAACACAGTTCGGCACGTTGCTTTCGCTTAGAGACCAGACATCTGACCATTCATTGTTCACTCTATCGCTTTTTTTGTTTGTTAAACGACAGCCACATTTGTATAACTTTCTCTCTGGATTCTTGGAAATTAAAAGTGTGAGCTACCAATAACTGTCACAAATTAAAAAGTCACGCCAGACAAAGACCTTATCCCGTGAAGTACCTTTTTAAAAAAGGCTTTCCTTTATTCCCGGGAGTAAAGGGGTTGGAACTATCCCTTCAATAATACACTATGTGCGTTAATTGACGATGTTTATTACACGATAGCTACACAACAAGTGTTACAATCCAAAAGAACTCATATTTATAGTCTCTTACTTCCTACTACATTTGCATAATAGATAACAGAGGTTAAAGTCATAAATTTATTAGGAATTGCTAGATAAGGTTATTTATAATTAATTATCAGCAATTCGTCATTGATGACTCCTCCCCTATCAGATGGAAATTTATGGGGTAGCATAAATTTTCATTTACAAAAGGTAAAACTTATAAAGGTAACATATTTAAAAGAAACATATAAAGAATGGATAATACATCATTATTACAAATTTAGAATTACATTAAGATTTAGTTTCAGGCAAGGGAAAAGCTTGCATTTCAGCCATGTCTATGGGAGTATGATTTTTCTTATTATTTTTGTTAGTACAAATTGCATTAAGTCTTTTGAAGTTACATAAAATTAAAATTATTATTATTACTACAATTATACAAATTAAGAAGGTGTGACCATGAGTCCAATAGTTAGGGGTTCTTATATATGACAAAGGGTTGCTGTCTAAGGTTAGCTTAGATAATTGATCAAGATTTATTGATTTTAAATTTAATTGAAGTGGTTTAATATCAGCTATATTTATGTTTAAAGGTGGTAGGTGAACAGGCTCTTCTCTGAGTGTGTCTACCAAGTTTTCGTATAGAAAATCTTTTGTTATAAATGAACAAGAATATGGTACAGTGAATAGGTAAACTCCTTTTAAACGGTGTACCTCTTCGCTACTGCACTTTTCGTGAACTAGAGTCTCTTTTGGCATTACCAGAAGATACTTTTCGTCATTGATCATTTCTACTAAAGAGTCAGTTACATTTACAGGCACATGTCCACATTCTGGATTTTTCTTTACTTGCAATAAATTTTTAATACAGGTGTCCTGTTGATAGTTCTTTTCGATCTCAGTAAGTGAACAGAAATATTGCTGCTGCAAATATTTGCATTTTCTTTTCAAGTAGTAAATGTTGTCTTCGTACATTGCAACGTACGAGGTAGGTGCAATAATCACCGTATTTTGTACTGTGGGTATGGAATATAAATGATACAAATTAAAATTGATTTTATCCAAAATAGGGACGTGTAAAAGAAAAACTATATGTTCCGGTGTAACATAATATTCTACCTGAATTGTTTGAGTGAATAGGATATTATCCGTACTATAAAAAGAATCAGCATCATGATATTTCAACAGCATTTGTTTCATTTCAGTAATCTGGTTTTCAGTAATTATATTTAAATGAAGTAAGTTCATTGTAGCAAAGCCTATGGCTGTTTGCAAATTGCTGACTAGATATTCTAAGTCCAAAATGGCTAATCTGACTAGATTAATGGCATTATTAGCTATTTGTTCGTTTTGTATGTTAAGTAGTAATTTTGCTACTTCCTTAAAGTTTTCCGTAATGTTTTGGATGGTGTGTTCGTAACTAACAATTAATTGTTTATTAATGGATAATTGTTTATTAAAATGGTTTATAATGTTTTCCTGGTTGCCTTGTAACTCTCTTAGAGCATTATCATACCTTACGCCATCATCTGCGTCTAGGGTACCTGATACAAATTTGAAGATTGATCCTAAAGCATTAACTAAACCTCTCTTTGGCCTTTTATTTGTCTCTAAAATATCGGGGTGTATTGTTAGGAGTTGCTGTTTTAGACGTTCCGCTTGTAGTGTAATAAAACCTAATTCTATTGCTCTACTGAATTTCTTAAAATTAGATAAGTTGCTAATTGTCTCAATATTTTGTTCTAATTTTCTAAAATGTATACCTAAGGGTTCTAGATTAAAATTATGTAGGAATGTGTGGTGTGTCTTTTGTATACGCACTGTTCCAAGTTTAAATGGTAATATTCCCGGGTTGTTATGTAAGTCCTTTATTTCTACTCTCTGCGGGTTGACTTCACTCTTATTTACTAGTACTAGGTAAAGAATCAATGTTAAGGTGTGTAGTCTCATCTGTAACAAAGGTTTTAGTTACTTGTGATTTCCTTAACGGTTTAATTTCTTGTTTATGGTAAATTGCTCGTCTTTGGGTAGCGATTTTATCTTTTAAGTCTTGAGCTACCGTTTCTTGTTTGTATCTAGGTGCTCTCTTGTCTCGAGGTCTCTGATCTCGATAAACAGGAGTATCAGGTGGTATAAAAGGAAATTCTGTTCTTTTAGTGTTTTGGTATGTTGTATGTTTTTCTTTATTTTCTGTTTGTCGTGTCTTTACTAACTCGTATAATGCTTTAATTCGGTCATATAATTCGCTAGTGCATTCATGGTAATGATTTATGTCAAAGACATCTAACATGTCGTTCGATTCTAGGTGTCCAAATAACAATTCTATGGGTTTGAAACCTGTTTGTGAATGTATACTTCTATTATAAATTATAATAGCATTTTCAAAAAGGTTCATTAACAGAATCTTATTTTTTGATACCGTTATTGTTTTAACGATTTCCAAAAGTGTACCATGCACACGTTCAATAGGACCATTACTATTAGGATGAGTCGGGGTAGTCAGGTGATGTTCTACCCGGTGCATTTTTAGCATTTCTTTAAATAGTGGGTGATCGAACTGATTGTCGGTAATTAGTAATTTTGGCATTTTATATTTGGAGAAAAGATTTATATATGCTTCTACTATATCAGGAATATTCATTGACACTAAGGGTTGATACATGACATACTTTGAAAATGAATCGACTGCCGTTAAATACTTTTGTTTTGCGAGTGAGAAAATGTCCATAAACACTGTGTTAAAGGGTTCTTTAGCTGTAGGGGTTAGATTTAATTTATATTTTACGGGGTGTCGTTCATATTTTGCCTGTTGACAAATTGAACAGTTATCGACAAATTTTTGGCAATCTAGTGTACTGCTAGGCCAATAATATTTTCTACTGATTTGCGCGTTTAATTCTTGCGCTCCTCGATGGTCAGGATAATGCAAGTGTCGCAATAAATGTTGTTGCGTCGTTACGTCTGTCACGTCTTCTAGCATTTTACTTGTATATACAAATTTAATTGAATTGTCGAAGGTGTTATTAATCAAGGTAGCCATGGTTTCATAAAACTCTGGTCTTTTAATGAAAATAGCGTTACATAAATTTGGGTTTGCATATTCCCTAAGGATATTTAGTATTTCATTTTCGTAGTTACCTTCTGTTATGTTAACCAGGTATTTACGTCTACCAAAAGGGTTAGTTGTATTGACCGTAGGTTTGCTATAAAATGTGAAAACGAATTGATTTTTGAACATATTTAATGGTTTATCTGTTATAGGCAGGGATGCACTGGTGTTTTCAGCTTGTGAATGCTGAGTAACTGAAGGTGGTGCTTTTAGCTGATCTACTCTTATATCCGATAAAATTTTAATTTTGGGTGATTCAGTTCTAGTAACCTGAATTTCTGTCTGAGGGATATTAAGAATGGCATCAATGTCAGTTATTTCCAGCGGATCTCTCTGACAAATGTCTCCAGGGTTGTTAAACATGGATAAGAGATCGTCTGCGGTTTCTAAAGGGTAGGCTTCCAAACGTGAAAGAAAATCTGCATTTAGATTATTTTTGCCTTTCTTGTATATGATTTTATAGTCAAATTCTTCTAGCTTGAGTCGCCAGCGAATAAGTTTGGCATTCGGTTCCTTTAAATTAAATAACCATTGTAAGGGTTTGTGATCGCTAATAATATTAAACTGTACCGTAAATATAGGGACGAAACATCTTCGTTGCCCATATAATGGCAAGACATTCTTTTTCAATGGTGGAATAGTTTAATTCATTTTTATTTAGTGTTCTACTGACAAACATTATAGGGTTGTCCTTACCAATGGGACCTTGTGACAAAACTGCTCCTACACCTACGTTTGAGGCGTCTGTAGTTACGTTAAATGTTTTATTGAAATCAGGGTAGGCTAATACGGGTGGATTAGAGATTATGCGTTTTACAGAATTAAAGGCGTTAATGAACTCTGGTGTGTGTATGATTTTACTATTCTTTTTTAGGCAAATGGTTAGTGGTTTCGTGATTGTCGCATAGTTTTTTATAAATTTACTGTAGTATCCAGATAATCCGAGGAATGCTTTTATTTGTTTAGGTGTTGTAGGTAATGGAATACCTTTGATTTTAGCTACTAGCTTCGGATTGGGCTTTACGCCGTCTATCGTTATCAGATGCCCAAGATATTCAATCTCAGTGAGGCAAAATTCTGATTTATCGGTTTGGATTTTAAACCTATGATCCCGAAGTCTTTGTAAAACTGTTCTTAAGTTGTTCAAATGATCCTCGAAATTTTTTCCTAAGATGATTATGTCATCTAGGTATACAAGACATATTTTATTCAATAGGCCCTTGAAGACGTTATTCATGGTTCGGACAAAGCAAGCGGGAGCACTTCGTAAACCAAAGGGCATACGGAGGAACTGGTAATGATTTTGCTGCGTTGAAAAGGCAGTCTTATGTCTGTCTTCTGGTTTAATTTCTATCTGGTGGTAACCACTTTTTAAGTCCAATTTCGAAAAGTATTGAGAGTCGCCTAATAAATCTAAGATATTAGCTATATTAGGTATTGGATATTTGTCTTCGATAGTTTTTTCGTTTAACTTACGAAAATCGACTACCATGCGCCATGACTTATTGCCAAATTTATCAGGTTTTTTGGGTACAAGGAATACGGGGGCGTTATATGGACTCTCGCTTTCCTCAATTATGTTTTGTCTCCTGAGTTCCTCGACTTGTCGGTCGATTTCCTCTCGTTGTATTTGGGGGAAGCGATACGGCTTCGAAAATATCGGTATATCAGAATTTAAAGGAATGTGATGTTTACTAGTATTCGTGAAGGTGAGAATGTCTCCTTCCTTATAGAATACGTCACTATACTCATTAAACGTGTTAAGTAATGCGTTGCGTTTTATTGCGTCAAGATGACTAAGGTCAATGTTAGGTTGATTATTATTTTGTCTAATGGATAAATTACACAAGTCTATTTCCGCATTATTAATGTGTTTTGCCTTGATAATTGGGTTATTTATTAAGGTGTTGCCCTTGCGGGTCACTATAGGAACTTCGCAATTGTAATTATTAGCTACTGTTATAGTTTCCGGAATATGTATACCTTGAATTGATTGCTTTGGAATTAATATAGGTCCTTTCTTAATTTTGGTAGGAAAAATTGCTTTAGTCTTGACCTCAGCATGGTTTACTGCCAGGCTATCATATTTAATTAATTCATAAGGCAGGTTATTTAAAAACAAGATGCCATTGCTAAAATTTAGTAGAGCGTTCATAGTTTCTAAGCTATCAGCTCCTAGCAATGCGTCGAAATGTTTGTGAAAATCTACCACAAAGAATTTTAAGAATTGATTTTCTGCAAATAAATCAACTTGTACGCTTTCTGTATGTTGTGTTTGAGTCGTTATGGTTTTTAACACAAAAGTCTCGTCTTGTAAATAATCAGAAAAATATTTATGAGCTATGTTGGAATTTATTAAGGAATTAGTGGCTCCGGTGTCTATCAATATTTTCATTGGGGGGTCTGAAATGACTAGACAGGGTAGTGTACTTTCTCTGTCGTTTCGTCCGAGGCAGGTAGACGAAAATTTTCTACTGCATGATACGGATCGAATTCTGTTTGGTCGTATGTAGGACCGTCGTTCTCATCTTGGTCTGAAGGGTAGTTAATTGGATCTAGTGATAGATTGTTGATATTGGAAGCGACTTCCTCTTCTAGAGGGTTATTTTTGTACCAATTTTCCCGATAGTCGTCGGATTCAGGTGTATTTTCAGGAATATCCATAGGTGGATTTAATTCAGACAAATTTATATTTGGTTGTCGCCAATTGCGAAAAGCAGTTCTCTGATAATTAGTCTGTCCAGACTTATTAACAGGATTATTATTATTATTATTATTATTATTATTTGTTCTGAAATTGTGTGATGGTCTAGAGGCATTAAAATTATTGTTATTATAGTTTTGATTTGGATTTGTCTGCTGGGGTGCAGACATAGTAGGTCGGGGACCTGGATTAAATCTAGGCAAATTTCTATAATTTGGGAAAAATTGTGCCGGACGATTGGCTGTATATTGCCTGTTAAAATTTGGTTTCGGAGTAAAAACTGGGGTCGAAACCGGTCTTGGATTTATAAATTTAGGTTTTTCTAATGGATGCTTAGAAATATAGTTGAGTACGGTACTGGTAGTAGCAGGTAATGTTTGGTGATCCTTAACGTCTAAAATAGTTTGTAACATAGGGGGACAATTATTATAAATTACTTCAATCGCCGTCTGTTCGTTAATTTCCTCATGTACAGCCTTTTGTGAGACACTTAGGTGATCATCACTAATAATTTTAATATTTAACTGGGTTAGTAATGTTTTCAGTCGTTCTATGAAATCGCTAAGATTTTCATTTTGTCGTAACTTTAAATTTTTAAATTGATGGGCTAGAATTTTTCTGTCAGTTAAGTCTCCGAATTTATTGCGTAATGCTTCCTTCAAGGAAGGCCAATCTGTTAGATCAGGTCGGCAAATAACAAAGTTTTCGGCTTCGCCAATAAGTTTGCTACAAATTAAACAATATACATAATTATTTAAAGTAAGGTCTGTTGAGTTACCATATTTCTGATGAAAATTATCTACCTTTACTATAAATGATTCTAGAGCGATGGGTCTACCATCGAATTTTGGGATTATTTCACCATAAGTTTTCGCTGTCGAAATCCATTGTTCAGTGGTTAACGACTGCGAGCTGGTTTGTGTGTGAACAGGAGTGCTCATTGTAATGCTACTGACACCTTTTGTAATACTTTGAGTATCGAAAAATTCCGAAATTGACAGGGAATTAAATGAATTGTTTAGATCTTCTAGATCAATTATCTGTACTCTATTTTCGTCAAGAGAGTTAGGTGAATTCATAAATTACTTATAAATGCATAAAATTATAGGAAAATACGTTCATAAAATAAACATTCACTAAAAATTAAAAGAATCGACATATAAAATTAGTTTTCACTGGGATTACCACAAAAATTGCAATATATCGAAAAAATATCAATAAATACATATATATATTCACAATGGAATACTTTAAAATTTCAAAAACATATAAAAATGCATGTAACAAATTGTTTGTTTCTTACGTTACTGGTATTGAAGACCTCAGTGGACGTCGTCGTCGGGTAGAGTATCTCTGTTGTCCTGGGGTTGCTTCTCGGGTTGTACGGAAGACCTCAGTGGATGACTCTCGACTGCTTGGACGTTACTGTTGTTCCTGTGGTTGCTTCGTAGTTGTTTGAAGACCTCAGCGGGCGTGTAGACGCTACTGTTTTTCTGGGGTTGCTTCTAGTTCTTTCTGGAGACCTCAGTGGGCGCTGTATACGCTACTGTTTTCCTGGGGTTGCTCCTTGGATGCTCGTATGGTTGAGAGCTTGATTCGTACGGACCTTCCACGCGACACTAGACTCACGAGCGTTACTTTTCTCGACTTTTGAGCTAAGGGTGCCAAAAGGGCGGGAAATCATCCGTCACCAACTGCGCCAGACAAAGACCTTATCCCGTGAAGTACCTTTTTAAAAAAGGCTTTCCTTTATTCCCGGGAGTAAAGGGGTTGGAACTATCCCTTCAATAATACACTATGTGCGTTAATTGACGATGTTTATTACACGATAGCTACACAACAAGTGTTACAATCCAAAAGAACTCATATTTATAGTCTCTTACTTCCTACTACATTTGCATAATAGATAACAGAGGTTAAAGTCATAAATTTATTAGGAATTGCTAGATAAGGTTATTTATAATTAATTATCAGCAATTCGTCATTGATGACTCGCCGGTATAACTTTCTCTCTGGATTCTTGGAAATTAAAAGTGTGAGCTACCAATAACTGTCACAAATTAAAAAGTCACGCCGCAATCTTTTAGAATAACGTTATTAGGATTTGTTTGTATATTGGTTACGTGTTGCGCATGTAACAGGAAATTAGTATTTTATGTTAAACATTTTGAAATAAGATTTTTACCGACTATCCAGACAGTCTTGAAACGGTTGAATATCTCGAAAAATACGCTTTTGATTGCAAAATGAAAAAACAAGGGTCTGATAATTTTGAAAAAGGTATCCTGTGACACTAAAATCGATCAACCCCTGTGGGTGAGGTAGAGGGCAACTTTAAAATCTTAAATAGCAACCCACACTTGTGATTGCAGATTTGCATGCTACGGTTAAAACTACATACACCTGAATCAAGCACGCCAATGGTGAGAGACAAGGGGACTCACTCAAATCCAGCACCCCGAAGGGAACAGAAAACTACTACGTCCACGTCGTTGTTTCTGGGTTACGCTAAAAGTAGTTTATTTACCATATTTTAAAGGTCTAAATACACAATTTTATTGTAAATTAAATTGGCGAAACTAAATGAAATTTTAAGAAAAATATCAAGTATTTAGAACAAAAAAATGTAAATTTCCATCGCAATTGTATTCCAGAATCGCCTCGCAATTTCAAAAACAGAAAAAATGGAATTTCGTATATTACGGCGCCATCTGTCAGGAATCGAAAAACATGTTTAACATTAGGGTTCCGTAGTTTTTAGCGTATAATGAGAATCTGCCATCACAAGTGTGGGTTCCTATTTAAGACTTTCAAGTTGTTCCGCACAGGGGTTGGAGTGTGGGGATCAATTTTGTAATAATGTGATATCTTTTTCAAAAATATTTGATTCGTTTTCTCATTTCCGATGAAACCGTATTTTTCGAGATATTCAGCCGTTTCCAGACTTTCTGGACACGCAGTATATAATCATTATAGAGAAAAGGTAAACTATGTATTATGTATTCGAATTGGGCAGGCTATTCCAATCTTTTTTGCAGGCTTTACTACTGCCAAAAAACATTTGGTGCACCCATAAATGCACAGAAAGTGAAATATTTTACTACATGATGCGGATGGAGTTTTTGTAATAAGGTGCAAGGAATACACTTCATCTGCAAGCGGCAGACGTTCTCATTCCTTATTCATTTATTAGTATCGCCTTTAGAACCTGGACGTTGCAGGGGAGCCAATATCAACATTTTTTGTAGAGCATACCTAGTTCACAAAATGTCTTCACTAAATATAAAATTTACTAACATAAAGCTAATCTGGCGGCCGCTGAGTAAACATTATCTTCATCACAGTACCCAGTTTTATTGTTCTATATAATTTTCATAGTTTAGTTGCGAAATACAAATGTGATCTTTAAGATAAGAGCCAAAAGTATGTACCTACCTCTTTACTATAAAACAAATGAGATCTGTAATATATAATAGGGATTCTTATAATCCATTTCATTCGGCTGACTCAAAAAATCAAGTTTTTGATAGGAATGAAACATTTAATCAGGCAAAAAGTTGCTGCACTTTGAATGCAAGAAGCATCCGGCGTCAAGAAAAACATTTAAAATAATGTTTCAGTGTCGTCGATGTTAGCACAGCAAAAGAGACATTTCCACTTCATATCATCGCTGTTTGTCAAAAGAAGCCATTGAAGTTTTCGCCGGTATTTATTTATATCGACAAAATTTGTAATAGCTTCCTTGCAAACTAATTTACTGAAGAAATAAATAATGTACACGCCGCAATTATAACCATCTGTTTGTAGGACATGTTCAATAAAGTTACATTTCCATCCCACCTCCTTGATTTCTTTTAAGTGAAGAAATTTTAAAAATTTTATGAGGTAAAAATTAGAAGAGAATGTTTCCTTTCCGAATGGATCTAACAAAAGAAGCGTCTTCTTTTCTAAGTTCACAGAAATTAATACAAAATGTGAGTTTAAAAGGACAGGCATGATTACACTAGTTTGGTTTAAGTTTATACTTTTTGCAAAGCTGGCGTCATATACGTCATCCCCAAAAATAATGGATGACTTTGATACTGAAATTACTTGATAAGAGTTGCTTGGTTGGTTTAAAATATGAAGACAATGGTCAACAACAAAATTACTTAACCACTGGCCTGGATTTAAAGTTACGTAATCCTCAACAAATAATTGTTTTAACGAAGTTGTTACATTATCTACCTCGGTTATTATGTAACCTCTGTGATTATCTAATTGTTTATAAAAGTCCACATCAGCAACCAAACCATTTGACAAGAAGGCTAGATCTTTTTGTGTTCGCCATTTTCTGTCATTGAAACTTAAACATTTTCCAGGCAAAAGCAATTCGGGAAGCATATAAAAGTAATAAAAACATTTAAGTTTCTCCACCATAACATTCCAAAACTGCTTGGAGCGTGCAATTCTCAAAACTTTTATCCCTTCAAAAGTATATATAACAAGGTCACACCATTCTCTGTTTGTTATTTCTAAAGCGCCTTGTATCTGATAATTGTAATCATGGTTGACAGAAAGTTTACTTTGATCACACGTTAAAAAGTCAAATTTAAATTGTGAGGGCAATGTATGCCTTGCGTTAAATGGACATTTGACTTCTAGAATTCCATTTTCGCCAATAAGGCCATCAGGAGAAGCTGCTATAAATGGAAAATCTCTATGTATTTGCAAACCAGAGGATCTGTATTCTTCTGAGCAATTTTCCTGTTGTAAATATTTTTCTTTAGCAACTATTTCGTATCGCAGTCCGTGTGAGATGGCTGGTGTTTTAATTGGTTTTTGCTGGATTATTGATTTAACTATATTCTTGTAAGACCTACTATCTCTCACTTTGCATACGCGTCCAAAGTAAGAAGAAGTGATTCTTTTTTTTCGTTCTTCAACCCAGTATATTGATTTTCTCTGTAATTTTGTATTCGTTTCCAGCTGTTTCATTTCTTTGTCGTTTAATGTAAGTGATTTCAAATACATCACACTTTTGCATCTTAATTCTTCATTTCTTATTATACTTAACTTTTCAGGCAGAATTTTGCAAAATTTGCATGTGAATTCATCTTTAAAATCAGGCGTTTCATTTTGATTAACTTCGCACATTTGATGTACCCACTTGCCGCATTTATCACAAGCGACAAAATTAATTTTCTCCTCTGTTGCTCCATGGCCGCAATAAACGCACTGCGTTAATTCATTGTCGTCTTCTGGAAAGATAATGTCGTTAATCTCACTCTTTTCTGGCACCTTTCCTTTCAGGTATCTCGCATCAAAATGTGTACCCGTCGCTCTTTTTTTCTTACACCATTCTTCCTGAGACTGCTTTTCACCCGTTTCATCTCTTACAAGCTTTTTAATTTTCGTCAATCCACTTTTCTTAATGCTCAACTTGCACTCGGTATGTATGGATAATATATCTTTTCGAATAGTTCTTATAAAATGGCTACTTTTTAGATTTTTCTTTCCGCTCATGGTGATGTTTTTCAATTGCCCAAAGTAATTTTCCACACACGAATTGCTTAAAGGACCCTGGTTTCCCACTAACAATTCAGAGTTCCATAAAGGAGTCAATGGTATATATTTATTTAATATGATACAAAACAATTCAGGATTATAATAAGGATTGTCCTTGCATTCTTCAACGTCCAAAATTATAGTTTGAATTAATGTACTATATTTTTTATAATATGGACTCGACTTCATAATTCCTTCCGAAAAGCTTAACGGTAGCTCACCTAAAACATTTTTGGTGTCAGTTGATGACATCATATCTTTGATCACTTTTTCTGTAAGTAAAATTTTTAGGGAAGACAATGCCTGTTTAACTTGTGTGCTGTAATACACAGCGTTCATCAGTATGAAGCACTGGGTTATAAATATATCAAAAATAGTACTATCCATAATCTTCATCGCTGACGCTAGTAAATCCTTAAAAAAATTTGTTTGGTTCTCGTTCTTTGTTACTTTATCCACATCGTTTGAGACCATTTTCATGAAATGAGCGCAGCAAAGGTGTATGCTTATCAACTTGTCCGTATCTGATGAGTAGCATTTTTCTAAATATTGTAATAAGGAACACATGTTAAGAGCTTTACACATTGCATGTATGTTTGCAAACGAAAAGTCTGTAACAATCTTTGAAAATGCAGGCCAGTAATCTTGGGTTTCACAAAAATATCTAAAATCGTGAAGTAACTTAAAAATTGTATTTGAATCGTGACAAGATGATAGCATTGAGAATACGGGACAAATTCTTTGTAGTTTTGAAATGCGAATTACGCCGGTGTAAAAAAATGTCTTTTTACAGTTGCTTAAAGGAGGGTTTCTAACGACACCCCCGGTTGCGTCAAAATACACGACTGGTAATCCATTTTCTTTACATTCAATTTTTAATATGTCTACCTGTTCTCTACTGTACAGCTTTATATTAAATGGTACACTAACTTCTTTGATAAATTCTGTGTGGTCCTGTAACATTAAAATTACATCTAACACATCATTTTTGTCGCGATCCAAATGACAAGAAGCTTCAGACTTGATTCTTCTTATTACAGAATCGGATTTTATTTGCTGAAGGTTTTTTCCATGTTCTAAAATATGTTGATTAGTGGAAAGTATGCAATCTTTTTTATAAACTGAAGGTTTCACATTTAAAACCTTAATTTTAGTTATTGTTCTTTCCAAACCAGAAACAAACTGTGTTAAATAATAAGGGTGATTGAAGTCTAAAGATGAGCTGAAAACGTCAGCATGCTTGTTACAAATAATAACTTTAAACTTTTTACATCTGTAATTATTGTGTTTACAAGCAGCAAATATAACAATTTCATTAGTTTTTTTGAAATATCTCACGTATTTAAATACAATTAAGCATACATTATTAACATACTTTTTTATCCTGTTTTTAATATAATATGGATAATAAGTTGAATTCAGCTTTTCACCATCGCAAATGAGATTCCAAATATTTTCTTGAATTTCAAATGATCCTTCAAGAAAATTGCAGTCCTTATGTGTAATATCCTTTCCAATTTCTGAACAGTGTTTCGAACCTAGCGGTAAGACAACGTCCGATATTTTTGGGGTTGACAAATTAATCATTTCTTGGGGTATGTCAAAAGTATTTGGTGTTACATCAATTTCTGTAATAGGATGCTGGTTTTCCATATAGCTTTTTTCTAAGTAAATTGGTGTTATAGCTTTTTCTGTCACATGTCTAGGGCAACTTTCTTTTATTAACAGAGGTTCGACTTCGTTCATTGTCAAAACAGCAACTTTATTTAAAAGCGGAGGAAATTGCGAAATACTGTCAAAGTTGTCATTTTCAATTATCATGCTGGTCACAGTGGTTCCAACCTGTATAAGATCATCTTTGCTTTGCGCAACAGAAACCTTGCCGAATGCAGAACCAGGCAAATGTTTATTGTCTTCAGGGATTTCTACAAGCTGTTCGATAATATCACTACTTATAATAAATGGTTTATATGTATGTAAGAATTTTTTTTTCCAATGACACGTCTTGATGCATACACTTTCTACCTTTCTGACAGGTGAAGGTTCAACTTCGTCATTTACAAATAAACACGGTTTTGATACCAAAGGCAATGAGGGTGTTGATTTGTAATATTCACCTTCATTGGTTGCAGATATTTTACCTTTATTTTGGTAACTATTATATATTAATTTTCTATTTTTTAATGAATTTTTAAGCGCGAGTTCTTTGCATATCTTACTGTACACAGAGGATGGTTTTCTCCAGTTCCCCAGAGTTGGCACATTGCATTTACCTACAGCTAATTGTAATTTAGTAATATCTATCTTACATAGATCTGATTTTTCATCAGATGACCTGACCTGACCTCTCCAAATACATATTGTGATACAACCTTTTAAATCACTTCTTTTGTTTATAATGTCGGCAATAACGCTTTGGAATTTATATTTTGTGTGTGGAAGTAAGTTACTTATTTTATCGCAAATAGATTTGTCAACTTTTGATTCAAAATTAAAATAGGGTAAAATGTCATGTAGCTCTGTGGCAATTATTTTATAGGCTTTCTCTTTCGAAATATATATATATATATATATATATATATATATATATATATATATATATATATATATATATATATATATATATATATAGAGGAAAGTGCCCTAATCCGGGCCCCTCCCTTAAAGCGGGCCCCCCTGTTGCTGGATCAGCATAGTGCTGTCATCTTTCGGAAACACTTTTAACTGATAGTTTATTATACGGTCGCATGAGTCCCGCCAGCCGTAGTCGGTATCTTCACTTGTTACCGAACTTTCGCATGTTTCTCAGATTGTTCAACCACAAAGTTTTTTCGTGTTTGTGTTTACATCGAATTATTGACGCTGTATTTTTCGGTAAGTCCTTTAAACTATATATATTCTTAAACGGCATTGTGAGAGCTATCTGATTATGGTATCGCAATTTAGTTTGCATGCTCAGGCAAAAAGTTGTGGGGTCTCGAAAAATGACTACGTTGGTGCCTAACTCGGGCCCCCTCAAGGTTCCTAAAGCGGGCCCCCCATATTGTAATGTTAAATGCCCCAAATGGGTTAATTTTGGGAAGGTCTTATCTTCTTGGAATTATGTTGCAGATTCCAACGATAGAATGCCGAAAACAACTAAGTTAAGATCCTGGTCCTCAGCAGACATGGCGAAAGCTATTAATGCTGTTCGGGAAAAAAAGTTGGGATTGAAGAAGGCCAGTAGAATGTACAACGTGCCTAGGTCGACGCTTCAAAGGTTGGCAAAAGAAAAATATGGAACCCCCATGGAGGCAGCACAAACCAAAGTGGGTAGACCTACAGTTTTGTGCAAAAACCTGGAGGATGAATTAGTGGATTATTGTTTAGCTATGGAAGCCTCATTTTTTGGGCTTACTCGAGTAGACTTGCGAAGAATGGCTCTTCAGATAGCTGAAAGGAATAATATCAAACATCCTTTTAGCAATGAAATGGCTGGGAAAAAATGGGTGAAACTTTTTTTACAACGCCACAAATCAAAATTGTCTGAAAGGAAGCCTACAGGGACATCCTATTCTAGAGCCTTGGGATTCAGTAAAGACAATACTGAAAAATTCTTCAAACTGCTTGAAGGCATTCATGAAAAAGGCAAATACACTCCCAACAGAATCTACAATGTAGATGAGAGTGGGATCACGATTGTGCAATCTAAAGTGGCGAAAGTAATTGGTTTGCGTGGTAAAAGACAGGTAGTGGCGTTAACATCTGCGGAACGGGGAGCACTAATTACAATCGTTGTGTGCATGAATGCTGCTGGTTCATTCGTTCCCCCCTTGGTAGTATTTCCACGGAAAAATATGAACGTTCAACTACAAAGAGGGGCTCCACCGGGAACAATTTTTGCAGCTCACCCCTCAGGATGGATCCAGACTAATATTTTTACCAAGTGGTTTGAACATTTTATACAGTTTGTCAAGCCTACAGAGGACAATCCTGTGCTTCTAATTTTGGATGGTCATTACAGTCATACGCAAAACATTGATTTAATCGACTTGGCTAGGACAAATCACGTTACAATCGTTTCACTGCCTCCACACTCGTCACACAAGATTCAACCTCTGGACAGAACTTTCATGGGCCCCCTAAAGACGTATTACAGCGAAGAAATCAGGCAGTGGTTACGCCACAATGATCGTTCTGTAAGTGCCTTTGATGTGATGGAGTTGTTTGGAAGAGCTTATATCAGGTGCCAGACCGCTCAAATTGCAATCAACGGGTTTCGAGTGACAGGCATTTACCCCATGGACAGAAACAAATTTACGGATGCAGAATACATGGAAGAAGCCAGCAAGCTGCAGAAGATGCATAACTCTCAACAAGGAGTAAATGAAAAAGAACAAGAGCATAAAGAAGATAATGCCAGTGAACAAGTCGTAGACCTAGCAGATCTCAATAAGGCATCAACATCTGAAACGTGTCATGTTGCTGTGCCCTCGACATCCGGTTTGTCATCACGAGAAATATCAGAAAGTGGGTCGAAGGCTTTTCAGACAAGCCCATTCCAATTCGCCCCCATTCCGCGCATAAAGAAGAGGGCCTCTACCAGGGGACGAAAGGCATGCAGTTCTGCAATAATAACTTCCTCCCCATATAAAACTAATTTAGAACAAGCTATAGAAGCTAGAGCTCATCCGAATCCACAATCAAAACCGCCAGCATGTAGTCGTCGCCGTGGGCGTGGATCAACATCTGTTCCAAAGGCTACACAACAACCAAAGTCAAGGCAGGAGGCAGTAAAAAAACGTCTTAACATGACTGAATATTCTAGCAGTGAAGAATCGAACGGCGAGGTATCCTCAGGTTCTTCCGAACTAGAAGCTTCTCCGGGAATATCGCCATCAGATAATGACGATGCAGAGTGTATGTTCTGCAATATAAAATTTTCCCAAGACACTAGGGGCGAGCTGTGGGTTATGTGCATGATGTGTTCATTGTGGGCCCATGTTGATTGTGCAGGAGCTGAGAAAGATGCGTACATTTGCGATTTCTGCAAATAAATAACATTTTTTGAGTTTTTGAGTAATTTGTTTTTTCGCATTAGTTTTTTTTTTGTTTTTTTTTTAATTTTTTGTATTCTTGAAACATTAAATAGTGTAGGTTGCAATAGGTTTACAATGTTTTATTTATAATATCCCCATTTTTATCACCATTCAACATTTCTCATTTTGTTGGCTTGGGGCCCACTTTAGGAACCCTCTTTTAGAAATCGATAAAACACAGTGTTTGCTGAGAACATTTTTTTCTCCGAATTTTTTTCATTCTCTAAGCCAAGTGAAATATATTTGATGGGTAACTATATAAACTATACCTTAGAGCTACAAAAATATTTCTGCCCCCAATATTGTAGTTTGTAGTTGCCAAAAACCAAATGGGGGCCCGGGTTTGGGTACTCTCCTCTATATATATATATATATATATATAATTAGACATTATACCTGCAAGATAAAATAATTACCTACAATCTAAAGGGTTTAATGTGGAAAACTATTTTTGTGAATTTTTTTTAATACTTTTGTACTATAAAAATTTTACTTAAGATACTATTTAGCTTATCTGTACGAAGTTTGTCTTCGCTGCATTCACGGGAAAAAATTTGGTAACTGCAAAGTTACATGAAAATATCTTCGGACTAGTAAATGTGTATATGCATATAAATCTGAGAAGGAATAACAAATCAATTTATTCGATAGAGGTTTGAGCGAAGAACTACAAATAAACTGAAAGCTTGAGATAATTTTTCTTTAATAAATGTATTAATTTTTGTTATCGTTAGCACCAAGCTACATAGTTATGTTGCCGATTTTATTTGCTTTTCACTATTTACTGTTATTTCAGATTTCTCTACCCATATTTTACAACACATTTTGATTTTGTTGTACTAGTTATTATATATTTATTATTATGTGTTTGTATACATTTATTTTTGTTAAGGTTATATTTTTCTTAAGTTGTGGAAAAAAAACTTGTTACATTCTTTCTTTTCAAGCTAAGCTTATATACAAATAAAGTAGAGCAGTGTAATTGCAATATTTATGTTTGTACTTAAATAAGGCATATTATCTGGCTAGGAGCTTTTTATGTACCTATATTTTTTGTGTCATATGACATTTTTTATAACATTTATCTGAGGCACATAACAACATTAGAAAGGAAAACCAGGAATTTTGAATTGGATTCACAAACGGTTTGTTACATTTAATGCAGCAGCTTACGAGAAAAATCTAGTAGCCCATTAAACAGCAAGCAACCTCCAACAGCAATTTTGAATAACCGTATCAGTAGTGATCCACCTTTTTAAGTTTCATGAGAGAAGACCATATACAAATAAAAATAGACAGTTAAAATCTAATTATCGTCATTGACAGTTCACAACTACAGTAACTGGATGAAATAACCATATCAGTAGCTATCCACCGACCCATATTGCAAGGAATCTATTCAACTCGATCAGTCATCATTAAACTACAGCAGCAAAGTGTCTTAACCATATGGGCAGTTGTTCATCTTGGCAGTTTCGATGAGACCATGTAGCAAATAGAGTTTCCAGTCAATTTGTAGTAAACGCCAGAAGATGATAAATATGCAGTTAAACATATATTACATAATTGCAGCAACATTTGTGTATATGGATTTAGCCCTGATATACACAGCAAAACTAACTTTAAATGAATAAGAATCCATAAGTCGTAGTAGCAAGTAAATAACTGATGTTCAGTTATGATCTTCCAGCTCGTTTGATATGCTGCAAAAGTGATCAAATCAATTTTACCAGTCGACATCCTCCAATGTGTTCCTTCTAATTAACCACATCATCTGAATTGTGAAAGTGTCAGTGAACTTCGTATGTGTCCTCAGAAATTGGTACAATTGTATGTTGTCTACTTAATCTTAACACATTAAGTGTAGTTGTTACATGTCATATTTTTCCACATAAATGTCTTAGGATAATTTGACTTGCGTAAGATGCTTTAATTTTTGCTCTATTTAAACTTTTTATTGTACTTCATACACCTTAAGTGTACTTCCTACATCCCATATCATGTAGTGTAATGACATTGTTATCTATTATTTTGGACACAGACTGTAGAATATATGCAATCTTCTTAACATATGATAAGTTTTGGTATATAAGTAATAATAGAACCTAAGAGGAATCATTTTTCCATGTCTGTTTGCTATTTTATAATTACACTCCAATTATATTCTTAGTTTGAACAAATCAAGTGCATTTTCTGATCCATTAGTGTCTTATAATTACAAAGCTGTTAACTATGTATTGGCAGGGTGTGGCAGATGAATCTTGTGTTTTAAGTTATCAATCAAAAACAGCCATATGGTCAAATTAATTTTTTTACAGTAGATTGAAAGGAATCTATTGCAATTTTAGAAGAAACAATAAGAAACTTTATTTCAAAGAAGATAACGTGCGGTGTCCATCCTAACTCACAGATCCGTGCAATCGCTTCCTACCGCTTTGTATTATTACTTTTTACTATTTTTTAGCAGATAGATACTGATTGCAATAACGTCTATGCAAATTGAATCCTTTAATTCTTCCAGTGTCCTAGGTTTACAGCTATAATACATTTCCTTTGAATACGCCCAAATATAAAAGTGAGCTTTATTATCAATCATAATTAAAGAACCTTCTGTAGATCCTCGGTGGTTTAATGTTAATATTGTACGCCTCAGAACCGAAGGGTACGGGGTTCGATCCCAGGGTTCTTCGTCCACTTTTTCTATACATACTGCAACACTAATATCAACCGAGGCTCTGGCAATGTATTTGAGCAAGTTGAACGTCTGCACGTCCGCCCCTCGGAGGGGACGTAAAGTCGTCGGGCCCGTGCCAATGCAATGTTGGGCACGTTAAAGACCCCTGCCCTCTTAACAGAAAGACAGCTCCCTGGCATCGGTGACTGGCCATAGTCGCGGAAACAGACCGATGTTAAACGAAAAAATATTCTGCGAGAATTTATAGCATTTTTTCAACTAACATTAGTAGGTAATCTTGTGCAAGTTGTTGAACGAATAAAAACTTGTACGGGTCAAACTTCAAATCTTCGCGTAAAATGTGACGAACAGACCGACCCGATTTGGAGTGCTACTGCTTAACACCGAAGATACGCTGTGAGCTCCCAATCACAATAAATGCCTTTGTCACTTTTTTCTTTGTTTTCTGGAGTGCGCACACTTCAATAGAAGCCAGAAGGTTTATTTAAATTATATCACAACACCATTTATACGGAATGTATGGGACCACTTTAATATAGTGTTTACTTTACTAATGCTTCTATGGGCGTGTTTCAACTGCTTATCGAAATGTTGAAAACCGAACACTAAATACCTAGTTGGTTTTAAAAAACTGTTCGACTGAAAACGTACTGGCGTAGCGAGTGCACTATTGCTACAAAAGAAGCCAACGATTAACGGACTACAG